>JAJJWX010001945.1:3600000-4200000 GCA_023529315.1 Papaver bracteatum
AGAAACTAAGTTAATTCTGATCTTAGTTGGACTTATCAAATTGAAGGATTCGGTTATTCAAGTCTAATCGAATGCCTTGACAAGAAAAACTAGTTAACTAACCTAGTGTTTTTGTTTTGTCTAAAGAAAAAGGTCTAAGTTATTGTCTGAATAATTAGAGCATGATGAGAGAAATAAAGTTAATAATAATATTTTGTGACGGATCGGAAAATTACGCCTTTGGCGCGTTGCCCCACAGGACATAACTTCCCCGATGCTCCATGATGAAGCTACGATCCGAGCCTTAAAGATAGGAAAATACACGTTCATTTTCCCTTGCAAGAATGCTCGTGGAGCATGATGCAGCTATTTAAGCTTACACACCGTTCTGGTGACCATGTGGATCTTTTGATCAACATGCCTTGATCTTTGGGCTGGTTCCCATCAAAATGGACTCATCTTGAGCTAAATTACGACACTCGGGTTTTTATCCTATGTCGAACGCCTTGATAGGAAGTATGAGCATCCAAGGAATGGAATGCAACTAGCCTCATCATGTATGGCCACAATCATCTCTTACGTCGAGCTACCGAGCCAAATGATATGAGAGGCCAAAGTGCCGCAATATTAAATTAGATGACATGAGCGACAACGTGCTGGACCGGCAATGCTGCAACTCATTACGGCTGCGTACCCTTCACTACTCTAAAGGGATCAAGCACAGACCGTAGTTCATCCTCGAAGGGACAAGTAACTTAAACCAACACGTTTGTGAAGCCGTGGCCAAATAATAATGGTAATGGACTAGTCCATATAGGTCGTGATGGATGCACATGACTTCCCTGGCCAAATGATATGTACGACCGTAATGGTTGTACATTTAATTCTGTCTCACAGGCCAATTCCAATGTCCGTCCGTAATGGTTGAACATTTCCTGAGCCAGGTCCCGTGAAGGGCCGTGACGGCTGTATATTGCGAAGGCTATCTTACTTGGTGCATGGTTCGTATATGCATCTTCAACCAAGTACCCCTCCCCATATATGTTAATTTAATATTTTTACAACTTAAATTGGGGGACCAAATCATTCATCAACTCCCATTTTACTATTCATGTCCGTTGCCATATATTTCTGAATAACCGGCCAAGATGGATGTTCACTTCCAATGCCAACTCCTATGTCCAGCTATGTTGGACGTCCACTGCCAACTCGATGTCCAGCCATGTTGGCTGAACATTGTCAACGCGTTGGCCAAGGGACAATGTTCTTTTTACCACGCAACGAAAGCTTTGGATGAAGCTTCATCTCAGTCCATGGGGCATCTTTTAGCATGCGCCATGCTAAAAACACGAGGTGTTACATCTTTATTTTGGTCTTATTGAAATAAGCGATTGTATGTTTATAATCGGTTTAACAAGGGAACTAAGTTTTTAGTCAATTTGTTAAACTATTAGAGAAAATTGCTTCGGGGAATAGTTTTCCTTGATAACATATTAAAACTAAATTACTTGTAGTTTCGGTTTTTCATATTGGTTATCTAAATTGATATGTGAAACCTTCGTGCTTAACTCTTATAGGTTGTTTACAAGTCTTTTAGATTTGTAAGATCCTTTGGGTTTGACCTTTATTTGCTCGAACCTTTGTCATTTTGTGACAAAAAGGGGGAGAAATATATGGAGTAAACAAGTGATTTGAAATCACTAATGAAATGGCAATTGTGCTTAAACGTTATATCTAACAAAAGAGTAAAGCATTGACTAGGGGGAGAAACATATCATATTGTTGTTGTATATCTTGACTACAAAAGGGGGAGTATAAGCTTTGTTATTCAAATGTCAACAACGACATTTATTGATTGCATATATGCAGGTTATTGTGCTGTTGAAATTTGGAATCAAGCGTATGTATAATGAATTCTTGTAATTTGTTTATCTATATATATATTAAGAGTTTTGTCACTAAAATTGATAAAGGGGGGAGATTGTTAGAGCATAGCTCGGTTGAACCTACCAAGCGTTGGTATGTCAAGTTTGGTTATAACGTGAAAACGATCCCAAAAACCGCTGTTATCGGCAAAATCGTTATTCAGATTACTATATCGGCAAAATCGTTATTCAGATTACTATATCGGCTACCTTCTTAGTCACGCTACATGTCGTGACCGTTTTATTGGTTGTTTTTTCCTTTGTTTTTCAAACCTTGCATATTAGTGAGCAGGCGACAAACATTTCCTAAATAAAACCTCATTTTCATGCATAAAAGGGTCTTGTTACTTTTTGATAGCACTAGTAACTTGACTTCTCATAGGATTCCATCTATCAATCTATCCAGGAGATATTAGAATTAATGACAAATCAATTACCTGTGCAATAAGTATTCTTGCTTTTTCTTGACCAGGCACCCAACTTGTTTAAGTTTGGACCACAAAAACAACCTGTTTTCAAAATAATTCACTGATGATAAAGACTTAAAAAAAGGACAAAATTTGATTAGTACCAACCCAAAAATAACCACTAGATTTAGTATAGATAGAACGCACGATTTAGAACAAAAATGGAAACACAAAACGTGTTTTACTCTAAACAATAGAGTTACTCTCCTAAACTTAAAAGAGACGAGATATTATCACTTGGGCTAAAAGACCTCTTAATCGGATGGTCGATAGTTTCGACTGTTCTATTATTAGGCAAAATCCTTGACATCATTGGTGCGTATGCAGCTCATAAAATTTCATAAAATTCGACGAAATAAAGAGTTTTAGGTAGTCTTCTTTTCGTCTTGGTTTCAATTATGTCCAGCAGGTAACACCAAGGTATTGGGATCTGCAACACATATATCATGGCAAAGAGTCAGAAAAGCGTACATTGTGCACGTGTCTCAGTTCTGCAAGGCGTGTTAGTATAGTCAGTGTCGCACTATCTGTGCACTGTAGGTAGGTATACATTGTACGCACTGTACAAGCTCTAAAGTCTAAAAGGGGGACGAGACGACCTTGGCCACTGGTGAAGTGTAAACCGAGTGTGAGCTAAAAGAAGAATAAATTTTGGTAGAGGAAAAAATTGAATCTAATCTAATCTGTAGTTGATGAGATATTTATTACACACAACAACTAACTCTGAATAGTTGTTGGTGTGAAAGAAAGAAAACTTAACCAGAGAAGATTAGGAAAACTCTGGTTAAGAAAATGTGTGGTTAATAAAGAAGCAACCGAACCTCGTTGGGTTTATTTACTTCTTCTTCTACTTCTACTGCTACCACTTTTTTTTCTTATCGTCATCATCATCCCCATCTTCAATCATGCAGTCCCATCTCTCTACATTGTCTTTTCTGTTTCTCACTTTCCGACCATTTTAATGGAATTCCTTTCTTTATTACCACCCATAAACCATAACAACAAAAACAAAAAACCTAACCTTAAATCTAACTCAATTACATTAAACCCATGTTAGTATAGCCCCTTTAAACTTTAAACAACCATTCATCATCATGGATTCAGCGATTAAAACTCCTCCATCTGATACTGAAGTTGTCATCACAACTCCACCACCAACGAAATCCTTCACTAATGGTGTGTTAAAACGACACCACCATCATCAACCACAACCAACATCAGCAGCTATTGTTGTATACAGAGAATGTCTCAAAAATCACGCAGCAAGTTTGGGCGGTCATTCGCTTGATGGATGTGGAGAATTCATGCCATCGCCAAATACAAACCCGAGTGATCCAACTTCATTAAAATGTGCAGCTTGTAATTGCCATCGCAACTTTCATCGTCGTGACCCTGAAGAAGGTACTCACATCATTGAATATCGTCATCATCAAGCACCGCCTGTTCATCCAACACCACAGCAGCAGCAACCAGGAGATCAGGAAGGAGGAAATGTCAGTCCTAGCTCATCGGACTCACCACCTCCGATTTCATCTGCTTACAATTATCCAACTTCATCTGCACCGCATATGTTGCTTGCTTTACGAACAGGGGGGTTACCTGGAGTTCCATCGGATAACAATCATCAGATGATGATGGCTGGTGCCAAGATGAGTACTACCACCACAACAACAACAATTGGGGGACTAACTAGCCCTAATACTAATGGAAATGTTAGTAATGGTAGTGGTAGAAAGAGAATTAGGACTAAATTTAGTCAAGAACAAAAAGATAAGATGTATTTGTTCTCAGAAAGATTGGGCTGGAAATTGCAGAAAAGAGATGAAGGAATTATTGATGAATTCTGTAATGAAATTGGTGTGGAAAGAGGAATCTTGAAGGTTTGGATGCATAATAATAAGCATACTTTTGGGAAAATTAGAGACTCTAGTACTACTCCCAGTACTATTACTACTACTTCAGCTCCTCATGTCAGTAGTCTTAACAATAACAACAATAATCACCACCAAAATCATCATCCTCATCAGAATCAACCCCAGAATCAGAATCACCACTACAATAATGGCGGTGGTGGTGGGAGTGTGCTTCATCATAATCACCACCATGAGGTTCAGGTCACTGCTACTAATTGTTCTTCTTCGTCATCTTGAGACTTAATTAATTAATTAAGAGTAGCATGTACTATGTTTTTCTATTTAAGGACGAGTCATCAGAAAGAGTTGTACTTAATTAGTAAGTTCTTTTCTATTTGGATTAACTCTTCTTTTCGTAAACTGTTTGTACTTCGATTTAGCTTTAATTGTTTGTTAATTAATTAACTAATCAATTATTGCTAACTTCGTCATTGGAGATTGGAGAAGAGAAGAAAGGAGAAAAGAATAAAAAGGGAATTTTGTTTTTTTGCCAGTATATTTCTATGCTTTGTTTTATCGGGTTCTCAAAGTACTTAATTAGTTTATGTTACTGATAAGCAATAAATTAGTTGAATTTAGTCTAATGTATGGGAAGGAATACTGAATCTGTTGGATTTTTGGGTGAAGGCGTTATTGGATCGGTGGGTTCGTTGAATTTAGTCTAATGTTGATGTGTATCCTATCTTTAGATTAGGAGAGACAGTGAGAATCATGGAGAGACAGTGAGAATCACCAACCCCATGCATAAGTTGATTATGATCTACTTCTTATTTCCCTAGGGACAGAAACGGATAACTGAAGTATAGAAAAGGATAATGGAAGATGCTAATTATCTTTCACCTAGAACAAACCCTGCCATTCGACACCGGACGCAATAACATCATTCCATTTAATGAAAAATGTTTGACCCTTTGGCCGGTCGCTATGCGTTATGCAAAAAAAAAAATGCATTTGCTATAACAGGTGGCCTGGTAAACTAGTCGCGTTGTTATGAGAAAAGTGTATACTAATAGAATTTTCATGGAGCAATCACCTAAATAGCTCCATCTATAGGAACTAGAAAGTTGATCGTTGGCATTGGAGATTCCACATCTTGATGGTTATACTGTCGTTAGCGGCTATTTCTGTTGGGCCTGTCACAACTTATGGTCCAACAATTCTGGCCGCCCCTTAACCAATTAAGGGAGTCGCATAGCACATGCCTTGTTTTTGGTTATAAGGACCAAAAGGCATCAGGATGCTCTATTATTCGAGCTTCTTCTTGTTTTGAGAAGAAAGAGAAAGAGAGGAAGAAGAGAAAGAGAGTGAGTGAGGTAGAGAGATTAAACCACCAATTTTTGGTGAGATTGAAGTATCTTGGAGAGAAGAAGAAAGGGTTCTTAGCAAAAGATCTTTGGCTTGTTGTGGTGAAGATTGATTCATCAATTTCCACATCTCTTCAAAGGGGGGAAAATCTAGGGTTTGTTCAAACCCTAGTAGTAAGTATCTCAAATCACTAGCTATTCTCAAATGGATAGTGAATCTCATATTATATGTGAATGAATTGTTGATCCATCCTTAGGGGTGAGTGTAATTAGGAAAATTGATATCCAAGTGTTATATGCACCTTGAAGAAGAGTGTATCCCCAAATTGGGAGAATTGTTGTGTAACCCATTATTGTTATAGTGGAAGATTTGCCCGTGGTTTTTTACCCTTCACCTTGGAGGGGTTTTTCCACGTAATTGCCGGTGTTGTGTGATTGCTTCTATATTGCGTAGTTGTGTTATTTCCGCATTTGTATGTCATTGCTTGTGTAGGTTTCGTATTGCACATAGCGGCTCGGATTACGTAAGCCTCCCCCAACACGTGGTATCAGAGCTTTTGGGTTGAGCTAATCCTGTGCAATGGCGGAAGCTATCACTAGTAATAGAATGGTCAATTTGACCGGTGAGAACTTTGTGATATGGAAGGAGAAGATGAAATACTGGTTATATTGTAAAGATCTCTATGGTCCAATAGAGAGTAAGGGAGTAAGGCCTGAGAAGACAAGTGAAGAAGATTGGAAAGTTACTAATCGAAAAGCAATTGGTTTTATTCGTCAGTGGATTGATGATAGCATTTTTCATCATGTGGCTAGTGAGACACTAGCATATTCTTTGTGGACCAAGTTAGAGGAGATATATGATCAGCAGTCTCCTTGTGCAAAAGCTCTTCTATTCAAAAGGCTTGGAAAGTTGTGTTACAAGGAAGGAACTTCAATGGCGCAACATTTAAATGAAATGAATGGTATTATGAATCAGCTTACATATATGGATCTCAAAATTCCCGAAGAGATTCAAGCTTATTTGTTGATAAATACTTTACCAGACAGTTGGGAGCCATTGAGGAATTGTCTCAGTTATTCTGCTCCGGACAGGAAGTTGGACATGACTTTTGCAACTAGCAGTTTGCTGAATGAAGAAGTTAGAAGAAGTTCACTAGACTCATCTCATTCAGAAGCTCTTGTCACAGAAAATCGGGGTAGAAGAAAAGACAGAAGACAAGTTGGCCGTAGCAAGTCAAGGGGTAAATCAAAGTCCAGAAAGGAAGTTGAATGTTGGAATTGTCGTATGTGACGTCATTATTCAAATGAATGCAGGAAGCCGAAGCAAGAACACAAGAAGGGTAAAGGAAATGATAACCAAGACAATGGTGTTGCAGCTACTGCGACAAATGATGATATCATTGTATTCTCATATTGTAATGATGTTTGTGTGAGTTTTGCAGGTTCTGATTCAGAATGGATAGTTGATTCAGGTACATCTAATCATGCTACTCCTTATGAAGATGTATTTACCTCCTACAAGGCTGGTGACTTTGGGTCAGTCAGAATGGGAAACAGTGGTGTTTCGAAGATTGTAGGAATGGGTGATGTAAAGGTTGAGACCAGTGTTGGCTGTACGTTGGTTCTCAGAAATGTGCGACATGTACCAGATATTCGTTTGAATCTAATGTCACCAGGAGTATTAGATGATGAAGGGTACAACAATCACTTGGGTGATGGAAAATGGAAGCTAAGCAAGGGATCCATGGTTATTGCAAGAGGAAAGAAGTGTGGAACATTGTACAAAACACAAGTGAAGGTGTTGAAATGTGAGTTGAATGTTGTTGACAAAGATTCAACCTCCGAGCTGTGGCATAGAAGACTTGGTCATCTTAGTGAGAAGGGAATTCAAATCCTCACTAAAAGAAAAGTTTTGCCAAATACCAAAGGTATGCAATTGGGTAAGTGTACTCATTGTTTAGTTGGTAAACAAACTAGAGTTTCTTTTCATAAAGATTTACCCAAGCGAAATTCTGGTATTATTGATCTTGTTCATTCTGATGTATGTGGACCTTTAAGGGTCAAAACACTTGGTGGTGCTGTTTATTTTGTTACTTTCATAGATGATGCTTCAAGGAAGGTTTGGTCATATGCAATCAAGACCAAAGATGATGTTGTTCCTGTGTTCAAGATGTTTCACAACATGGTGGAAAGAGAAACAGGTAGAACCTTGAAGTGCCTTCGTTCTGACAACGGGTGAGAGTACATTGGGCCACTTGAAGTGTATTGCAAGAGAATGGGTATACGTCATGAACAATCAGTACCGAAGACTCCACAACATAATGGTGTTGCAGAGAGGATGAACCGCACTATTCTTGAGAGAATCAGGTGCATGTTATCTCATTCCAAGTTGCAGAAGCATTTATGGGGTGAAGCAATGAATACTGATGTGTATTTGATCAATCGATCTCCTTCAAAACCGCTAGATGGAGAAGTAGCAGAAAAGGTATGGAGAGACAAAGAGCCTACTTATGATCACTTGAAAGTGTTTGGTTGCAAGTCATTTGTTCATATCCCAAAAGATCAGAGATCAAAGCTTGATGACAAAGCAAAGCAGTGTGTGTTCCTAGGCTATGAAACAGAGAAGTTTGGTTACAAATTTTGGGATCCAGTTGAGAAGAAGGTTATCAAAAGTAGGGATGCAGTATTCATTGAAGACCAGACTATTGAAGACTTTGAGAAGATTGAGATGCCAAATCTTCAAGATGACATGACCTTAGATCCAAATCCAGTTTTCCCTTCTCTTGAACAACATGATGATGATGTTGATGGTAATGGAAATGAAGATGAAGCTCATGAAGATGTTCCAGTGGGTGATGTCGAGCAAGAAGTGTAGAAACAACAATAACCAGAAGCTGAGTTGAGAAGATCCAACAGGACCAGATTACCTTCAACAAAGTATATACCAAATGAGTATGTGATGCTCACAGATGCAGGTGAACTAGAGTCTTATGAAGAATCTCTTAGTGTTCCTGAAAGTCAGAAGTGGTTGAAATTCATGAAAGAAGAGGTTGGCTCTTTAGATGAGAATGACACTTTTGATTTGGTTGACAAGCCTGAGAACCAGAAAATTCTGAAGAACAAGTGGGTGTACAGAATCAAGACTGAAGATGGTATCTCACAACCAAGGTACAAATCACGTTTAGTTGTGAAGGGTTATGAGCAGAGAAAGGTGTTGACTTTGACGAGATTTTCTCACCGGTGGTGAGATTTCCTTCTATTCGGGTTGTCTTGGAAATAGCCGCTAGTTTGGATCTTGAGATAGAACAACTAGATGTCAATACAACATTTCTTCACGGTGAGTTGGAGGAAGATGTGTATATGGCACAACCCGAGGGTTTTGAAGTCAAAGAAAAAGAGCA
Organism: Papaver bracteatum; assembly: GCA_023529315.1. NCBI lineage: Eukaryota > Viridiplantae > Streptophyta > Magnoliopsida > Ranunculales > Papaveraceae > Papaver > Papaver bracteatum. The sequence continues at coordinate 3,608,990 of JAJJWX010001945.1, forward strand.
CATGGTGTGCAAGCTAAAGAAGAGTCTATATGGTTTGAAGTAAGATCCAAGAAGATGGTACAAGAAGTTTGAATCGTTCATGAAGGAACATGGGTACAAGAGGACAACTTTAGATCATTGCGTATTCATTCAAAAATTTGCTGATGGTGATTTTCTTACTCTTTTGCTATATGTTGATGACATGCTTATTGTTGGAAAAGATAAGAAAAAGATTGACAGGTTGAAGTCAGATCTGAGCAAGTCTTTTTCTATGAAAGACTTGGGTGCATCAAAGCGTATTCTTGGCATGGAGATCACTCGTGATAGGAAAGCAAGGAAGTTGTGGTTATCACAAGAAAGCTACATTGAGAAGGTGTTGCAAAGATTCAACATGGACAAGGCCGAACCGGTAAGTTGTCCACTTCCAAACCATTTTAAGTTATCTCGTGATCAATGTCCTGTGAATGATGTTAAGAAACGGAAGATGGAGAAAATTCCTTATGCGTCCGCAGTTGGTAGTTTGATGTATGCAATGGTGTGTACAAGGTCGGATATAGCTCATGCAGTTGGAGTGGTAAGCAGATTTCTATAAAATCCTGCTATGGAGCATTGGAAAGAAGTGAAATGGATACTACGGTATTTAAGGGGTACTTCTAATATGTGTTTGTTCTATAGATGTGACAAGCCAGAGTTAGTTGGTTACATAGATTCAGATTTGGAAGGTGCTCAAGACAGTCTCAAGTCGACATCATGTTACTTATTTATCTATGCAGGGGGAGCTGTATCTTGGCAATCCAAGTTACAAAAATGTGTGGCATTGTGTACTACAGAGGTAGAGTACATTGCAGCTACAGAGAGTTGCAAGGAGATGATATGGATGAAGAGGTTTGTTAGAGAACTCGGTGTGAAGAAACAGAGGTTCATCGTTTACTGTGACAGCCAGAGTGCCATCTATCTCAGCAAGAATTCGAATTTTCACTCGAGGTCCAAGCACATCAATATTAGGTATCAGTGGATACAAGAAGTTCTCGAAGAGAAGGTCTTGTATATTGAGAAGATACATACAGATGACAACGGTTCTGATACGATGACAAAGTCGCTACCAAAAAACCTTTTTTTTTTGCAGCAGGGCATGTTTGGTGGTGACGGGTACCTTGCCATAAGTCGTGAGGGGGAGATTGTTGGGCCTGTCACAACTTATGGTCCAACAATTCTGGCCGCCCCTTAACCAATTAAGGGAGTCGGATAGCACATGCCTTGTTTTTGGTTATAAGGACCAAAAGGCATCAGGAGACTCTATTATTCGAGCTTCTTCTTATTTTGAGAAGAAAGAGAAAGAGAGGAAGAAGAGAAAGAGAGTGAGTGAGGTAGAGAGATTAAACCACCAATTTTTGGTGAGATTGAAGTATCTTGGAGAGAAGAAGAAAGGGTTCCTAGCAAAAGATCTTTGGCTTGTTGTGGTGAAGATTGATTCATCAATTTCCACATCTCTTCAAAGGGGGAAAAATCTAGGGTTTGTTCAAACCCTAGTAGTAAGTATCTCAAATCACTAGTTATTCTCAAATGGATAGTGAATCTCATATTATATGTGAATGAATTGTTGATCCATCCTTAGGGGTGAGTGTAATTAGGCAAATTGATATCCAAGTGCTATATGCACCTTGAAGAAGAGTATATCCCCAAATTGGGAGAATTGTTGTGTAACCCATTATTGTTATAGTGGAAGATTTGCCCGTGGTTTTTTACCCTTCACCTTGGAGGGGTTTTTCCACGTAATTTCCGGTGTTGTGTGATTGCTTCTATATTGCGTAGTTGTGTTATTTACGCATTTGTATGTCATTGCTTGTGTAGGTTTCACATTGCGCATAGCGGCTCGGATTTCGTAAGCCTCCCCCAAAAATTTCTTCCCACTTCATTCCTATATATACGTCTCCTATTTCTTAAATTTACTCACACCTATTTTTACATAAATTCTACATTATTTACCCATTTCTTTTACCTATATTTTCAATATACATGCTTTTAGTTTCATAATAGATCGCTTATCCTTATAAAGAGATGTAAATTAATATGGATCGGCTTAAATCACATTAAGGAATGCGTTTTTGGGTGTTGCGACAACTTGATGATGAGGAAGATGAAGATAGAGAACTAAACAACACTATGATGCTCATATACTCGGGCCAAATACCTAGAGTTCCAGAGCCAAAAGAAGTATTCGCAAGATGATATAAGCGTCGAGGGAGGGAGTCGTTCCACTAAAAAAGATGATGCACGATTATTCCCATGATCAAGATTTTCAACACCAATTTCGCAGGCCCTGGCACTTAGGTGATAAATATTATTAATGAGCTTTGTCAGGTAGAACCTCAATTTAATTATCATTTTGATACGCTGAATAATAGAGGTCATAGCCCCAAACAAAAGGTTACTTCGTCTCAAATGATTCTAGATTACGGGTGTCCAGCGCCTTCGAAAGATGAGTACCTTCATATGGAAAAACAACTTCATACAAGTGTGTTATAGAATATAGCTCGGTTGAACCCACCAAGCGTTGGTATGTCAAGTTTGGTTGTCATATTTTAGTGAACCAAAACTCATTTAAAGAGTTGCTTGATTATATATGCTAGAGTCAACTTCATATAAGTTAGCTTGAAAGTATTCGGATATGGGACATTACAAGTATTACGTGAAGAATGTGAAGAAGTAAGGAGCTACAACGACGACATCATCCTTCCACTTGAGGTTAGTAATATTTGACTTGAACTGTTTCATTCCCTAACATATCTTTCAAGTCGTGCATATTGAAAACATAACTGTGAAGCTATGAATGATTATACTCTAGTTAGACATAGTATTAATGAATACAATACGAAGTATAATGCTTATCTTTTGAACTTCGCATATAAGACATAGACATAATCGTTTGAATGCTATTGGGATTATGTATGGGTATGAGGTGAAGATTTCATCCTAGGAAACAATGTTTTTACATTAGTTTAAAGGAAGTACAACTTATGAACTTGTTTTATGAATTGAAAGGGAAATCACTAGGCTTATTGGTATTGTTATTCATTGCAAATCTTTTGAACTACCAATATGTGTGATTCGTATAACAGCTCATGACTTACTTATGTTTGTAGGATCATAATATCGCTACAATGATATTCCTGCGAGATTTACAACAACGTTTCTGCGAGCTTCTCAACAACACTCTGCGAGCGTCGCAGAATAATTCAAAGAATGACGTAACGGATGACGATAGCAGAAACACGAAAAGATCATGACGATTCTGCGAAGAATACAACATCTGCGAGAGCTAGCATTACAACTACCGCGAGAGCATCGCGAGCCAGATCCGAAATTAAAGGATAACTTAGCTGTCATCCACTATGTTCTTACCCTATATAAAGTGAACCAATAGATTGAGAAGGGAGAGATCAATTTTTAGAGTGTTGAGAAATTCTTGAGAAGAGAGAAAGTTCTTGTGAGCGGTTGTATTCTTGATTCCTTTCATTTCTTGTAACATTTCTGAGAATTAATCAATAAAAGTGTTGTTCTTAATCTTCAAATATGTGTTGATAATGGTGAATTCTTGTATGGGGTGTAGTGTAGGAATTCCTGCAACTATATAATGGCGCTAGAAACATGGATGATTATAAGAAGACATGATTCACAATGATAATTTGAAAGAATTTGAAGAAATTGGAAAAGATTTTTATGTGATTTACAGCAATATCTCAAAATTGAAGGAATGGCTAGAAGAAGAAACACATCAGAACAACCAACAACCGTAAGGAGAAGTAGGAGAATTGCTGGGGAAGAGACAAGTGAAATAGGAGAATCTTCAAGATTGAGAAAAAGGAGCAATTGAACAAGGAATAATGAAGGAAATCAAATTCAACAACCAAATCAGCAAACACCAATATAAAATAGAGTTGTGGATTATGATAGAGTGAGCGTGCATACTTGGCGGTCGAATTCAATGGAAGAAGTGGAAGATCGACAATTAAAAAATGAAAGGAAATAGGAAATAAATCAAGAAGTGGTTGAAGGATTAATTCATGGAGAAGGCGAAAATGAAGCAGTAGATGATTTAAGACAAAGAATACAAGAGGAAAGAAGATTAGAAGCGGAAGAACGTGCGAATATAAAAAGACAGAATCACGAGTTAAGAATGGAGATTACAAAGTAGGAGATCAAGAAGTACTGCTAGATCAAGTTCAAGATCATTTAGAGAAGAACCAAGGCGAAATTACCCTATGAGAAATGCTGGAGCAAATATTCGAGAGGAAATGCAAAATCCAAATGAAGAGCATCATCATAGAGAAGAAGAGATGATTAATGATCGCTACATTCCACGCAGTGAAACTGTGAATAATAGACATAATAATAGAAATCAAGAGGGTGGAAATAACCAAGATGGTGAAGAAAATCGATAAGAAGGTAGAAGAATATTACATGGGCGAGAAATCCAAAGAAATCAAAGAATAATTTGAGAGGCATTATGCTGAACAAGCACGTCAAGCTTGCGAAAGAGAAAGATTAAGTGTAGGAAGCAATACGGCAGAATAATCATGACAATCGAGAAAGGATACGCACACAAAATCGCCATAACAATAATATCAATAAGGAATATGATAGAATACAAAGGAGAATAGAAAGACAGCGAATAGAAACGATGAGAAATGATGAAATTCGCAGAGAAGAAATTGGAAGGCATAATCAGTTGCGAATTCAAGAAGGAGGTGAAGAGGAAAATCGCAGAATAAGGCAGAATGAAGATGTAGATGAAGATACACAAAATCTCGCAAGACAAGAAAGACATGAACGCAAAAGAAGAGAAGCTGCACCGAAAAGACCAATGGAGCAAAATTCAACTGGGAATGAACAAATTTTAAGAGAGTTAGCAGAAATGAGGGGAATGTTGAATAACAGAAGAGAAGGAGGCAGAAGGCAACTTGATGAAGCCATTGAAGAATCTGCGAGAAATCCATTCACTCATGAAGTACAATTAGGAGGAATACCCCCAAAATGCAATTTACCAACGTTAACCAGTATCTTTGATTAGGGCTGCACAAGAACCGGTTGAGAGTACCCGGACCAGTCTGGAACCGGAAATACCAAACCTAAATTGGACCGGAACCGGTCTAGATGGTACAAACACCGGTACTGGAAGTTGAGAACCGGTCTACACCGGTACAGACACCGGTTTTTGGGAAGGACCGTACTTGTACCAGACCATTTGTACAAGTGAATAATAGCCATAGATTGTTTTATTAGAATTAATCGTGGCCATTGATCCTAGGTATTTATTTATCTGCGTATCGACTACATCCCTCATTCTTCTTCTTTTTTCTATCAAAATTGAAGAACAAAAAAACCATTGTTCTTATTCTCCATCTTCATCTCTGACTCTTTATCAGATTCACCATCACCACCGCCATCATCAACATCTCTCTATCAGAATTGCATGTTTGAATCTGAATTAGGGTTACAGAGTTAAAAAAAATTGAGCAGAAGACGGTGATGTTACTGTAGAAATTCAACAAAAGATAAAGATGGTTTTGGTATAAATTGATATATGTTGTTGAAGAACAGGGAAGAGGAAATTGATATGGCGGTGTTGCTGAAGTAATTAGGGTTTGTTGTTTTAACAGACAATGGTGGTTGTATAGAATTGGGATTGAATTTGTAAGTTCAAATTGGGTTTTGGTATAATCTGGATTTGTATAGAATTCGGTTTTGGTTATAATCTGCATTTGTGAAGTACTTTTAAAATTTGGTGTTGATTTGATTTGAAATTGAACAGGTTATTCTCTGTTGTTTATTTAGGAGATGGAGATACTGAATCTGGAAAGAAACCCTTGATTTGATTTGAGTAATATCTAATGTTGAGATATTTTATTGAAATCCTTGATTCGAGATATGGGTTTTGCTTCATATCTGATTTTTGGATATGGGTTTTTAGTTTAATTTGATTTTGGTGGAGTGTTTTTTTAGGTTTTGGAATTGGCTGGAAATGTTGCAAGGGATAACAAGAAATCAAGGATTATACCAAGGCATGTGCTGTTAGCAGTGAGGAACGATGAAGAATTAGGAAAGTTACTTGCCGGTGTTACTATTGCTAGTGGTGGAGTTCTTCCAAATATCAACTCCATTTTGTCGCCAAAGAAGTGTCTTGAGAAGGATACTGCTGCTACAACTATATCTCCTGCTGGAAAATCTCCCAAGAAAAAAGCTGTTGCTGCTGCCAAATGATGATCTTATCTCGTCTTAGTACTATGTAATGTAATTTAGGAGGGACTATGGGATCATTTTATTGTTTGTTCATTCGAATGATCTGCCTATTGTGGTAAAAACCCGGTATCGGAGGACCGGGACAACACCAGGTACAAGTACAGGTACCAGTCCTCAAAATGGGGTACCGGTCAACACCAAGTGTAGGGACCGGTTCCATAAGAGAACCGGGCCGTACCGCCCTATGTGCAGCCCTATATTTGATGGGACCACTTGTGTTATTCAGCATGTCAAGGCTTATGTTAGGTGTATGCTACAATGGTAAAACCATGATGCTGTATTATGCAAATATTTTGCGTCCAGCTTAACTAGCGAGGCGCTAAAATAGTTCGAAGGCTTACCCAAAAATACTATAACTTCTTTCGACCATTTGCAAGCTACATTTATGGGAGCATATATAAGCAACAATTCTTCGCGGCCCGGTATTGAAGATGTATTTGGGTTAAAACAGAGGATTGGTGAGAGTCTGAAACACCTAACCATAAGATGGAAGACAATGTGCAGTGAAATGGCATGAAGGGTAGATGAGAGATACCTCATTTTATCTTTCATTAATGCAATGTTTGCAACCAATTTGTTGTACATACAAATTTTCAGAATCAAAAATACAATCACAATGACGTAGCTGCGAGAATTACAAGAGGAATACATTGCATTGGAGGAGAGGCAAAACGAGATGGAATCATATCCCATCGCGAACACCAGTTCAGTTGCATCAAACGCAAGTCTACTTCCAAGGTTAATAAATACAGTGGCAAGCACTTCGCAGGTGAAGCAAGAAAATAATGAGAATGATAATCAACAAAAATTAGTAGCTATGGGAAGCAGAGATCAAGAAGAGTTTGACAAGGAAAGAAATTTCTTCAGTAGAGGTGGAAATAATAAGGTTCAGAGACTTGATCAGCCACATGAGACTTATGGTGGTCAAAGGCAAAATCATTATAGATGATAGATCAGGGAAAATTAAACCATTTTTAATAAGACATCCACAACCTCAGCAACTACCCCCAGCTCCAGATATTCGCAGAGTGAATACAATTAAGGAAGGCGAAACGTTTGTGATAGAAGTGGGAGAAAAAGCAAAGAATCTGTTCTGTAACTCCATCATACATTCGTACAAGACTATAGAGGATTTCCACGACAATGTTCTAAGTAGAGTTTTCGCGAGAGACATAGATGGAAGAGAGATAATGAATATTGCGAAAGCTTCGCCATTAGAAGAGTGGCAAAAGAAGACTATTTCTTTCAATGCACAAGAAGTACCTGAACCTGGAGAGATGCATGATAATCCACTTGTGGTAAGATTAGAAATAAATCCAAAGCAAATAGAAGAATAAGATGAAGAAAATGAGGATGACGGAGTTGAAGATTCTTGGGCAATTAATAGGGTTCGAATTGACACTGGAAGTTCAGTGGATATCTTGTTTCATCATGCTTACAAGACCATGGGAGGGAGAGATGAGGATTTGATACCATCAACATATAAGATCTATGGTTTTAATGGTACTACCAACAAGCCCAAAGGGGAAATTACAATGCGAAATCCATTAAAGGGGTTATATTCTAAGATCCTATTCTGCATTGTGGATATTGAATCACCTTATAATGCCCTGATTGGCCGACCTTGGATACATGGGATATTAGGTGTGGCGTTAACTTTCCACCAATGTATTAAATATACTCATCCTAATGGTGTTGGAGTTATAAAGGAAGACTGGGTTGATGGAAAGAAATGCTATGAAATTGATATGGAATCTTGCGAGGAAAGGGATGCGAAGAGCAGAAACTAGAAACATAACATCAGGCAAAAACAAAGAGGTGATAAGTTGATGGTTGATACAATAGAGCAGTGAGAGGAAGGAGCACTGCGAAATCAACATGAGCTGCAAATAATAGATGGCGAGCGTCTCGCAAAGGGAGAAAATGTAGCAAAGCGCAGCAAAAAAGTAGAAGCATAAGATAGTAAGTAGAAAAGGTAGAGTTTCTAAATTGTGAAATACAAGAGATGTATGAATGATTCGTCAAAGAAAAAAAAATCTACAAAAAATATATTCTTTGATTCAATGAATAAGATGAAATTCAAAAAATTATTCAAGAGCTGAAATGCAAAAAGATACAGTTAAAGAAAAAACAAAAGGCGATATTCACAAGAAATCTATAAGAATGGGACGAACCTTTATGGCGTGCACCCTAGTTCGCGGATAAATTTTCGTAAGAGGAAAATGTAAGACCTAAAGTACATCATATAAGGGGGTATCTATTTGCATAGATCAGGGATAAGGTTATACCGCTGCTGGAACCTGAGTCATGGAGATCTGGGTCCATCTCCATGAGAGATACCTATCTAGGAGAGGTACCTTGGATTTACAACTATATAAGGTTATACCCTGGTTGGGCGACTGAGGATCTCTCCTAAGGAGTGCAGAGTATGACCAAGGCGCCTAGGTACACGGTTAAGCCAAGGGTGCCCGGGGCGTACGAAACTACCCTGGCCATCCTTGGCAAGTCTTGGCTATGATGCACTCGGCCCTAAGAAAACCCCACTTAGGGTGCAGTCTCGTAACTATAAGCCATATAGGCATAAAGGATAAGAGGCTGCGAAAACAACTAGTTGTTGTTAAGACCGGATGGGAGGAGCTAGTCTTGTATGGCTGATGTGCGCTCCTTGAAGGGGCAACCAGGGGGAAGATAAGGGCGGCATCCTCCATTAGGGAGTTGTTAAGTGTCTTAAGAATACAATTATACAGAGGCAAAAAGCCATGAGAAAAAGATAAGATGGGATCAATGGGTTTTTACATGAAAAATATAAAGACGTCCTGCGATTTCATCGCAAGACGGCAATGTCATGGGGCTTTATTTTCGCAAGAAAACTTAGGCCTATCATATTGTAGCAGAGAAATTGACAAAACACGGATATGGCAAGATCAATGGGTCTTTACATGCGAATGTATAGACGTCTTGAGATTTTGTCACCAAAAAAAAATGTGGATAAATAAGACCTTTATCTAGGAAGGCATAATAAGACCACAAGAGTTCATAAAATTATGCAGAAATGATCTGCGACATTTACGCAGAGATCATGAGATTATGTAGAAATGATCTACGACATTTACGCAGGGACAAAGGAAAATTTTTATAAACAGATCTTATTAAAAATTAATTTGCTTAATCTTTCATATTACAGATGAATAACAGAGGCAAGTATGGGAATGAATAGAATGATGAAATTGTTATTCATCTTTATATGACAGATTTACGCAGATTAAAAATTAATTAGCATTTTGATTAACCATATTGCAAAAAGGAATTGTTTTTTTAATATATGCAAATAGAAGCAAAAGAAACATATATATCAAAGAGCTTGAGAAACTGGAGAGATTCGCAGCAATGTGTTACAAGGGGAAAGAGATAAAATAAATGTACAAATATTACAAAGAGATTCCAAGAAAAGATAAATCTATTTAGATCCTTCATTATCTTCACTAGAGTTTCCCTCTTCATCTTCTTCAGCCTCACTATCAGAGATGACAAGATTGGGAACATTCTTTGGTATTTCATTCGCGAGATAAGGATACACAGAATGAGGAATCTTATGAGCATCGCAGACCATTTTAATAGAATCATTGCGAACACCAACAAGAGTATTACTAAAGTTCGCCAGCGTAATCTGAAGTTGCTCTTTGAACTTGGAGTATTTTTCGTTGCGAGAGGATAGGATCTCTGCGAGTTTTCCTTTTTCTTCTTCTAATTCTCCAATTCTTTGGCGAAAATTCTTTTCAGATACTGTGAGCAAATGACAACGTGTTAAATAAAATAATGGAGATTCAGTTAAGAAAGGGATTAGCGGAAAAATAAGAAGAACAACCTTCTCTGTCAGAGATCATATCTTTAATCAAGGCAGAATGATCAGCTTGAAGACTAACATTTACACCTAAGTTATTCTTGGCGTTATCAAGAACCTTTGCGCCCCAAGCAAATTCATCTTCACTACTAATGAGGAGGCAAGATAAAACTTGATTTTCCCTTTCAACAAGAGCTCTATTCTCGCAGATAAGTCTATCTCTTTCAATTTGAACATCGAGAAGAGTCTTATGGAAATCTGCTAAAGCTTGAGCACCATTTTTAGTAATGAGATATTTTTCGTCAATAAGATCATTGTACTTGGTTCTTAATTTATTAGTTTCTTCTTTTGAGTCAATATAAAGGCGTTTAAACTTATTGGTTAAACTCAAGTTGAATCTATGTTCAATCCTTAAGAGATGAATTTTGGATCTAAGTTCATCTATGGAAAGAGATTCAGTTTCATCATTTAAAAAGTTACCCAAGGAATCATTAAGGCAATTGAGGAGGGTATCATCATCTATTGGATTTGGAAAAGAATGAAGGAATACAGCTTCATCAGAGTGGCCATAAATATATGTGAAGAGGACTGACTAAATAAGAAAACACAAAGGAATACAGGGATGAAAGGAAAAGAGAAAAATTTCTTACCATAAAGTTGATCATTCGCATCTTGAAGACTAGCAACCTTATCCTGCAAAAAAGAGAGCTCGGTTTCCAATCGCTTGATTTTGTCATGAAGCTCAGCAGATCCAGATTCCAATTGTCTGCGAAGATTAGAAGATTCAAATTTTAATTCTTCATTTTCTTGGCGAAGATTAGCAGACTCAGATTCCAACTTTTCATTATTTTGGCGAAGAATGGCATTCTTCATTTCAAATATTTTACGTCTCCTCTCCTAGTCTGAGGCAACAGAAAAAGAAGCTCTTCCAATCTGCGAAAGAAAATTATAAAAAATTATCAAGATAAATACAAATTAAGATTGTGCGAGGAAATAAGAATACGCATACGTGGCGAAGAAATAAAAACATACCAGAGAACCAAGTGAATGTAAGAAACTTGGAGATATGGATATGGAAACCCCGTGGAGAGATTCATTATTCTCCAAGAGAGGGGCATCACAAATAGCTGCAATGGATTTACAAGCATCAACAAGGGGAGTTTCTCCAATCCCTAACATAGTGTCAGAGAATATACTGGAAAGCTGAGACATAGAATACTCAGACTGGGAGGATTCCTTCGCAGAAGTGAAATCAACAACACCATCATCGCCATCATCATCATTGTTATCATCGCTATAATTCTCGCCAGATTGAAAAGTTTTTTTTTTTTTTTTAAACAGAAACCAATTTATTGAAAGAGCAAAAAGAAGGAGGGGGGCTCAGCCTGACCTCCAAGAACAAGGGAGAAAGAGTAAAAAGTTAACAGCAGGAAAACCAAAAAGAAAACAAAGACAACACCAAACTACAAGTTACATATTACGAAAGCGATACATCGGGAAATCCGAATTATCCAAATCACAACTCCGCCTAATAAAGTTCGGCGCATTCAACCACCACCGAGATTCACCCGTCGCACCATGCTTCGCCAGCAGATCTGCCATGGCATTTCCTTCTCGATAAACATGAGTGCAAACCATATGAATAGATTTTGCAAAAGCAATACAATTGTTCCAGTGAATAAAAAGTTTCCAAGGCACTATATCCGGATTCCTGATGGCATGCAGAGCGAATATCGATTCACATTCCAACCACAGTTTTTGAATACCCCTTGAACTAGCCAAACGCACAGCATAAATCACTCCCCACAGCTCCGCGTGCAAAGAGTTAGTAAGACCCAAGCTCTGCGCCAAGAAGCCCTGCACCCTCCCTTTATCGGCTCGAAAGACTACACCACAGCCCGACATCCCTGGGTTTCCGATAGAACAGCCATCTGTGTCTCGAAAGACTACACCACAGCCAGATTGAAAAGTTGAAGAAGGAGAAGATTGTACTTTTATTTTCTTTAAAGGAGGAACCCCAGATTTCTCCTTATGGGAAACATTAGGTTTATCCTTGCGAGCATCACCTTTGCATTTCCCCTTGGTCCTCGCAACCTCAACATGTTATATTTCTTCAATAACCTTCAAACACAGATAAATATAAGAAATAGAGGCAACAATATATTGTTAAAGAATCAAAAAGGAATATTTCATACTTCATCTGTGATTGCCCGAAGAGCTAATAAAGTACTTCGTTTCCCTAATTTCTGGTATCTAGCTTTCAATCTTTTAATCTGGAAAAATTGGAGGGATCAACGAGATTATATATAAAAACATGAGGAAAATAACAATACAAACTTAAAGTTGCAAGGATATACCTCTCCCCCTCTTTCAGGCCATCTGAACACCCATGGTTGATATGCTGCGAGGTTCGCAGATATAGCATGAGAACCAAAGATGTATGGACCTTCCAGAAATAATGGGAAGACACACTATCTATTATCATTAGAGTAGCGAGGAGATGTATTGTTGCCCGGATGCCAGTCAATATCCAACATAAGAGCCTTATCTTCAGCGACGTCATCTTTTTTCTCTAAACGGACACCCCAAAAAGTAATATCCTTCCTCATGGGAATAACATCATAATTCGCGAAGATATTCTCTACAGTATACTTCACAGGAATAATAGGAACATCTCTGAGCTTAGGGTTCTTTGCCTCAGGAGGGTAGAGAGACTCCTTACCAGCGCCGCGAGTAGCAAACTCAAGCAGCAGACAAATGCAATCTTCACTCAGTTGATATATAGCCCGCGAGAGCTTCGCATGAGAAAGAATTTCATATAATAAAGGAAGTTCAGGGTTATAAAGAGGAATGGGCAGGCCAGCTTCAAGTTGACCTAATGAGACTATGATTTTCTCGCCATTACATGGATGATCATAAAATAATTTAAAGGAGAGTTCAGCCTTAGGGCTTTGATCAGGAATAGTGGATAAGGTAAAACCTTTACCTTTAAGTTTATTTTGCATCTTCTCAAAGGAAAGTACATTTTTATGACCAGGAGAAGGCATCCTTAGTATGGGAATGAAGAAAAGATCGAAAGAAGAAGAAATAAATTATAGCAGTAGCAGATGCGGAAGTTGCGGAAGAACAGTAAAATTGCAGAGAGAAAGAAGAAGAAAGTAAAAAGAATAAAAGAGAGAACTAAAGAAGATATATATAGGGGATAAAATTTCTCAAGAGGATAAGCGTAATTAATCCAGAGAAAAGACGTGAACGGTTGGATCGCATCGGTTGAAAAGGACGTGTCAGAAGTTAAATGGATAAAAAGATACGTGTAGTAAATCTGGCGAGTGATGAAGATACATGTCAGAACAAAAGAATATGAAAAGATAGACAGCTGCGGCATTTCAAGAAATTTCAATTTCTCGTGATCTTTTCCCCTTCGCAGAAAATACATGAGAAGAGGCAAGATGTAGGATTAGAATATCGCTACAACAATATTCCTGCGAGATTTACAACAACGTTTCTGCGAGCTTCTCAACAACACTCTGCGAGTGTCGCAGAATAATTCAAAGAATGACGTAATGGATGACGATAGCAGAAACATGAAAAGAGCATAACGATTCTGCGAAGAATACAACGTCTGCGAGAGATAGCATTACAACTACCGCGAGAGCATCGTGAGCCAGATCCAAAATTAAAGGATAACTTAGCTATCATCCACTATGTTCTTACCCTATATAAAGATAACCAATAGATTGAGAAGGGAGAGATCAATTTTTAGAGTGTTGAGAAAGTCTTGAGGAGAGAGAAAGTTCTTGTGAGCGGTTGTATTCTTGATTCCTTTCATTTCTTGTAACATTTCTGAGAATTAATCAATAAAAGTGTTGTTCTTAATCTTCAAATATGTGTTGATAATGGTGAATTCTTGTATGAGGTGTAGTGTAGGAATTCCTGAAACTACAATGTTCTTGGTAAAACTATTCACAAGGCCTGACTTTTGTATTGGTATGACTTTTATTAGTGAAACCGATCTTCAGTAATCACCTGAGATGGTATGATCGATTTAGTTTTATTGGTATGACCAACTCTAGGCAAAGGGGAACCGATCCTAATAAGAGGTGCAACCGATCACAAAAGGGGAATCGATCCTTGTAAGAGGTGCAACAAGTTTCTAGTTATTGGGAACTGATCCTATGAACATGTGCAACACATTTTTAGTTATTGGGAACCGATCATATGGACACGTGCAATAAATACAAGTTAGATAACATATATATATATATATGGGAACCGATCCTAGTACCTAGCCAACCAAGTTTTGGTAACTAGCATGACTAATTCTAGTACCCACATGGAATGTAGAACCGAAACTTATTTTGGTAGAACCGTGAAGCCCGTGTTTGGTGATTTGATAGGATAATCAATCACATAGTTCTTGGAATCAGATGAACCAATTCTAAACTTGTTTGGAAGTGTGGCAAATCGATTCCAATATTGTAAGTATGAAAAAGGACTTACAAAGTAAATATGTCGACATACTTTGAACATGTGCAGTAACGCTTATCTTTTATTGTTCATTCAAAGATATTCCTTAATATCTAAAGGAGAATCCCATATCGAAAATAAATTGAGAATCTTTTAATTAAGATTTTTAATTTTATATTTGGAAACTAAAAATTTGTAATGTGCATTTACTAAATGGAGATTTTCTAGTGAGATTTCGGTCAATATTTGGACAAAGCATTTCCTGGAATTATGGAAACCGAATTTGGAAATATATTGCATATCTTGAGAATATTTTCGGTTTTGGAAATTCCTTGGTGTCCAAACTTCCTTGGGTCTGTAGTTGCAGGAAAACCTACACTACACCCTTGATAAGAATTTACAGTAATTAACACATATTTGAAGATTACAAACAACACTTTCTTATTTGATTCTCAGAAATGTTTACAAGAAATGGAAGAAATCAAGAATACAACCGCTCTCTTAAATTTTCTCTCTCTTCAAGACTTTATCAACACTCAAAAAATACAGCATCCCCCCTCTGAATCTACTGGGTCTCTTTATATAGGGTAGTTACATAGTGGATGACAGCTAAGCTGTCCTTTAATTTCGGATCTGACTCGCGATACTATCGCAGTAGTTATAATGTCAATTCTTGCAAGATTTGTAACCATCGCAGGATAATCATGCTCTTCTCGTGTTTCTTCATTCGTCTGCTATTTCGTCACTCTTTAAATTATCTTGTTATACTCGCAAAGTGTTGTTGAAGAACTCGCGGTGGTGTTCGCACAAGTGTTGTTAATCTCGCAAGAGTAATATCATGGCGATATTCTGGCCCTACATCTTTCCTCTTCTCATGTATTTTCTGCGAAGGAGGAAAGATCATGAGAATTAGAATGCCACGGCTGTTCATCTTTTCGCTTTTTACCGTTCTGACACATTTCTGCATCTATTGCCAGATTTATTACACGTGTTTTTTCTTCCATTCAACTTCTGACACGTCCCTTTCAACCGCTGCATTCCAACCGTTCACGTCTCTTCCTTATATTAATTGCACTTATCTTCTCGAGATTTTTTACCTTCTATATATATCTTATTCACTCTTCTCTTTTCTTCTTTTTACTTCTTTCTTCATTCTCTCCGTAATTTCTCTGCAAATTCACAGTTCTTCCGTAAATTCCGGATCCGCTACTGTTACAATTTTTCTTTCGATCTTTTACTCTTTCAATCTTCATTCCCATACTAAAAATGGTTGCAGTTGGTCGCAAATATGTGATCGCTTTCGAGAAGATCCAAAAAAAACTTCTAGACAAAGGTTTTACTTTATCCATCATTCCCAATCAAAGCCCTAAGTTTGAACTTTCTGTTCTATTATTTTCTAATCTTCCATCTAACCATGAGAAGATCATGTCTCGCTAGGCCATCTTTAGGCTGGTCTTACCATTCCTCTCTATGACCCTGAAATTCCTTTATTTTATGAGATACTCTCTCACGTGAAGTTCTTGCGGGCGGTATATCAGTTGAGTGGGGATTATATTCGCTTAATGCTTGAGTATGCTACTCGCGGTGCTGGTAAAAAATCTCGTTACCTTGATACTGCGAAGAATCCTAAATTTAAAGATGTTCCAATTGTTCCCGCGAAGTATACTGTGGAGAACTTCTTCGCAAATTACGATATAATCCCTATGAAGAAGGACAACACTTGTTGGGATGTCCGCTTACAAAAGAAGGATGACATCGCTAAAGATAAAGTTCTTATGTTAGATATCGATTGGCATAGGGTAATAATCAAGGCCCTCGCCACTCCAGTGATGACAAATGGTTCATTTTTCCATTACGCCTAGAGGGTCCCTACATCTCCGACCCTCATGCATTGCCTGCGAATCTCGCAGAATATCAACCGTGGGTTTTCGACTGGCCTGAAAGGAATAAAGAGGTATGTTCCCTCAAATTTTTTGCATAATTATTATTATCTTCCTCATGTTTTCATACTCTCGCTGACTACTCTAATTTTTCCAGATTAACAGGCTGAAACTTAACTACCAGAAATTTGGGAAGCCCAGCACCTTTTTAGCCCTTAAATCTCTCACAGATGAAGTAAGAAATATTCTTTTATGATTCTTAACAATATAGTGTTGCCTCTATTTCTTATCTTTATCTGTGTTCGCAGGTTATTGAAGAAATAGAACCTGTGAAGATTGTGAAAACTAAGGGGAAAGACAAAGATGCTTCTCGCGAGGAGAAATCTACTATTCCTCACAAAGAGAAGTCTACTGGTCCTCGCAGAGAGAAATCTGGTGCTCCTCCCTCAAAGAAAAGAAAACCCAATTCTCTTCTTCAACTCCTCAATCTAATGAAGAAAATTCAAGGGATGATTATGATAATGACAACGATGATGATGATGATGATGATTTTGATGCTGATATCCCTTCCGCAATGGAATCCTCCCAATCTGAATCTTCCATGGCCCAGCTATCTAACATTTTTGGCGATATTACACATGGTATCGCAAATGATTATGGAAATGAAGCTTTAATGGGGTATCCCAGGCTCTTGCCAAGATCTGCAATGCTCCCATACTGGTTGATAATGATTCCCTTCAAGGAATCTCAGGATCAATAACTCCCAGTCTCTTAAATTCTCTTGGTATTCTGGTATGTTTTCATTTCTTCACCACATTTATGTATTCATTTCCTCTCTAATATTTAATTTACATTATTCCTTCGCAGACTGGAAGAGATTCCTTTGCTGTTGCCTCAGACTTGGATAAGAGGCGCGCATCTTTTCAAAAGAAGAATGCCGTTCTTCGCAAAAATAATGTGGAGTTGGAATCTGAGTCCGCTAGTCTTCGCGAGCAATTGGAATCTGGGTCTGTTGACCTTCAAGAAAAGATCAAGCGATTGGAAACTGAACTTTCTTCCTCGCGAGATAAGGTCGCAAGCCTCCAAGCTGCGAACGATCAAATTTATGGTAAGAAATCTTTCCATTTTTCTTTAACCTTTTATTCCTTTGCATTTGTTCTTATTTTTATTCTTCGCAGATGTTTACGACCTTTCTGACGAAGCTGTATTCCTTCGTTCTTTTCCAAACCCAATAGACGATGATACTCTTCTCAATCGCCTTAATGAATCCTTAAGTAACTATTCAAATGAACAGATTAATTCCCTTTCTGTAGATGATCTTAGATCCAAATTTCATCTTTTAGCAATTGATCATAGATCTAGTTTGAGAGCGGCTAATACATCCAAGCGTCAATATCTTAACTCTAAAGAATAAATCAAGATTCTAAGAGCCCAAAAAAGTGATCTTATAGATAAAAAAGATCGCATCTCTAGGCAAGGAGCTCAAGCTTTAGTGGATTTTCATAAAACCCTTCTTGAAGTCCAAATTGAAAGAGATAAACTTATCCGCGAGAGAGAGGATCTTGTTGAAAGAGAAAACCAAATTCGTTCCCGTCTTCTTATTGATAATGATGACAAATTTTCCTGGGCTACAAAGATTCTTGACAATGCCAGAGCTAACTTAGGTGTAGATGTTAGCCTTCATGTTGAACAAGCGGCCTTAATTAAAGACTTAATTTCTGAAAGAGAATGTTGTTAATTGTTCTTCCTTTTTAATTTCTTGTCTTTTATAGTTTTTTGCAAAATTTCCAACTTGTTATTATATACTCGCAGGAGCTGAAAAGAGATACTCTGAAAGAATTAGAGAACTTGAAGCTGATAAGAATCAACTCGCAAAGACTCTTGCTGCTCGCAATGAGAAATATTCAAAATTGAAGACCCAATTAAAGATTACTTCTACCAATTTTAGTAATCTCCTTGTTGGTGTTCGCAATGATCCTGCCAAGAAGGTCTGCGATGATCATAACATTCCTCATTCTTTGTATCCTTTCCTCGCAGAAGAAGTTCCAAAGAATACTCCAAATCTTGTTATCTCTGACAGTGAAGCTGAAGAATCTGGCGGAGATGAAGGATACATCGAAGATGACGG
The DNA here is from genome assembly GCA_023529315.1 of Papaver bracteatum. Taxonomy (NCBI): domain Eukaryota; kingdom Viridiplantae; phylum Streptophyta; class Magnoliopsida; order Ranunculales; family Papaveraceae; genus Papaver; species Papaver bracteatum. Next base: position 3,627,585 of record JAJJWX010001945.1, read on the forward strand.
TGAAGACAAAGAAGAAAAATTTGGCGAGGATGATGATCGATCTAACTAGTTTTGTTTCCTCTTTTTAATCTCCTTGTAATATTTGTACATTTATCTCTTTCTTCTTGTGATATTATTTCAAGGTTCCTTGATGTATAAATTTCTTTTGCTTCTATCTGTATAAATTAGAAAACAATTCTTTTCTGCAATATAGTTAATCAACATGATTATTAATCTTTAACTATCTGTGTAAATGTATCATATAATGATGTCTACGTAAATTTATCATATAATGATGAATAAAATTTTTATCATTCTGTTCATTCCCATACTTGCCTCTGTTATTCATCTGCAATATGAAAAAAATTTAGTAGAGATTAAATATTAGTTGTGAATAAAATCTATTTAAATATTCTTGCCTCTATCTTTGCGATAATATCGCAAGTCTCATTATCTCTGCGTCAATATCGCAGTCATTCAATCTTGATTTCTTGTGGTCTTATTATGCCTTCCTAGTTAAAGGTCTTATTTTGCCACATTTTGTATTGGCGACAAAACCGCAGGATGTCCTTACACTTGCATGTAAAAACCCATTGATCTTGCCTTATCTGCGTTTTGTCACTTTCTCTGCGACAATATGACAAGTCTAAGATCCCTTGCGAGAACAAAGCCTCATGACATTGCCGTCTTGCGATGAAATCGCAGGACGTCCTTACACTTTCATGTAAGAACCCATTGATCTCATCTTATCTTTTTCTCATGGCTTGTTGCCTTTGTATAATATTTGTCACGCGATAATATGATAGGCCTAAATGTTCTTTCGAACATAAAGCCCCATGACATTTCCGTCTTTAGACACTTATCATATCCCTAATGGAGGTTCCGCCCTTATCTTACCCCTGGTTGCCCCTTCAAGGAGGGAACATCAGCCATACAAGACTAGCTCCTCCCATCCGTTCTTAACAACAACCAGTTGTTTTCGCAGCCTCTTGTCCTTTATGCCTATATGGATTATAGTTACAAGACTGCACCCTAAGTGGGGTTTTCTTCGGGCCGAGTGCATCATAACCAAGACTTTCCAAGAATGGCCAGGGTAGTTTCGTATGCCCCGGGCACTCTTGGCTCAACCGTGTACCTCGGCGCCTTGATCATACTCTGCACTCCTTAGGAGAGACCCTCGGTCGTCCAACCAGGGTATAACCTTATATAATTGGAAATCCAAGGTACCTCTCTTGGATGGGTTTTCAATAACCCCAATCTCCGTGACTCAGATTCCAGCAGCGGTATAACCCTATCCCTGAGCCACGCAATGATATACCCCCTTATATGACGCACTTTAGGTCTTACATTTTCCTCTTACGAAATTTTATTCGCGAACTAGGGTGTACGTCATAAAGGTTCATCATGTTCTTATATTTCTCTTGCGAGTATTGCAACTCTGATGAAATTTCTTTTCTTTGATCTTATCTTTATTTGCATTTCAACTCTTGTATAATTTTTTAATTTCATCGTTTTCATTCAAACGAAATATTCTTTTGAAACATTTTCTTCAACAAATCATTCATAAATTTCTTAAATTTCATCATTTTACCTTTCTACTTACTACTTTCTGCTTCTACCCTTTTGTTGCGTTTTGTTATTTTCTCTCCATCTACTGTTTGCAGCTCATGTTAATTTCGCAGTGTTCCTTCCTCTCGCCACTCTATTGTATCAACCATCAGCTTATCACCTCTTTTTTTTTTGCTTGATGTTATGTTTCCAATTTCTATTCCTCGCTGCTCTTTCTTCGCAAGATTCCATGTCAATTTCATAACATTTTCTTCCTTCAATCAAATTTTCCTTTATAACTCCAACACCACTGGGATGTGGAAACTTAATGCACTGGTGATAAGTTGACGCTACACCTAAGATTCCTTGTAACCATGGCCTTCAAATCTAGGCGTTATATGGTGATTCTATGTCAACCATGCAAAATTGAACTTTGGAAGATAACCCTTTTAACGGAATCCGCATAGTAATTTCCCCTTTGGGCTTGTTGGTAGTACCATTGAAACCATAGATCGTATAGGTTGACGGTATTAGATCCTCATCTCTTCCACCCATGGTTTTGTAAGTATGATAAAATAAGATATCAACTGAACTTCCAGTATCTATTAGAACTCTGTTAATGGCCCAAGAATCTTCAGTTTCACCATCATCATTTTCTTCATCTTCTTCTTCTATTTGTTTTGGATTTATTTCTAATCTTACCACCAGTGGGTTGTCATGCATCTCGCCAGGCTCTGGTACTTCTTGTGCAGTGAAAGAAATAGTTTGCTTTTGCCACTCCTCTAATGGCAAGACTCTCGCAATATTCATTATCTCTCTTCCATACGCGTCTCTCGTGAAGACTCTGCTTAGAACGTTGTCGTGGAAATCCTTAATAGTCTTGTATGAATGTATGATGGAATTACAGAACAAATTCTTCGCCTTGGCTCCAACCTCTATCACAAATGTTTCTGCTCCTTATACAATATTCACTCTGCGAATATCTGGTGCCGGTGGTAACTGTTGAGATTGCGGATGTCCTATTAGAAAATGATTTAACTTTCCCTGATCAATCATCCTCAAAATTATTCTTTTTACATTCCTGCAATCGTTTACTGAGTGACCATGAAAGTTATAGTAAGTACAAAATTCTTGATTTCGATTATTTGGATGTGGCTCTTTTCCCATATTCCAGGGTGATGGTATATTTTCCATCAAAATTATAGCCTCCCAAATTTTTTCTATACTAGCATTTAGAGGTGGCATCTTAATTTCTTCCCATATTATCTTCTGACTCCCTTTCCCTCTAAAATTATTTTGCCTCAGGCCACCATAAGTATCTTGCGGCTGATCAAGTCTTTGAATTTTATTATTTCCACCGCGATTGTAATAATTCCTTTACCTTTCATACTCCTCTTGATCTCGACTTCCCATGGCTACTAATTTCTGCTGGTTATCAATCACCACTTTCTCTTATTGTGGCTGCGAGGTGCTCGCTACATTATTAATCATTTTAGGAAGTAAACTTCCATTTGCCGCTATTGAGCTGGTGTTTGCGACTGGATATGATTCCATCTCATTTTGTTTCTCCTCCAAAGAAATGTATTCTTCTTGTAGTTCTCGCAGCTCAGTCATTGCGATGGTATTTTTGACTCTTAAAATTTGAACATATAGTAGATTGGTTTCGAACATAGCATTAATGAAATATAAAATGAGGTATCTCTCATCCACTCTACTAGTCATTTCATTGCACATTGTTTTTCACCTTAATGTAAAGTACTTCAGACTCTCGCCAACCCAAACACATCTTCAATTCCTGGACGCGCAGAATTGTTACTTATGTATGCCCCCAAAAATGTGGTTTGTAGATGAGTGAAAGAAGTTATAGTATTCCTGGGTAAACCCTCAAACCATTTTAGCGCCTCGCCAGTTAAGCTTGATGCGAAATATTTGCACAAAACAGAATCATGATTTTCCCACTGTAGCATACATCTCACATAAGATTTGATGTGTTGAATGGCACATGTAGATCCATCAAAAATACTAGTTAATGCTGGAAAGTTGCACTTTGGGGGTATTCCTCCTAATTGTACTGCTTGAGTGAATGGAGTTTTTGCAGCTTCTTCAATCGCCTCATCAAGTTGCCTTCTTCCTCATTCTCTTCTATCATTTAACATTCCCCTCATTTCTGCTAATTCTCTTAAAACTTGTTCATTCCCAACTGAATTTTGCTCCATTGGTCTTTTCAGTGCGGATTCCCTTCTCCTGCGTTCTTGCCTACCTTGTGTTGCGAGATTTTGATTTCCGTCTCCATTACTTTCTTCTTGTATTTCTCCGCTATCTTCTCTTACATTTCTTTCGCGAATACGCACAACATTATATCTCTCATTTTCTCTTATGTGATTTTCTTCTGCTCTTCTTTGCACCCTATCATATTCTTCGTTAATATTACCATTATTACGGTTTTGTTCACGTCTTCTTTCTTGATTGTCATGATTATTCTGGCGAATTGCCTCTTGAAATTCTTGCTCTTCTACCTCTGCTCTCAATATTTCCCTTTCGCAAGCTAAGCGTGCTTGTTCAGCATAATGTCTCTCGATTTCTCTTTCAATTATCTGATAATTTCTTAGAGTTTCTCTTCCATGCAATATCCTTCTTCCTTCCTCTTGATATTCTTCGCCATCTTGATTATTTCGTGCCTGACGTTGTCCATTCTCCTGCCTCCTGTTGTTTTGTTCATTTTGTTGAATTTCACCTTGTGGTATGTAACGATCTTCCCTTATTTCTCTCCTTTCGCGATGTCCTACATTTGGATCATAATTTTCTTCTTCAATATTTGTTATAGGTGATCTTCTTATTATCTCACTTCTGACTGTTCTCGAACTTGATCTTGATGTGCTTCTTGACCTTCTATTTTGTAACCTCATGTTTTCTATTCTCAATTCATGGTTTTGCCTTGCCAAATTTTCACGTTCTTCCTCCTTTAACCTCCTTTCCTCTTGTATTCTTTGTCTTAAAACCTTTACTGTTTTATTTTCATCCTCCATGTATTAATCCTCCATTTACTTCTTGGTTTCTTCCCTCTCATCTTTCATCTCTTAATTGTCGATCTTCTGGTTCTTCTATTGAATCTGATCGCCAAGTATGCACGCTTACTCTATCATAATCTACAGCTCTATCTTGTATTGGTGTTTGCAGATTTGGCTGTTGAACCTGATTTTCTCCATCATTCCTTGTTCTATTTCTTCTTGTTCTTATTCTTGAGGATTCTCCCATTTCATTTTGTTCTCCTCCTGCAAGTCTTTTACTCCTCCTTACTGTTGTTGGTGGTTCTGATGTATTTCTTCTTCTTCTAGCCATTAATCTTAGTAAACTGTTGGATATTGCGTAAGATCTTTCACTAATTGTTCCAAATTCCTTCCAATCACAATGTTAATTTTTATCTTTTTCTTCAAATAATCATCAATTCATCCCTGTTTCGGGCGCCAAAATGTAGTTGCAGGAAAACCTACACTACACCCTTGATAAGAATTTACAGTAATTAACACATATTTGAAGATTAAAAACAACACTTTCTTATTTGATTCTCAGAAATGTTTACAAGAAATGGAAGAAATCAAGAATACAACCGCTCTCTTGAATTTTCTCTCTCTTCAAGACTTTCTCAACACTCAAAAAAATACATCATACCCCCTTTGAATCTAATGGGTCTCTTTATATAGGGTAGTTACATAGTGGATGACGGCTAAGCTATCCTTTAATTTAGGATATGACTCGCGATATTATCGCAGTAGTTATAATGTCAATTCTCGCAAGCGTTGTAACCATCGCAGGAAAATCATGCTCTTCTCGTGTTTCTTCATTCGTCAGCTATTTCGTCACTCTTTAAATTATCTTGTGATACTCGCAAAGTGTTGTTGAAGAACTCGCGGTGGTGTTCGCAGAAGTTTTGTTAATCTCGCAAGAGTAATATCATGGCGATATTATGGTCCTACAGGGTCTATAAATATTGAAGTTTGCATTTCGAGCAAACTAATCCTCAAAGCCAGCAAAACTACCTAGTTGTGTTGTTACTAGTGGAGCCGCCTATTCGGAGAGGAAAGTAACCTAATTAGGCGAAATCTTTTACGGCCGCTCGGTTTAAAGACTTCTTTGGGATTGAGAAGCTCTATCAGTATCATTGGTGGGAAACTAGATAATTACGGTTTATTATTAGTTTTCGATTGATTTCATTGACTAACGGTTGTTGAACTTTGATGGCACATAGTTTGTTTATGCTTAAGAATCTTCTCTTCTGATATAAGATTCACTCAAACTATACCGAAGTTTTGACATGAATCTTTAGACTGTTTGTAGATCTAAAGACGTCTTGTGATAATCCATTATTAACAGATTGCGTTCAATGTGTGATTGATCACAAGAGATTCAAGTTGATTGTGTGCAGATGTTTATTGTAGATCTAAGAAGATTTGAAGACGAAGAAGATTTATGATTTGGGTTCATAATCTTTAGTGTGCACAATATTTGTTTCGGGTAAAGAGGATCCAACTATAATCGGTTTATCTTTGTGATAGATTGGATTGATTAGTTGAGTAGATCGGCATCAATACAATTCTTCGTGATTCAAAGTATTGATTGCAAAATATGAATAATTACTTTGGTAGTTGTTATTGGATAGATCTAAGGACCTGACAAAGGAGTTTATTGGGATAAACGGAAGAGCCTTTTGTCGAACTCATATCACTTGGTTGAAAAGAGTTGTTACCAAACAGATTTATTGTTCCTTTACTGTTTGGAATACGAACCAAAGGAATTGTTCCTAGTGCGTGACTTATTGCTAGTTGGAGGCGCAGGGATACAGATGGAACTAGGTGAACTATAGGTTTAGTTGCTCGGTCTCAACTATATGAAGTTGGTTTGATTTTATATAGCGTCTTAATCCTGAGAGTATTCAATGATGGACAAGGTCCCGAGGTTTTTATGCATTTGCAGTTTCCTCGTTATCAAAATCGTGTTGTGTATTTTACTTTTCTATTTCTGCAATTATAATTGTTTTATTATAATTAGAAGTAAAATACACAAACGTTAATTCTTATTTACTTGATTGTAATCCTATTGTGTTTGGTTAAGTCCGAATATTTTTATCAAGTAAACATACTTCATTGTTGTATTGTCTCGATATTGTATCCATAGACGATCACACGAAGTGTGAACCGATTAGTTGTATTGTCTCGACTCGATCTATAGACAATCACTTTCGGAGAAAGGACTTATAGGTGGAAAAGTTTTAGATTGAGGTATATTTAGGTACCCTCGTTTTTTCAAAGTGTCTTTTATTGTTTTGGGAAGTAATAATTAATCATTTGGTTCAATATATTTACGGATACCAATCTCAAAAGACGTTAGAGAAATATGAAAGAAAAATAAGGATAAGTGATTCCCAAGAATGCTAGGTAGTCTTGACTGTATGCATTGGGTGTGGCAGAGATGCCTTACACAAAACTAATTATTATCCTTGAAAGTTGCTGCTTCTTATGATTGTTGGATATGACATGCTTTTATGGTCTTCTGGGTTCACAAAATGACAATAATTTTTTGTACGAATCTCATCGGCTTTAAAATATAAAGCATGAAATTTGTCCCCAAGTCCATTTCGTAATCAACGACAATCAACACACTTATGGGTATTATCTTGCGGATAAGATCTATCCAAAATGGTTAATTCAGTATTTCGTTCATACCGGCATTTTAACAGTAGAAAAATGGATTTGAGAAAGGATATGGAACGGGTTGTTAGAATTCCAAAGAGGAAGTTTGTTGTCATATATGTGGGCCATATCGTGGTTTGAGTGACCCTGGTATGCCAGGCTATGTTCACTTGCATAATTCTACATAACTTGGTAATTCAGGAGCGTCGTAATAAGGATTGGACTAACCATGATGTTTGAGACCTGAGATTCAACCAGGAAGAGGGATACCTGCAAAAAATTACACGCAAATGACTAGTTACATTCAGATCCAAAATCTGTATAACAGAGAAAATCTAAAAGTGAATCTTTGGGCTAAGAATGGAAGGTCCCAAGTAGGCGTGATGTTTAATTTTTATTTAATCATTAGTTTAAACGTTTAGTTTGTAGTTCGTTATTCAATATTAATTATTATAAAAATATTCAATTGTTATAACGGTTTTCATTTGATCGAGCGACTTCGCCAAGGACTAGTTTTCCCCAATGGGTGGAGCGACAAATACTCGACCGCCAACAACTTTCAATAAATCCTTTATATATACCCGCTCATCCCCATTTTGAAATAACACCTTTTACAACAATATTCTTTTCTCACTCCATAATCTCTAGAATTCTCTCTTGCCTCTCTAGACTATCAAATTCTCTAGCAACTTTAATTTCCATCTTTTTGGTGAGAAACAATGTGTAAACTTAGCTAAAAAAATACTATACGACTCTAAATGTTGGAGATTCTTAATAGCATCAAGAAACAAATTGTCATGTACTGAAGTACAATGATAAGGTTGGAAAGATAATTCGAGGATAAACCTCTCTTAATCCCAAAGTATCAAGCCTTCTGGTTCACAAAGAACACATCCTATTCGATAAATCGATATTTTGATTATAATTTTCCTTAAGAGTTTCAGTACAGAGATACTAGCCTTATAGAGATAGGATTACTCAACTCGATCTAACGATCACAAGACACCCAGATGGTTACATCTCAACCATCTATTACACTACTAATTAACAATTAATATTAAAGACTAACTAACACCGGGACTATGATAAGGGACACCTTCTTCTCATATGCAGGTACATGACAATCCCCACTCCTTGGAAACATCCTTGTCCTCAAGGATGTGAACTCATTTTCCAGGACACCTTCTTCTCTTATGCAGGTACATGTTTAGAAAATTAGCCGCGAGGACAGGTCTATTGTCTGCAAAATAAATGGCAAAGAAAAATGGCCACAAGGAAGGAGTTCTTTTCTGTAAAGTCCACCATTGACCTGAACCTAGTTGTGCTATGTTTTCCATGGTAACTGAAGCCGTATAATCATCAACACCTCTATCTGGATAAGTACTCATACCAATACCCACTTTCATATCGGAGTTTGACTTAGGTGAGATTGACTGGTGTAGTTTTTTTACTCCACCGATAGCCACCTGAAACTAACATGGAGTAAAACTCGTGGCCGGAAACTGCGAGCGTGTAAGATTCATATGTGGTAGCAACGGTAAGAGCAACAATAAAATAGTGTAGATTGCAATGTGAAAACCACTAAAAAGGTTGTGCTTGTAAAGTATCATCAGGTGAGAAAGATTAGTAACCCTGAGAAGCAACTGACCAAACAGCTCTGGTTTACTGCCAACCTCCTTTATCCTTGCCATTTGAAGTATCAAAAGAAACCCAAAAATATAATCTTGTTGCGTCATTTCAGTAACCAGATGACTAGCATCTCACCTTTCTCCATTTAGAACAAACTCAAACACATTCAAGACACAAAACAACATAACTAAATGGTACCCAAATTCCAAAATCAGCCGACGAGCAGAGTTGACATCACAAATATATCTATCATAAGAGGACCGCCTCTGAACAGGTTCAATTTTCTTACCACGATCAAAGATGAAGCAAATAAACACAGTCGTAGGTAAACGAGCACTTATAGAAGTAAGCCGAATTATGTAAATAAAGAAGTATACCTTGGTGAAATAGATTGTACGCAAATGCAGCAGGATATGAGCATCAGCACAAACAAGCACATGTAGAGTAGAATGCACAGTGACCCAGCTTTGAGTCCCAATGACCGCTCTCAAGAATTCAAACTTGATATAGCCTCCCGTGGTGTGGTAAATTAGACTCAATAGTCGATATCAGCCATCATATTTAAGTCCAACATAATACGAATACTGAAGATCAGCTGGAATGTCCGGTGTCCTATGGAAACCATGTCCCAGTGTAAGCTGCAAGAGAAAAAACACCTTCTGTCTGCATAACGTCTTCAGTAAGGGCCCTACAGAAATTCGCACCAGTACACAATCAAGATGAGCATCAATATTTGCTTTACATGTCCATCGCAACGAGACTACCAACGACACACTTGGAATGTATATAATAGCGAGCACAAGTGGTTTCACAGTCGAGAAAATAGTTGAACACAATGTATATTTCCACATAGTTTTTGGCAACCACTGCTTGTGCTCATGTTCACTTGCACTAACCTCCAACAAGCCAGCAAGTATGAATGTTGTAGCAGCAAGTACATCACAGTGAATTTATACAAGAATAGCCGCATCAGCACTACTGAATATCCCCACTACATCCACAGTTAATTGACCCAAAATTACATTGCTCGCAGCCATTGTAGCAGTCAGTTCCCTTTCAACAACAATTATAGCATCATGAACATATAAAGGAACAATCAATTGTATACCCGAAAATTCTGAGTGGTACCCAAAGCTCAATAGAAAAATCAAAATCTCATAAAAAGAATCACCAGTTGAACTGACGACGAGAATTATTTGCGAAGATACGTGTCTAATAATTGTAGACCAACCTCTACTATTCTGGACAAACCAAGTACCCTGAGCCTTATAAATCAACAAGTGACAAACCATCTCAATAGGGAGTATTCTATCCAGTAGAATGTTGTCTTTCTCATACATTGTGACCAACAACATATTATCATTTCCAACTTCAATATCATGAACATATACATGTACTATTGGACACAGATACGACAATTCAGGTAGATACCTCCAGCTAGTAATTGATAGAAGATTTATCTTTATAAACATCCATAAAGATGAGCCAATCAAAAATTCTCAAGCAAGAAACAAACGTATTACTACATCGGGTGAAGCTCTTTATACTTCTACAAGGATACCTTCTAGTAAATACAGAACATTCTTGGGCAACTACTCTAAACATTATGAGTAACAAAATTTTATTTTTCTGTGACATGTCAACAGATATTTTCCTTGCATCATGAATTTCAGCATTATTACCACACAATAGAGTAAACAATTTGACAAACCACAAATCTGAATCATACCCAACGCTTTGAATCAACTGCTCAAGGTTTTTCTCAGAAGTAAACGATGAGAAGTCAGTATACTTACCTCGATCAAATAAGCATCGAGTATCATTAAGATTGAGAAAAAAACAATCTATAGAGAGTAACTTGTTGTAATGAAAGAACAACTCCTTCAAGTACTCAGGATTTTTGTAAAACTCTTCAAAGAAATTGAAGCAAATCTGCATCTTAAAATCTTTCACGCCGTTAATTTTGCAGAAAACATTCATATTTGATTTTGCAATTTCTTCAGATTGTACCCTCACACCAGGAAGTGAATCAACACCTTCGTTTTCAATGAAGAAAAAATAGGGAATCAATTCCAAGTCAATAGAATCATCTTTGTTATCAAGCACAACAGGAATGTATTCGATTTCTTCAGCCGGAGAGACTATGAAATCAGCAATTGAATTAGCGAGTCTTCAATCTTAGATCCATAAATTAAATCGGAATCCAAAGTTGAATCTGAGGTAGCATCAGGAAGACAAATTGGAGTAATAACTTGATTGGATTCAGGTATCAATTCTGCACTGAAAACCTCATGGGATGAATTTGAATTTGGTATCTCCTGATGATTTGTATCCATACCAAATCATTGACAGAACAAAGCAATGGTGGTAATTGATTCTTTAATAGGAATCATCTCAGCAAAAAAAGATCGGAAATCAGTAGTGAGGTTCTTAACCACTGCTTCTAAAATCGATAATTTGTCTGAATGAGTTTGCAACTGAATAGCTGCTTCTTTTACTGTGGTAATCTTATCTCTACCTCCAGTCATGATTGAAATCAGAATCAATACTGGCTGATACCAATTGTCATGTACTGAAGTACAATGACAAGGTTGGAAAGATAATTCGAGGATAAACCTCTCTTAATCCCAAAGGATCAAGCCTTCTGGTTCACAAAGAACACAACCTAATCGATAAATCGATATTTTGATTATAATTTTCCTTAAGAGTTTCAGTACAGAGATACTAGCCTTATAGAGCTAGGATTACTCAACTCGATCTAACGATCACAAGACTCTAGGATGGTTACATCTCAACCATCTATTACACTACTAATTAACAATTAATATTAAAGACTAACAACACCAGGACTATGATAAGGGACACCTTCTTCTCTTATGCAGGTACATGACACAAATATAGATAAGAAAAACAAAAACCCTACACCCAAACCTAAATCTAGCATTGTCCTCAATGTTTCAGACTATGCAACCTAGGATGGTATGCAATATATAGATAAGAGAAACAAATATAGAAGAGATTGGAAAATTTTCACCTGACTGACTCAAGAAAATTTGTATTACCTGTTACACATATTAAACGATAATAATAACAAGGAAGACTAAAATAAAAAGAAAACAAGCATAGATGTACCTATTAGAATATACAAATAAGACTCTCCATATATCAACAACCTAAATATTCGGGGGTCAAACCTGAGCACAATATATACATCGAATGAAAGCCTTACACTCTCGTTATAGCAATGTAAAGATATAAAGATTATCAAAAGAAAAAAGCTACCCCAAACTTGTTTTTTTATAAAGGATTTATCACTTTGATCAAAAGTAATCGAGTCAAAAGGTTCACTGGGGATGGGAACTGAAAATATTTGGAATACATGCACATGCAAAGATAAGTCACGAGATGCAAAGTAATCTAGTAATACTGGAGAAGCACACAATTCTAATCCAAAATTAGGAATCTTCTAAACAGTTGTGCTAACAATTCTAGGTATATTAACTTCTTCAATGGGTTTGTGACACTGTACTAAATCATCATCAACCAAGGAATCTATAAGAATATCACAATAAAGATGATTAAGGTAACGTTATAGATACATTCTAGTGTCTCTAAGTGTTTAGACTTAAATACAGTTTTATCGGAATTACTTTTAAGAAAAAACTCTTATACTGACATTACTTTTCCCCGTGTTAGGATATCTTGTCGGATTTTCTTTAAATCTTTTGATGTCAGGAAGAAGTTTTTCAGCTCTTTTATGAAGAACTTGAATAAACTTAAAATTTTGTCAAAAGAGCTTACATGTATGTTGGTAATGATTACAAGAGAACCACAAAACATACCGGAGCCAACTGGAATGGTGGTTGCATTATTAAGTCATTTCGATGGAATATGAGTCATATCAGGTTTAGGAAAATCAAGGCTTCGCTTATCTCCTAATGATCGTCGAAAATTCTGTAAACAAGAATCAAGAGAGGGACAAATAAGATCTTTCGAGGAATTTGATGCTTCTTTTTCAGATTTCAAATCCACAAGAGATTTTGCTAAGGCAGCCTTTGTTTCAGCTAACATAGCAATAATTTTCTTGTTAATACGGATTTGATGATCAAATCCTTTTTGAAGAACCCTTTCTCTTTCAGATCCTTCTCGAAGATCAGAATTCTCGATATATAGTTCATAACGAAGTCCATCAATTTTTCTTACCAATCGTTGTTTCTCATGATGAAGATTATTAATGATTTTATTCAGATATGTATCATCATCGATGGTTTTTAGAACACACTCGGAATTTGTAAACTGACAGATCCTATCAAAGCAAGAGAACGTCATGGCGGTTGTAACACCGTAATACAAGAACCCGCTCTGATACCAATCGAAAAGGATAGGGTACCAAGTACACCACTAATTTCTTTGTTTGATATAAGTATGAACCTGTATGGTACTTTTAACAAGTAAAAAATACCAAAAAGTAAAAAGCACACACACACACACACAAGAATTTTGTTAACGAGGAAAACTGCACTTTCATAAATACCCCGGGATCTCGTCCAGAATTAACATCAAACTGTATTAAACCACTACAGTCACTAGTTTACTGTCAGACTAGAATGTAGTTGGGACCTAGTTTACACTCCAAGCAATTCAGCTGTAGGCGTGTTCCTTACGTTTCTTGAACCTCGCAAGATTCTACGCACTTGACTCCTTTAGATGACGTCCTTTATAACCCAAGAGTTGCTTTAATCTCAGTGAAGACTTTTGATACATATGTTCCTCTAACAAATAAGTTTATTTGATTTACCTTTTAATATGTTTCAATCTAAGTTAGGAAATATGTTTTCAATGGACAAAGATAGCAAACCTCACAAATCCGGAATACTTATAGCCAGTTAACTGAGAAGCCTAGATTACTAACCACATCTCAAGAACAATCTTACACCGATCAATAAATAGTATTTTTAGATATCTATCTTGAGGAATCACAAATTCTGAGGCGAAGAGAACTCTGCGATTTTTATCTATCTTGTTCCTGGAAGAGATTGACGAAAACCTCGACAAGCAGAAAGAACAAGATCAGGATACATGAACTATCAAGGTAAAAATAGTCGGTTATGGCTTTCCGAATCCCTAAGTGAGTCTTTAAGTCATTAACTTAATTATGTTTTTCATAGGAAACCTAGGTCAATAGAGGACGACTCTATCGTACAACTAGGATACAGAAATCCCAGGTATTGGAATTTTCAGTTGTTTGAGTCTCTCTATTTACAAACTTCCAAAACTAAGGGTTTTTTATAATTCAAGCTAAGATAACTTGAAAATTCAAGCAAACAATTTCTTAATTTAGATGAAATTCTTGTTAGGAGTTCTTGTAAGCATGTGAGAAGTTAGTTTTAAAATTACATAGAAGAATACACACTATGGTCCAGGGTTCTAAACCGTGTATAATGATAGTTCATGTAAAACATTCCTAAGAACTTATAAGCATAATCGTGTTCATTTAACACTTAAACTTGAATCATGATGCACAAACACAGAGTGTTTAGTGATCAAAGATGTCTTAGAGGTGTTCAAGAGAGTTGTATCAATGCCGAACATATTTGTGAAAATAGTTTAAGAGAATCTACTTAATTTTCGTACTAGGTAGGTATTAGGGGTACACGTACCTAAGATTCAGTTTGTGAAATTAGGGAGCTATGGTACACATACTAGTTATGCATACCCTTAATTGATTCACGAACTCAGGCCCTTGGGGTACGCGTACTGGGTAGGTGTACCTCTCCCCTTTTCGAATTTAATAACCTTAGGGTACATGTATTGGGTATGCATACGATACAAAATGAGAGACCATAAGCCTACTCCAAAGCAATATGATTAGTATTACAACAAAGAAATGAACCATCACTATAAAAACCAACTCTAAAATAAGGAGGGATACCTAGAAGGCTCCAAACAAAACTTAAAACTATCATTCAGGCGAACAAACATACTACAAAACAAGCACAACCCTACCACCATCTAAGGATATCACTTCTTTGCCTAAGATATTTGTCCTCTCCCCAAGAACTATTTGTTTTACTTATTAGAACTTTCATCATTTCCATTCCATTTAAGTCCATGAAGCTCCCTTTAATTTCTTTTTTCCTTACAATTTAGCTTCACAATCATGGATATCATTACTTTCCTCTTCTATAGCTTCAATTAAAACTCCATCATTGTTCTCCTAAAAAAAAATCATATTTTTTTAAACTTCCTTGTTGAAATCTCGTTGGTTATGTTAATTGGAATCTATATTCTGTTGTGAAATCATTGTACACCATAAAAGGGTTCTTTTTAGGAGATCCCATCTTGTAATATGTGTTACTCTTCTATTTCACTGCAATCCATTCGCCTTGAGAAGAATATGAATTTGCCTTGTTTGGAGCATTAATTATTATCCAAATGTGGTGTCAATTCAACTGCGGTAGCACATGGTTTTGCTATCCATTTTTCTTATTTCTGCAGTTAAGTTTTTAACAACACCAACTCTAAAACCATTTGTATGTGTTAGAGCATTGCTCGGTCAAACTCGCATGCGTTGCTATCTCAAGCATGTTTGTCAATCTTAGTGATCAAAACTATAAAGTCTTGATTTTTAGTCTACTATAGCTAAGGTCTCGGACTAGGATAGAAAGTGTAGTTGATCTCAATAACTACATGGAAATTATCATACAATACGAAGGACTACTCAAGGAACCAGTGGATCTTCATCGACTTAAAGGTATGTGGAGACTTGAACTTATCTATCACTCAAAAGTATATCTACTCTATCTCCAATCTTGATACAAAAGTCGTTTTACTATATAGGCTAAGAATATGCACATGTGACATTTCGAGCTGAGTATATATCGCTTATCTATTTCTCGAAATGGGTGTTGGTAAAGCTTTCGCTTAAGCCAGGTTTATTTTATCCTAGTGACGAAATTCATGTTATGTTTCAATCACTTTGGAAATCACTCTGACGAAAAATAGTTTGTGAATAACAACTATATAATGCCCTCTGAGAATGTTTCAATGATTGAAATGAGAGTTTAGACTATATAACCATTGTGGGATATAAACATTGTTGTGGAAACACATATGTATATAAGTCCTAAACACTTGAACCGAAGTTTGCGAACTTTGTCAATCAAGTGGAACCGGAACGTGAGCAGCAACTCAATCTGCGAACCCAGTCTGCGAACTGGCGTAAGTTCTTGAACCCGGGAATATCTGCTGAAGTTGAAGCTCAGGTGCAGTCCGCGAACCCAGTCCACGAACTGGCGGAATTTCTCATCCCGAGAAATTCTGCTGGAGTTTATTAACTTTAACCGGTTAGATTGAGTCCGCGAACTCAAGAGGTTATGTCTGAAAACGTTGTTCGTGAACTTATCTTAAATTACTAAGGAATGCTTTTGCAAACCGTGGATTTATAGTTCATGAAATTATTCGAGTGAATCACATCGTTTATGATTCAATTGTGTCTCTTATAATACTTGAGATCTCATAGCAATTGAAAAACTCTCTAACTAGTTCATTTGAGTCATTTGGACTAGTTACGGTGAAGAAGAATATGGTTAATATGAAAGTTATCATTTGGCTAACCATTTGGTTGACTAATATTGAACCAACCATTGTACACGTTTGGGTATGGTTACACGAACTCAAAAAATGTCAAGTACATGTGTGTATGACAAGCTAAGTTTTCGATCTAACGGTTGAGAGATATTAGCTTGTATCTAATCAGGTTTTCATCTAACGGTGAATATTCAATGCTTTGTTAGCAAGCTAACATTGATTTCAAACCCTGATTTGAAAGACTATATAAGAGAGAACTCTACTAACTGGGAAACCTAATCCCCACACATTCTGTGTGATACTAGTTTGCTAAGCTAGAGTCGATTCTCCTTTAACATTTGGTTTTCTTCTTCTAAAACCAGGTTAACGACTTAAAGACTTCATTGGGATTATGAAGCCAGACTGATACTACTTTTCTTGTAGTTGTGTGATCTGATCTTGTTGTTTCTATCATACAAGTATAATTATAATAATTGGCTTGAGATTTCTATCTCCGATAGGCAAGATAAAAGTAGTCACAAACATCTTCGTTTCATTGTTTGTGATTCCTCAATAATATTCTTCACTGCGTCGATTAAGTTTATTATGAGGTGATTAATGAAACTGAGCTGTTCTTCGGGAATATAAGTCCGGTTTTATCGATTGGTTCTTGTTCACCTTGATTTATCAAAAGACGGAACAAAACTTGTAGGTTTATTCGTGGGAGACGAATTTATCTATTACCTGTAGACTTTTCTGTGTGAGACATATTTGTTTATTAAAGTCTTCTACTTTGGGTCTTATCAACTCTTGGTTGTGGGTGAGATCATCTAAGGGAATCAAGTGCGCAGTATCCTGCTAGGATTAGAGGCGTATTAGCATAACTGTACCTTGGATCAATGTGAGATTGGTAGGGGTTCAACTACACTCAATACCTAAGTTAATTTGGAGTAGGCTAGTGTCTGTAGCGGCTTAATTCAGTATATGTTTAATATGGACTAGGTCCCGGGGTTTTTCTGAATTTGCGGTTTCCTCGTTAACAAAATTCTGGTGTCTGTGTTATTTCTTTTACGCATTATATTTTGTTATATAATTGAAATAATACAGGTTGTGCGTTGTTCAATCAATTAGAATATCCGACCTCATTGGTTGTTGATCTAAATTGATTGATACTTGGATATTGGTCTTTGGTACCATCCAAGTTATCTCTCTTTGATTATGACTCGCGAATTGTATTTGCTTGAGTAAATCAAATTGAGGGATTGAGATAATAACTCCTTGAGTATTTTCTATTGATTGAGTCTAGTTGATTCTCTAGAAAAATAACTCGGAGTTGTCCATACAGATTGCTAATCGAAATATTGGGTGAGGTTGTTAGACCCCCGCTTTTTCAATTGGTATCATAGCAAGTAAACACGTTTAAGACCTTACAAGTATGTGTTTGTAGTGATCTGACTCTATGGACAGTAGTGATATCTCAATAAATGCACCACCAGATCCAGGGATTTCAGAATTCTCTTCCATGACTGATTTAATAAAATCTGTAGAAGAAATTCTATCTAAACCTCCATCAGGTTTAAAATCCCTTGAAGTGTTTTCAGGGCTTGAAAAGAATCTTGAGAGCTTATCTCTTGATGTTGAGTTATCCCTACAGAAAGAGCAAGAATCTTTTGATAGGCTAAATCAAGTTATGATGAATAATATTCATGTTGAGGTTGATATTGATTTACTAATAAGTGAGAGAAATGCTCCTCCTCTGCGTAATCCAATTAGTTTTGATAAACTAAATGAATTACAAGAGGAGTTTAAATCTCAGTCATCTGAGTGTATCACCTCAAAGCATGAATTGATTCGTTGCTCAATTCCTGATACTTCCTATCAAGATAGTGGTATTGTCTTCTTTTATGAAGAATCCAGGATGTCTCTTTTTATCAAAAGAGTTTTCCTTCGTAGTACTAAAAACTCTATGCAGAAACTGTTTTTTATAAGTTGGAAAACAAGAAATCAGAAACACAAATCTTTTTGGGTTCCCTTGAAGTTCTTTGATAGACTTATAAAAACAGTTCCTTGGGTGTTTCTCAACACTACAAGATTTAAGAGTTGTTGGAAAGAAACTATTTCTTGGTTCCATGGTGAGCAAGACATTGTTCACCTCAACACAACTTATTTGTGTTGAAAGTGCATCCTCACCAAGAAATGTCATGCTATGTATACGGTGATGGAAGCACAACAACTGGGGCGCACAGATTATATTCGGTAAGGCTGTAGAATTCAATTGAAAGTTTCTAAAAAGGTATGTCTATAAATTTGAGCAAGTTTTATGTTTTTATTACTTGTTTGAGTTCTTATAATGATTCATGTACCTTGATTATCGTTCATTTCTACCTAACTTGATCTGTGTTTAAGGTTCTTAAATGTTTAGGTTTGAAAACATTAGTTCGGGATGTTTGGACTTCATGGTACACATACCAAGTATGCATAAAATCATTTAAAACCAAAATCCAGGGGCTTAAGTTAGCAAACCCCGTCTGCATACTGCTCCAGGACTTGAAAATTCGTGTGCAAACCCGTAAGTTCGCGGACTTGCCTGTAGACATTGATAGTTGGTCGACTTGTTTTGGCCGTAACTTCTTCTTCCGAACTCGGATTGACCTCATTATTTTTGCAATCTCTTTCTCTTTGAATTCTCTTCAAAACAGAGATGAGAAACCTTGAATTTGGATGAGTTAAGATTGTTATTTGTCCTGTCTCTTGTTTTTGAGTATTTTTCTCCGTTTCGTTGCACTTGTTCCACTCTCTTGAACTTGGGAAGTTGGATTCTTAGAGTACTACTTTTCTAAGCTCACTTTTATATTTTACAAGAATATTGTTGGTGAATCACAAAGATTGAAGTTCAAGAATGAGCAGTAGTACACGTTACTATGGAATTCTTGAATGTTCACTATCATTTTATGTGAACTTTGGTGCATGGTCGTTGATGACTTTGTATGTTCCTCTTCGTCTAAGAAAATATTTTTATACGCCTTTGGTAGACATTCTTGGTATAAATCCAGACGAAAAAGATTGATTCTACCCTCTAAGGACAAATCATCTTATATGTGCATTACGAGTTTGTCTTGATGCCTAGTAAATCTCGTATGGTTCTCTTTTGTTTAGAAGAATAACTAGTGTTTTGGAATAGCCATTATTGTGATTACACATAGCTATATCCAATGTTTTCATCTTCTTGTTTATAGATTTATTGGTTTAAATTCTAAACTTGTTTGGAAGATGATGGTTGCAGTATTAATCTTTATGGTTTTATATATTGCAATATTTTGATGGGATATGTATGTTTACGTCTGTGAACTTGATTGTCCCATATTTTGTCAAAAGTAAAGTCGTTCGTGAATTGATATGCATATATTGATAAAAGGATGAATATACTTTTGACAAACACAAAAGCTAAGCCTATATTGTCAATTATCGATGTAAGATAGGTTAAAATCTTTTGTGATTCAAGGATTATGTCTATTGTGTGTCATTGTGCAAATGGTGATAAAACATAGAATGAATCATTGTGTTATCCACGGTATAGATCCTTATTGATCCTTTTTTTTTATGTATTACCGTGAAGGTTCCATTGTGTATCTCATGTTGAGCACAATACAACTAAGTCGATTTCTTATTGGCATGGTTGGTTGTTCCATGAGATGCTATATGTTGAACATTAAGAACTAAATTAATCAACTTGTGTGGTTTTTTAGTTTGTATTCCATAAGTTTTCTTATGTTGAGTACATGTACGGTTAAGGTTGTCATGTTATGATAATCTTAGTCGGGGTTCCATAATCTCTTATGTTGAGCCCAAATGAACTAAATCAATCATCTAGTATGGTTATTTAGTTATCACTCTGTAAGTTTTTCTCATGTTGAGCATGATCGACTAGGATGGTTATTTTTATGATTAACTTAGTCATTGCTCCATAGATTTTCTTATGTCGAGTGTGACCAATTGAATTGATTACTCTTGTAATTAGTTTGGTTGAGTATGACAATTAGATTATTTGCAAGTTTTCTTGTGATTAATTTAATTGATAGTTCAAGTCTCCATAAGTTTACTTGTGTTGAGCATATTTAGTCAAATTAATCTTGGTTCGCCTTGGTTAATTTGATTGAATATTTCTTGTTGGATTCCAAATTCAAACTTGTATGTAATTTGTTAAGTTTAAAGAAATCCTTCTTTTCTTTTGAAATTAAGGTCTCTCTTGTTGTTCCTTAGTCAATGACATATTATGGGGGAGAGTTCTTTTGAACTTGCGCTTAATTTCCAAATCTTTGTGGGGAGTGCGGCTGTGGAATTTCTAGGGGTTATCTTGTATCTTTATAAACTCCTTGATGAATGCATTTAGCCACGACTTCATGATTGCATCTAAATAAGATGATAGAACATTTACCTTTGGTCATGAAATGTCTCTTACGGAAATTTCATTAGGATCCCGTTCTTGTACCTTTGCCAATTTTATTGACAAAAAGGGGGAGAATTAATTGTAGTTCATACTACAAATACATATGGTTTTCGGATCATTATGTAAGGGGGAGTGGTTTCCATGTGAGATGGATTATTGACTAAGGGGGAGTGAAGTATCACCATAGTATTGTTGTTGAAGTTGTGATACAATTGGACTTTGACGCTGTGTAATGATACTATGACACTGTATAACAATGATTGAGAACCAATGCTTTTATCATTGTTATAGCTACGGATTTTCAACAACGATGATGCTAAACTTACAACCTTTGGGATCATTGGACAACTTGGAAGTGACGAAGATTTCGAGTATTGTTGAAGATTAGGCATGTGGAATAGGAGATACAAAGTTTATTTATATAATTTTTGTATTCTATATGTATTAATAGTTTTGCTACTAAAATTGACAAATGAGGAGATTGTTAGAGCACTGCTCGATCAAACTCGCATGCGTTGCCATCACAAGCATGTTTGTTAATCTTAGCGATCAAAACTATAAAGTCTTGATTTCTAGTCTACTATATCTAAGGTCTCGGACTAGGATAGAAAGTGTATTTGAGCTCAAGAACTCCATGGCGATCATCATACAAGACGAAGGACTACTCAAGGAACCAGTGGATTTTCATCGACTAAAAGGTATGTGGAGACTTGAACTTATCTATCACTCAAAAGTTTATCTACTCTATCTCATATCTTGAGACAAAAGTTGTTTTACTATATAGACTAAGAATATGCACATGTGACATTTCGAGCTGAGTATATCTCGCTTATCTATTTCTCGAATTGGGTGTTGATAAAGCTTTCTCTTTAGACAAGTTCATCTTTGCCTAGTGACGAAAGTCATGTTATGTTTCAATCACTTTGGAAATCGCTCTGACGAAAAATAGCTTGTGAATAACAACTATATAACACCCTCTGAGAATGTTTCAATGATTGAAATGAGAGTTTAGACTATATAACCATTGTGGGATATAAACATTGTTGTGGAAACACATATGTGTATAAGTCCTTAACACTTGAACCGAAGTTTGCAAACTTTGTTAATAAAGTGGAACCTGAACGTGAGCAGCAACTCAGTCCGTGAACTGACGGAAGTTCTCATCCCGAGAAATTCTGCTGGAGTTTATTAACTTTAACCGGTTAGCTTGAGTCCGCGAACTCAAGAGGTTATATCTGAAAACGTTGTTCGTGAACTTATCTTAAATTACTAAGGAATGCTTTTGCAAACCGTGGTTTTATAGTTCATGAAATGATTCGAGTGAATCACATCGTTTTTGATTCAATTGTGTCTCTTGTAATACTTGAGATCTCATAGCAATTGAACAACTCTCTAACTAGTTCATTTTGAGTCATTTGGACTAGTTATGGTGAAGAATAATAAGTTTGATATGAAAGTTATCACTTGGCTAACCATTTGGTTGACTAATATTGAACCAACCATTGTACATGTTTGGGTACGGTTACATGAACTTAAAAAACGTCAAGTACATGTGTGTATGAGAAGCTAAGTTTTCGATCTAACGGTTGAGAGATATTAGCTTGTATCTAAGCAGGTTTTCATCTAACGGTGAATATTGAATGCTTTGTTAGAAAGCTAACATTGATTGCAAACCCTGATTTGAAAGACTATATAAGGGAGAACTCTAGCAACTGGGAAACCTAATCCCCACACATTTTGTGTGATACTAGTTTGCTAAGCTAGAGTCGATTCTCCTTTAACCTTTGGTTTTCTTCTTCTAAAACCAGGTTAACGACTTAAAGACTTCATTGGTATTGTGAATCCAGACCGATACTACTTTTCTTGTAGTTGTGTGATCTGATATTTTTGTTTCTATCATATGAGTACAATTGTAATAATTGGCTTGAGATTTCTATCTCCGATAGGCAAGATAAAAGTAGTCACAAACATCTTCGTCTCATTGTTTGTGATTACTCAATAATATTCTTCGTTGCGTCGATTAAGTTTATTGTGAGGTGATTGATGAAACTGAGCTGTTCTTCGGGAATATAAGTCTGGTTTTATCGATTGGTTCCTGTTCACCTTGATTTATCAAAAGACGGAACAAAACTTGTACGTTTATTCGTAGGAGACTAATTTATCTATTACATGTAGACTTTTTTGTGTGAGACAGATTTGTTTATTAAAGTCTTCTACTTTGGGTCGTATCAACTCTTGGTTGTGGGTGAGATCATCTAAGGGAATCAAGTGCACAATATTCTACTAGGATCAGAGGCGTAGGAGCATAACTGTACCTTGGATTAGTGTGAGATTGGTTGGGGTTCAACTACAGTCCAGACCGAAGTTAATTTGGAGTAAGCTAGTGTATGTAGTGGCTTAATACAGTGTATATTTAATCTGGAATAGGTCCCGAGGTTTTTCTGCATTTGCGGTTTCCTCGTTAACAAAATTCTGGTATCTGTGTTATTTCTTTTCCGAATTATATTTTGTTATATAATTGAAATAATACAGGTTGTGCGTTGTTCAATCAATTAGAATATTTGACCTTATTGGTTGTTAATCTTAATTGATTGACACTTGGATATTGGTATTTGGTACCATCCAAGTTATCTCTCTTTGATTAAGACTCGCGAATTGTATTTGCTTGAGTAAATCAAATTGAGAGATTGAGATAATAACTCCTTGAGTATTTTCTATTGATTGAGTCTAGTTGATTCTCTTGAAAAACAACTCGAAGTTGTCCATACAGATTTCTAATCGAAATATTGGGTGAGGTTGTTAGATCCCCGCTTTTTCAGTATGCATCCAGTGCAACCTCTCCATTTGCCTTAGAACTGCTAGAGTTTTCATTTTCAACCCCACCAATTAATCTAATTCTAGTTGAGCCCATGTTAAAGTTTATATCATCACCATCATCATTTGTAGTATCCCTGAGATAGCCCCTCATCCACTGAAATTGAGTTTCTCACCAAAACCTCATTAGCTGCCATACTTTCCCTCATAGTGCTCCCTCCATTATCTTGGTTCAAATCCCCTTCCAGTGACTCCAAATGAGTAGTTCTGATCTTCTTTGGGATTCAACTGTTTTTATTTTTCGATGAGAAATTCTTAGATGTATGCCCAAATACCATACATCCTTCACATTTTGGTATCTTCCATTGATATTATTTACATGATATGAAAATTCAATGTCAGTTTCCACGCGGATCCTGCCATAAGATAGCCTCGTTTTGTAGGATCGAGTAAGAGAGAGGAGAGCATACGCGAAAGCAAATAAAATGACTACATTGATAATCAGTTTGGTGTACATTCTCTCATGGCTTAACAACCTACTTATAGTCTCACAAAATTGATAATCACTCAAAGTACTTTCCTAATAAAATCAAACTCTAAATAAAGAACACTTCTAGAAACACAAAGAAACTCTAAATATAGTAAAACTCTAAAACAAGCAACCGACACAACTTGTTCTTCTAGTTAACTCGAACTTCCAAATATCGCACAGTGTGTCAACAACATATGTTGATCCAACTTGACTGTGTTAACTGCAGCAGTTGATCCATTCGGACTGGATCAATATCATATGTTGATCCACGAACCAAATCACCATATCTTGGTTTAACTTCCGACATCCTCCCTTAAACCAAGATATCATTCAACGATAATTTTGTAACCCTCTTCTTCCATTGATAAACGTTTGCACGTTCTTGTCTTTTATCATTTTCTATTCCTCTTATTCCATTGATAAACGTTAACACGTTCTTGTCTTTTCTCATACCGGAATTCCGTCATCATTTCAAACTCAATTCACAAACCACAACTAACTCGGCTAACAAATCAATCTTCTTCATTTGCTTAATATCAATCATCAAACGCTCACTTCATACTTCTATCATACCATAGCAACAATCACAAACTTCTTTCACATTCTTCTTCATCGCAGCGGAACACCATTCATAACAATCTTCTTCTTTCTTCATTGAGCATTGTAGCTCATCTTTATCTCTTGTTTACCTAATTCGCTTGTAGGATTTCCACTCAACTCTTCAAATTCCACACTGGAATTTCTTCACTTCTCTAGCCAAATCCCCACTGGGATTGCTTCACACAACTCTCAGCCAAATCCCCACACTGGGATTGCTTCACTTCTCACGATCACAACCTTGTGACGTCTCTTCTCTTCAATCTCTCTCATCACCACCTGGAGATTATATTCTCTTTCTTCACAACCATGTTGTTGTTTCTTCTTATCTTGTTCCAGTCACACTATAGTTGTGAAACCTTCACACCTCTTTGTTTTTCAAGATTCTCTCATAATCTTTCTTTTGTTATGCTTCTGCCACAAGCAATAACTAACAGAAAGTCTGCCATACTTTGTAAGATTTCCAAGTTTCTGCCACAAACTCTTCAATCACACTTCTTGTCAACATGTTTGAGCTTAAAGTCCAACATGCTATCTTCCTCCCTTAAGCTCAAACATCACCAATATTCCTTGTCATTCTAAGTCCTTGAATTCGATCACCTTAATCATACTGTACCAATCCTTTTTGACTGCAATACCAACTTTGATCTTCTGTTGCGTTTATTTCGAATCCATAACTTAACCCTTTAAATCAACTACTCACCCAAAGATTTTTACCTCAACCAACATCAAATCTGCTTTTTGCAACGCCTCTGACAGAAAACTGTCACACTCCTTCAGTGTTATAACACTTTTGTCATGCTTACTGTCACACTTTATTCTCTTATGCTTCTATAACAATTATTCAGTAACACTTAACTATAACTGTTATTGTTCTTTGTAACACCTATACTATTACTAACTTTCTCGCTGTTTTTTTAGCAACTATAAAAACCTAACAACTCGCTCCTCTGTTAGCCAAACTTCTCGAACTCAACATTGGGTTTAGCAGGCAATTTATGGAGGAGATACCACATACTACCACAACTCACGGCATCAGCATTAGTCTTACACATACGACATCAGTAGTTGACGAACCCAAGTCTTCATGTCCTCTTTAAGCACCTTGAATATCTCATAAATTAATCTCGTCTAACTCATCTCAGTTATCTTCTGCATTCAACAAAATAATCATTCCTGAGCTCTGTTAATAATCTTCATGATCTACTGCCGATACTAGCAGTAACCAATTACGCATCGTAACTCGTTAGAATTCTTCTCAATTCCAAGTTCACGCAATTTTTTTAATTCACGCGTCATAGTTCTAAACCCTAATCATCCACCAATCGGTAAATCAGCAGCAACAGATTCTAACTTCTCATCTCTACCCTTGATCACACAGACACAGCTTGACAAATGCAACCAGGTCTTGGACCAGCAACATATATCTTCTTTCAAGCAACTCATGTAAACAAATCTATCTTCCTTACGCCTTCTTTCCAATAAAATGCCACTTTAATTATCATCAAAACTTCACGCAACTTTTCTTCTAACTGTTAAACAACAACAACTCTCTTTGTCTCCTTTTTTTTTAAACCCTAAAAACACCAACGCGATTTGACTGGCATCAAGTCATGGAACAACAAGTCTCTAATTTCTCCAACTTTGTATCTTCACCAAACATGAGTACTCTTGTTCTTCTCTTCAACACCAACCCAGACTTGAATCACAACCAATGTTTCACAGTCTTCCCTACACCTCGGAAAACAACAACTAAACTAATCTTCACAACTAATTAAACAAACCACCAGCAGTAACAACTTTCTTCTATGAAATCCCATGTCAGCACCCAACCTTTTTTTTATAACTCTTGACTAATGAAAAACGCACACCAACACAACAACATGTCTTGCATACCTTCAGACTAATCTCTCAAACTCTTTCTACTTCTCCTCTCCCTTCCTCTCACCTTGCTCTGATACCAAATCTAGGATCGAGCAAGAGAGAGGAGAGCACATGTGGAAGCAAATAAAATGACTACATTGATAATCAGTTTGGTGTACATTCTCTCATGGATTAACAACCTACTTATTATCTCACAAACTTGAAAATTACTCAAAGTACTTTCCTAATAAAATCAAACACTAAATATAGAACACTTCTAGAAACACAAAGAAACTCTAAATATAGTAAAACTCTAAAACAATCAACCGACACAACTTTCTCTTCTAGTTAACTCGAACTTCCAAATATCGCACAGTGTGTCAACAACATATGTTGATCCAACTTGATTGCATCAACTGCAATAGTCGATCCATTCGGACTGGATCAACATCATATTTTGATCCATGAACCAAATCACCATATCTTGGTTTAACTTCCAACACGTTTGATTGATAGCACAATCATCAAGTAATACTTGTTTCCCTAGGTAACTACTTATTAAACCAAGACCACTAGCTTTACATATATGGAGTGGGATCCCATAAATCATCTTCCAAATTGGACCTGATTTTAATGATTGAAATTGATTTTTCTATCAAGTGAGGCCCAGGTATCAAAGCAAAGAGCTGTTTTGAGATGTAATATGAAATAGTATCAAGAGCATGCTTACGATTTACATCATCATCAAATATAAAAATGAATGTACAATCACCATGAAGCTTAATAATTACGTCCTTCTTGCATTTCTGGGTTTTCTTGCGGCAAGTTTCATAGCATAAAAGGATGGTCTTTTCCCAATAAATAATTCTATCACCATATTTTCAGATTTCTTTATTCTTTCGGAAATATTTGCTGATTGAGCAACCACCACCACTTTCCCATAAACTTCATTATGAGGAGTAAACTTCATTAAAGCTTGTTGTTGAAATTACAAGGGTACCCAAATACACCATGCTTTTGCGTTTTAAAAACAATTTACTATAGGATCAATATCAAGTGATTAGGATTTAACGTACTAGTGTATTTATTTTTAATTATAAAAAGATAATTATAATTGCGCAAAGTAAAACTAAATCACACAAAGATTTTGTTAATGAGGAAACCGCAATTGCAGAAAAATTCTGGGACCTATTCCAATTTTGAATACTCTCAGAATTAAGCCGTTATACAAAGAACAAAGCCAACTTTGTATAGTTGAGACCAAGTAATATACCCCTAGTTTTGACAAAGGATCTCCCGTTTAAATAAGTAAACTCATTTGTCGGGTAAGATCAATCCAAATCAGTAATTTAGATTCAGATTCATAACTATCAGATTCACATATTAAAGAATACAACCAGATGATAGTTTTCGATCTAAACGACTATATGATCAAATTTGTCAAAGATAAATCGGATACAAGTCGAATCCCAGTTGATCAAGATGTGTACAAAAATCACAAGATACGAAAAGCAATAAGAAAAATAGTTTTGTCTTTAAATCTTCAATTGCCTTCTTTTGTACTTGCACACCACAAACTTGAATCCATTTATGATCGATCACACACAAAACGGAGTCTGTTAACAATGGATGATCACAAGTTTCCTTTAGGTCTAAAAATAGTTCTAAAGATCCTATCAATACTTTGATCTAGTTTGAGTAAGCCTTGTGTAAGAAGAGAAGGCTCTCAAGAATAATCAAACTAGGTGCAATTAAAGTTTCAACAACTGTTAATAATCGAAAACTAAAAGAACAATGCAATTGTCTAGTTTCCCACCTACAGTGCTCGTAAAGATTTTTGATTCCACAGAAGTCTTTAAACGAGCGGTCATAAAAGATTTGTCCTAATTGGGGTACCTTCCTCTCCGGATATACGGATCCTTTTTCTTTTTTTTTTTGCAAAAAAGAAATTTATTAAAACAAACAAAAAGAAGGAGGGGGGCTAAACCTTACCTCCAGCAGACAGAGGAAAAGAAACAAAGCAAAGAAAGAAACAAATACAAGAAAACCAAACCACCACCCAATTACATATTACGAAAACGGTATAAAGGAAATATGGAGCTATCTATTGAAATCTTCCGTATTGTAAAATACGGAGGGCTCGTCCACCAACGAGTTTCAGTCGTAGCGCCATGCTTTGCCAGAGAGTCTGCAACCGAATTACCTTCCTGAAAAATATGAGTGTATATCAGCTGAATAGACTTTGCAAACTTCAAGCAATTATTCCAGTGTGTCGATATAGTCCAAGGTACTAACTCCGGCCTTGTAATAGCCTGTAGAACAAAAGTGGAGTCACATTCAATCCAAAGCCTACGAATGCCCTTAGCCTTTGCCAAGCGTAAAGCATAAATTGCTCCCCACAACTCAGCCACCACAGAATTTGTAATTCCTAAGTTTTGAGCTAGGCAGCCTTTCGTCAGGCCATTTGAGTCCCTAAAGACCACGCCACATCCAGAGGGACCCGGGTTACCCAACGAGCAACCATCAATGTTGGATTTAATCCATCCAAACGCTGGTGGCTGCCATTTAACCAGAACCGCCTTAGGCATTTTAGGAGTCAACCGCTTGATACCCATGAAATCCAGAATTAATTTATCTGTTGCCGTATAAAAAGGAATAGCCTCCAATGTGTCTGCCTGACTCCACTATTAGTTTGGTTAACTGAGTTATAGCCTGATTAGAAGAAGTTTTGCGAAACTCAAACCTGATCTTATTTCTACAGAACCAAATCAGCCATATGCCACTTACCACCGCAATCTATAAGAGATTCTTAGTTTGGGAGCAGCCTGCAAAACCCCTGATCGAAGCAAAGATGGAATGAATACTCGAACAGTTCAGCATGTGCCTGAATACCTGCATTATCCAGTTCCAGATGGAAGTAGCGAAGATACAATCAAAGAATAGGTGACTTTGAGATTCACAGCAGCGCGAAGTTGGACAAAGGTTACAACAGTTCATTGTGTCCACCCCATAGAACTTGACATTATCACCCGTAGCTATTCGATTATGCAGAACTTTCCAGACCGTGCAGGCACGTCTCGGAGGGATCTTTATGGACCACAGCTCTTTGAACTCCACCTTTTCTTCCTCTTTCGGTCTGTGATAATAATAAGCATTGCTCATGTTGATCTCACCCTAAATACTGCCCCTCCATACCTGCTTATCCTCAATATGAGAAGCAAACGGAGTTTCCATAATGATCTGTTTAATCTTCCCAGATAACTCCGGCATGTAAGAAGGGATCTCCCACTTACCATTCACTATAAAATATTCCACTGAGTTATGAAGATTTGAATTATCTAACTCCAAGTAATCCCCAATAAAAGAGTTCATATTAGTGCACCAAGTATCATTCCAGAAATCAATAGTTCTCCCATTGCCCACTAACCAAATAATGTCTTCTTGGATTATTCGCCATTGCTCTTTGAAACCATGCCAAATAGAGGATTTTTTATAAACCGCACCTGCAAATTGGGCCCTGACAAAACTAGCAAAAACAGAGTCAGCTTTCATGAGCTTCCACGTCCATTTCATTATGGCCGCTTCATTCAAGCTTCCCATCGATTTGATTCCCATGCCACCTTCATTTACCAGTAGGCAAACCTTATCCCACGCCACAATATTATTATGCATGATGTTTATATCACCCGACCAAACAAAGTTTCTAACCCATCTCTCTAGAGTTTTAACATAAGACGCAGGCCATTTATATATATGGAAACTATGCAACGCAGAACTTGCTATTACAGATTTAACAAGCTCCACCCTCCCCATCATAGATAAAGATTTACCTTTCCAAGCCGCAAACTTAATTTTTATTCTGTCCATAATCTCATGAAAATTAATTGCTCTAGGCTTACCTTGGAAGATTGGAACACCCAAATAGCAGAACGGGGGAGAGCCCATGGGTATGTTATAAGAATTCGCCACAATAGAAACTTTGTAATAAACATGCTTACTTGAATAAATTGTACACTTTGAAGCATTGATTAATTGCCCCGAGTTCTGACCATACTCCTCAAAAATATTCATTATCCCTCGAATGTCTCGCTTTGAACCTCTGCAGAAAACCATTATATCATCCATGTAAAGTACATGGGACGGAAAGATTTTACCTCTCGGAGAAGAGATGTGGTGAACTTTCCCCTGTCTGAAAGCTTCTAAGATTGCCCTGCTTAGAACATCTTCAACCAAACAGAATAGAATTGGCGATAGTGGGTCACCCTGACGCACCCCTCTTTTACACGTAAAGTAACCCATAGCCTTCCCATTAATAACAATTGACAGTATAGCTGATTGTAAGATAGACCGAATCCACCCCACAAAGGTTTCGCAGAAACCATAACCTTGAAGCGCCTTAATTAAAAAATCCCAATTTAGAGTATCAAACGCCTTCCGAATATCGAATTTAAGTGCAATATTACCTCCAAAACACTTGTGATCAAGCATGTTAATGGCCTCCGAGGTAGTACCAATACAATCAAAGATATTCCTGTCTTTAAGAAAGGCTCTTTGTTGCGGAGAAATGATTTTTGAAGCAATTGGGGTCAGGAGATTAGCTAAAATTTTACCAATAATCTTGAAATGAAAGTTGCTCAGTGCAATAGGACGAAATTTGTCTATTTTATCCGCACCCGATTCTTTGGGGATTATAATAACATGACTAGGATTTGCATTCTTGATCAACCAACCATTTTGAAAAAAGGACTGAACAAAATTAGTTACATCCATACCTACTATTTCCCAGAACGAAGTGAAAAAGACGCCGCCAAAGCCATCCGGACCTGGAGCCCCCTTACCATTCATAGCATCCACCGCCGCTTTGATTACCTGGACATTCGGAATGGCAGTAAGAGAATCGTTTTCAGCCAGAGACACCGAGTTTTGAATATTACTTGAAATGAAATCTGTGGATTGATTCACATTATCAGTATCATACAAATTCTGAAAAAAGGAAACCACATGCTTTGACACATCCTCATGAGAGGTCAATAACTTATTATTATCCTTCAGATGGGTAATTTTATTAGTAGCCGCTCTTATCTTGACATATGTATGAAAGAAATTAGTGCAGGCATCACCATCTTTTACCCAATTGATCCTAGATTTATCTCTCCAGAACTCTTTTTGAATTTTTAAAGCGTCCACAAGATTATTGGAAGCCTCCACCTCTATCGCGTGCAAATCATTGGAGTAGCCCTCCTTCGTAATGCGTTGCTGAATATTATCCTGCTAGCATTTGTTACATTTAGCTTGATATCTCCAAAAACTTCCTTGTTCCAACATTTGAGTACCGACTTTAGGAATTTAAGTTTCTGAATCATCACATACATTGGACAGCCAAAGAATTGTTGTTGCCGGCTATTTTTCACCACCTCTCTTAAACCAGGATGATTCATCCACATACCCTGGAATTTGAAAGAAGAAGGAAAAGTTTTGTCTCCCTTGTGCGCCTCGAACAACAGAGGGTAGTGGTCAGATTTGACCCGAGCTAAAGTATTGCACACCGTAGAATCCCAAGCATAGGCTAGTGGTCAGATAGATGGATCCACCAGAAACAACACGAATGAATTTTTCATGGCTCTTAGGATAGTTTGCAAGAAATGAAAATTCAACTATTTATAGACCAAGGTCACTTGGACAACAAGGAAATTCCAAAACCGAAAATATTCTCAAGATATTCAATAAGTACCTAATTTAGGTATTCCCATTTCCAACTAATAGCCAACCTGTAATTCTAAAATCTCTCATTAGAAAATATCTAATATTAGTTTAGCTCTTAATTCATAGATTCTGAATATTTCAGATTTGGATCACCTTGAGTATCAAGGAATATCAATGTCCAAATTATGTCGACATCCAGAATTTTCTTATTTAGAAAAACCTAATTCCAAACTCTCACAAAACCGTAAAGTATTATGTGAATATAAAGGATCAATTTTTCTCTTGGGACCGGTTCCACCATGACTCCTAACATAGGTTAAGATCGGTTCTACCATGATTCCCAACAAAAACTAGGATCAGTTCTTCCAAGTATCCCAATATAGGTAAGGATCGGTTCTACCAAGACTCTCAACAATAGTTAAGATCGGTTCTACCATGTATCCCAATATAAGTAAGGATAGGTTCTACCAAGACTCTCAATATAAGTTAAGATCGGTTCTACCGCATATCCCGAAATAGGTATATATCGGTTCTACCATAACTCTCAACATAAGTCAAGATCGGTTCTACCAAAGCTATTACCTAGGTTCGAATTGGTCAGCCAATAGATCTTTAATGAAAATCGGAACAAAACACCTATTGATTTCCTTTCGATTACGAAACAAGTTTTGTATATGTACTTCTTTTAAACATATGTAATCAAACATAGTTTCCTAGGATGAAATCACACATATATCCAATACACAATCATGTAACGGGTTACATAGATTATGTCGATGTTACGTGTACGAAGTTCAAAATATAAACGTTATACTTCGTAATAAAATACTCATCCTTAACACTTTGATCATAATAAAATGACCACGTCTAATACTAGAGATTAAATATAACTTCACAAGTTGTGTTTTAAATCTTAAACGACTTGGAAGCAATGATAGAAATAAAAACAAATGCAGTCAGTATCATTATACCTCAAGTGGAATGATGATGTCTTTATTGTATTCGATATGTCTTCACGATCTTCAGATATTCAGAGTAATACTTGTATGTCTCAACATTCCTAGACTTTCTAGTCTAACCTAAACGAAGATAACTCTAGTACATTTAATTAAGCGACTCTAATTAACTTTTGATACTAATATATGACAATCAAACTTGACATACCAACGCTTGGTGGGTTCAACCGAGAAATGCTTTAACAGATGTGTTAACTTTCTTGGTAAAGGAAATAAAGCTCTCAAATCTTTTAAGTTAGAGGTTAGAAACCCCAATTGCTCCATTCAAACAAGACTTTGAGTTTTTTATTCCCCAAATCATTGATGTTATCCCTTACCCATGTATGATAATCTCTAGGGTATTACAGTTTCTTTATTTATGAGCTCCTTACACACCAATTTTTAATAAACCACCATTTCTATGGTTTACCATAAGAATTCCATTAGCACCATAAGATTCATTCAGATAGGGAAACTGACTTACTCTAAAGTTGTTTCTTCTACAATCAATAATATTGCCTCGCAAGTATTGATTTTAATTGAATATTGGTTAAGAATCATAAGAAAATTGCTTCTCTATTTCAAAAAAACAAGTAAAAATGGGATCTAGAAAAATGTTTATTTTTCCCATGCCATGTCATTGCTCTTTCTCTCTCTTACTTAACTGATTGAATGTGAAATGACGAGGGTACCAAGTACACCACAATCTTTTCGATATCAACCTATAAGTCTAATACCTTGTATGATCTGATATAGACAAGAACTATCAAGAAGATATCAATCACAAGGTATACACTTGGTATATAGTTTCTAGTTCAAAGCCGAATCTTAAACTATAAGGATCGACCGAAGTATTTAGGATTGATGTACAAATGCAATTACTTTAATTATAACTTAAAAATTTATAATGCAGAAAGTACAGTAAAAGTACAAAAAAAATATTTTGTTAACGAGGAAACCGCAAATACAGAAAACTCCGAGACCTAGTCCAGTTTTGAATACTCTCAGAATTAAGTTGCTATGCAAATACACTACCAACATCGTATAGTTACGACCAAATAAACTACCCCTAGTTACCTAGTTTCCTCAGTATCCCTACGCCTACAACTAATCTGGCCAGCGTACATAAATCCTAAGATAAAGTCCACTATCTTAAGTTACTTCTACCTTTATGAAGACTTAATTAAGCACTCAACCCTTTCGATCGTCTTCCAAACAGTTTAGGACTAATTTGTTTGGTAATCACTCTCCTATTTCAAGAAGTTAATCAAAGATATTACAGTTGAGCGTGACAAAAGTTTTTTTGTTTAAATTAATTAAATTCCTTTGTCTTGTTTAGATATTCCAAGATTTTGATTAACAAGTTAACCTGATCAAGTCAAACAGAATTACCATATTCATATACTAGAGAGTTCCACCAAATGATAGCTTGTCGATCTAAATACGACTAGCAAAAACAAGTCTATCAAATGATAAACTAGATCTAGTCGGATCCCAGATGGTTTGTGCACAAAAAAAATGACAAAGATACGAAACCAATAAGGAAAATATTCTTGTCTCCAAATCTTCAATAGCTTCTGTACCTGCATAATAACAAACTTGATTCCACTGAAAAAGCGAGGGTCTAAAAACCACACCCAATATTTTATTCGGAAATCTGAATGGACAAACTCCAATATACTTTCAAGAGAATAAATTAGACAGTCAGACTCAATCAATAGAAAAGTATATCAAAGAGTTATATCTCTATTTCTCAATTCAATCTGCAATCAAACAAATAAAATTTGCGAGTCCGATTGAATAAGAGAAATAATTTGGATGGTATCACAAACCAATATCCAAGTGTCAATAAATTCAATCAACAACCCAAAGTTCGGATTCAAGAACTGATTGAATTTAACGCACAACCTGTGATATTTCTATTATATAAAAAAATAAAATACGGAAAAAAAATAACACAGACACCAGAAAGTTTGTTAACGAGGAAACCGCAAATCCAGAAAAAACCTGGGACCTAGTCCAACTTTGAACACCACATTGTATTAAGACACTACAGAAACTAGCCTACTACTAATGAACTTCGAACTGAAATATAGTTGAGCCTAAATTAATCTCACACTGATCATGGTACACTTGCGCTCCTTACGTCTCTAAACCCCAGCAGGATTCTACGCACTTGATTCCCTTAGTTGATCTCACCCAAAACTAATATTTGCTACGACCCAAAGTCAAAGACTTGATAAACAAATCTATTTCACACAGAAAAGTCTATTAGAATAGATAAATCTGTCTCCCACATAAATACCTATGAGTTTTGTTCTGTCTTTTGATAAATAAAGGTGCACAGGAACCAATTGATAAACCAAACTTATATTCCCGAAGAACGACCTAGTATTATTAATCACCTCACAATAATATCAATCGTATGGAAGCGAAACAAGATATTATGGAATCACAAACGATGAGACGAAGTTGTTCGTGACTACTTTTAATGTTATATATCGGAGATAAATCTCAAGTAAATCTTAGCAAAGATAATACTCAATCACGATAGTAGAAGTAAGATCATAACACTCAACTAGAAAATAGTTAGGTGTGGCTTCACAATCCCAATGAAGTATTCAAGTCGTTAACCTATAGGGTTTTGGAGAAAACCTAATGTTAAAGGATAATTGACTCTAGTCGCAACTAGTATCACACAGAAGGTGTGGGGATTAAGTTTCCTAGTTGCTAGAGTTATCCCTTATATAGTTTTTAAATCAGGGTTTGCAATCTAAGTTATCTTGGTAACAAAGCATTCAATATTCAACGTTAGATGAAAACCTGATTTGACTCGAGCTAATATCTTTCAGCCGTTAGATCGAACTTAGATTGTTATACACAAATAAAATGTACCTTCATTTAGGTTTTAGTAAATGTACCGAAATGTGTACACTAGGTTGGATCAACAGTAGTTAACCAAAGTTATCTATATGAACACATTCATATCAACCTTATTCATTTTAACCACAACTAGTTCAAATGACTCATATGAAACTAGTTATAGAGTTGTTCAAGTGCAATATGCTCATAGAATTATACAAGAACATAATTGAAGCAAAATCGGATTGATTCACACTAATCAATTCATGAACATTATAGCCACGGTTTGAAAAATATTGCATTCCTTATTATATAAATATATTAGTTCATGTCACAACCAATTCTAGAACTTTAACCACTCAAGTATGCAAATGGGTACTCATACTTAAGTAGTCGGACCAAGTTTGGGTTCACCAGTATGCGAACGGGTACGCATACCTCCAAACTCAGCAGAAATTCCCGGACCCAAACCTTACGCTAGTACGCGTACCGGTATGTGTACTTAGGTACCCGGACTTTCACAAACCAACAGGTACGCATACGGGTATGCATACTATGGTTCCCGGACATGGATTACATATATGCAAGAACACATACAATGTTCATAATCCAATAATAGTTAAGTGTTCTAACCTCTATTTCAATCATTGAAACATTCTTAGAGGATGACAATAGTTGTTTTCACGAACTAATAACATCAAAGCAATTTTTAAGTTATTAAAATAATCATTACGAAACATTCCAAGTCTACACCAAATGATTGTATCAGACAAATCATGTAAGATGTTACTCGGCGATTTTCACATGATCATCTTTTGACTTTTGTATGCGTACCTGTTGACTTTAGTATGCGTACCTGTTGACTTATGTAAGCAAGTTAAACTCAGCTCGAAATCTCAAATGTGCTATATAGCAATATGACTTTTGTATCAATATAGGATATAGAGTAGAAATATACTTTCCAATTGATAGATGTGTTTCAGTCTCTACATACCTTTTGTTGATGAAGTTCAACAAGATCTTCTGGGTAGTTCTTCATCTTCAAATGATGAACGCCGTGAAGTTTAATGCTCGACTACATACTATATCCTAGTCCGAGACATCGCTATAAGTAGACTAAAAATCAAGACTTATAGTTTTAATCACTAACATTGACAAACAAGCTTGAGATAGCAACGCTTGCGAGTTCGACCGAGCAGTGCTCTAACAATCTCCCCCTTTGTCAATTTTAGTGACAAAACTATCAATACATATTATAAAATAAATAAACTTTGTAGCTTGTCATCCAAATGCTTGATCTCCTTGGTGCTTCAACATTACTCGAAATCTTCGTCACTTTCAAGTAGTCCAGTGATTCTGAATGTGTTCAATTCAGCATCATAGTTATTGAAGATCCGTAGAAATAACAATGAGAAAATAGTTGCTCTCAATCATTGTTATACAATGTCATAATATTATTACACAACATCAAAGTCCAATTGTATCACAACTTTGACAACAATACTATGATTATATGTATCGCTCCCCCTTAGTCAATACTTCATCTCACATGAAAACTCCTCCTCCATACATAATGATCCGTAAACCATATGTATTTGTAGTGTGAACTACGCATTAATTCTTCCCCTTTTTGTCAATATAAATTGGCAAAGGTATGAAAACTAGTGGGATCCTAGTGAAATTTTCATATAGATACTTCATGACCAAAAGAGAACATATCAACTTGTTTCGATGATTTCACATAGTCGAAACTTAGTGTATTCATCAAGGAGTTTATAAAGATACAAGAAAACTCCTGCAATATTCCACATCCGAACTCCCCACAAAGATTTGGAAATCAAGCACAAGTTCAAAAAATAACTCTCCCCCATAAAATGTCATTCCTGAAAGAACAACAAGAGCGACCTTACTTTTACATGAAAAGAAGGATTTCTTTGGACATTAACAAATAACATGAAACATGTTACAGGGCCTTGGCCCATGGATGTGCGGTCCATCCACTTACCTTATTATATGTATATAGTACTGTAACATATGTAATATGATTACCAATCTCTAATATGATGCTTCTTATTCTTGTCTCTATATCTTCTTCCTTCACCCCTGATTATCCTCAAAAACGTTATCATGCACGTGCTCTTCCCTGTCGCTAAAGATTTTTTTTTTTTTTGGTTCATCGATCGGTGTCTTGGAAGATCTATCAAAGTTTTTTTAGTTTCTCATTATCAATCTTCCGTTAAGATGGAGGTATTCTCATTAATCATGCGAAGATATATATTTAGGGTCTGTGTATTTTGTTGATTAATCAAAATAGGAGTGGGGAAATATGTGTGTTGATTCATCGATCCATCATGGAAGTAAAGGTGCGGATCTCTTCAAAATAGGAGTGGGGCAGTATGATTTTTCTTTTCAACGTAGTATGGGGAAAGAATTTTTTTTTTTTTTTAAAAAAATCCGTTTATGTTCCATTTCCATGTCTTCGATATCTCTGTTCTGAAAAAGTAAAAGAAGACGAAACCCTGTCCAGTTATGTTCCCGCTCCATCTCAGTTTCGGATCTTGTCCAAGTTCCGAACCGGCTCCATCCAGTTCCGGATCCCGTCCCAGTTCCGATCAGGATCCAGTGCTGACCCAGTTCCAGCCAAATCCAGATCCTGTCCCAGTGCCAACCCGACTGCCATATCCGATCCAATTTTGTCCTATTCCGGTTCTGTGTATGTAAAGTGGGAACCGAACCTTAAGGTTAAGGTATGTGACCAAAATTGAATACTCTTGTTGGGCTTATTTTTATTTATTTTTTATTTTTAGAAAATGGGTAGTCTTTCTTTTTATCTTTGTCTTAAGATAAGTCCATACCATATAAGCGATCAACTTAAATTATAATTGTTGATCTCGATCATTAAGAATTTTGATCTTAGAGTTATTTTGTTCTCTTGAATATGATATATTGGATATAGTTGAATGTTGTATTTTGTTCAATTGGTTGTACCAACTCAATTCCAATGTATTCATTTGGGGCTTAGAAGTACTTGAGCACCATTATTGGATACTTGATATTTTCCCAAAATTTTTGAATGTTCCATGGAATGTATGCACTTGCTCGACTATTAATCTGCCAATAGTTTCAAAACATACGTTCAAATAAAATCACATGTATTCCAATTTTTGTTGAAGAACTCACAAAAGATGATACGAGTCATAAAATTTTCATTTCTCCACTTCATCCATAATACTAACGAACCGGTATATGTTGAAGTACGACAACAAGAGAATTAATTATTTTAGTAATATACTCAACCTAAAGTAATTGGTTGACATGTGTAGTGAGATTCTCTTGGCCTAATGAGATAAAGAAATTTCTCAAATTAAGCTAAGTGTAGCAAAAATGAAAATGGAAATAACCCCAAAGTAATGAGGGTTAGACGTACCGACTCATATAAAGCATGTGAAAAGGGACATATATATCATGAGATTTTTTTTCCCCAGCAGTAATGACACCAAAATATAGGTATCAATTGAACATGGGATCAGCTAAAATGTAATTCTTGCTCCCATCATAAATAAAAGAGTTGGAAATGCACCTGGTCATTGATAGACGCATTTATGTGTCTAATTTGTCCTCAATGTTTCGTATTGTTAGTACTCGTTTTTATCCTTATTATGGTGTTTTGTGTGTTTGTAGGTATTTTTTGGAAATAAAGATTGTAGGAAAATTCGGCTCGAAAAGTTGCTCGGAACACCTCGGAGGACATTTGCTAAAGGCACCCTCATTGTGGATAAGGGGCACCTCATTTAGGCACCTGCTATTCGCTTTTGATTCTGGTTAGGGGGACACCATCTTCAACATTTGAAATACGATTTTTGGCGGGAAAACCATGCATGCAACTGGCAGAATTTTCGATTGATTTTTGAACGTGTTCTAGGGAGATTAAATGGATAATTCTTGGTAGGAAGTTGTGTTATGTCCTAGAAAACATGTTTTGGGCTTTTGGTTCGATCAAATTTGGCTATAATTGGCTATCCAATTCACGAGCTCAAAACAGATAAACACGTGTGTTCTGGAAGAATTTGTGTGTGTTCTGATCGTGTTTGATGCATCGATCAACCTTGTGGAGCATGTGTGATAGAAATTGGAGCGTGCTGGACTAAAAAAACGCGTGAGAAGCTAAAACAGGGAAGAAAATATCCCGAGATTATTTTCTTTCACTGCCGAGAAATGGGAAGATTTTTGGGAGTAATGAGCGAAGATTATTGGTCCAAAGGTGTATAAATAGGCTACTGGTGTCGAGTAGAAGGATATAGAGAGTTGGGGAGGAAGAATAGAGCATTAGAAAGTCGAGAAATCAAGCCACGAAAAATTCCAGTTCTGCTGCTGCTGCCTCAAAACGCGTGAAGAACAGACTCTTCACATCAGTCGTTTATTCTGCAGCAGTTCTACGACACAAGAGCGTGGGTCGCACAGTTACAGCAACAGCAACAGTTTTCGTTCTTTGTAATAGTGTTTGCAACATTTATAAGCATTGCAAACACCCGGTTTTCACCATTTTCACCATTTCATCATTTGTAAACCATTTTTGAGCAATAATAATGAATTTTGAGTGTGTTTCCAACATGATGAGCGGCTAATTCTCCCACAACCAAGGCAATGAGGAAGCTATTTACGCATGAATGATTGGTAATTAATTTATTTTCTCTAATTTATATTTTATAATTCACTCAATCACTGCTTTTGCGGAGTTTTTAATTGTTTGCATAATTTTTGTCATTAGTTGTGATTCAATTAGATAGGTTATGCTTTGTATAAAGATAATCTATGCTTAAGGGATACAATTAATTGTTGAGAATTTGCCACGATTATTTGTGAATTAAGAAACAAGGGATTTAAAAGATAAATAGAGTTTTGGGTTGTTAACCATAATTTATTCATGTGTAATAGTGGAATCAGTGTCTTGGTTATTCTCTCTTATCTTGAAATCAAATTTTGATCTAAGTTTCCTTTACTTTTAAGTTTAATTAAATCTAAATTCCTTTGCCTTCACAAGTTTCAAAAGAACCTTTCACTATCACTTTCTACAATACATCAGTCATAGGTGTTGGTTTATACAATATATGTGTATCATAATAACAACCAATTTTCACATCAACTTTAATAGCAACAAGAACTTTGCCTGGCCAATTGACTATCTTATCGAGCGCAGCACTACTCATTTTTTCTTCAAGATAGAACAAAGACGTAGAAAAATCTCTAGATGTACCAAGAGATAATCACACCTTGTTGAATTCCCAAGTAACCCGTGCAAATAGATATCATGTGGAACATCAAAATGATGAGAATGTAATTTATTGCATCTCTTATAGTCACTAAAGTATTTGGAAGGAAACATACTTTAGAGAGACTTATGAGTCAATTTAGTGAAATGTAAATCACTATAGTATTAATTTGGATTATTGAACCCATATTGATTCCAACGATGAAATGTTGGAAATTGACTCACACAGGCTTTGGGCATGACCATAAAGCAACTTTGGTTGTGACATGATGATCGTTTTGAAAGGACTCATGAGAACATCACTTTATTTGAGTGAACAAAAATGGGAACAATATTGACAGAATGTGAAGTAATGACATATCTTTTAATAAGTGTTTTCTAAAGTACTAGATGCACAACCCCCTCCTCCCTCACATTATGCTTTTAAGTAAGAGAGCATATCACTCAGTTTTACAAAGTCTTCAGTAAAACATGATCGAGACCATCCTAAGATGCAAATGGTAAAAATTCCATATTACAAAGAAAACAAGGTGAAATTTAGAAAAATATTCATGCAGAATGCGGACCATTAAAGTGACTGATGGATCTGGTGAATGTTTTGACATTTTGGACTAGTTATAGTTCCAAAGAAATTTGCGTTTAAAAAATTCCTAGCACATATTACACAATAGAAAGTGCTAAAGGCTCACCACCCTTATTAATGCTAGAGAATTTACATCAAAAGGACTTGATAAATATTGCATGTTTAATAAGATCAATGCAGAGCATCTTATACCCAATGGTCTCGCAGAGGCTACCATCAAAGGTTACAGATGGTGTCTAAGGAATAGGTTATGCGTACCAACCTATCTTTTATTGCTTTGGGGATATGCAATATTACACGCATCTTACTTAATTTGCTTTTAGAACCCAATATTAGTCAACCTTTTCTGCATATCAGTTGGTAACTGGATTTAATCCTGACATTCGTGTTTTTACGCATTTTTGGTTGCACTATATATGTGCCATTACAACTCCACATCGTACTATGATGGTTCTTCAAAACTGTTAAGTAGTTATGATGGAAATGAGTTCCCAACAATTATCCGCATTTTAAAACTTTTGGCAGGAGATCTCTTACCGCTAGATTTGCGGGTTTTCATTTTAATGAGACATTCTTCCCATCGTTACGGGAAGATAAGAAAAAGTATTTTCTAAGGGAACGACCGGAATTGTCATGGTGTGTTCCCACTATGTCTCATGTTGATTCTTGTACTCCACAAATGTAAATGTGAAGTGACAAAGAATAATCGATTTTCATAATGTACATTGATGTCGCTAAAGTGACAAGATCACACATACCAGCTGCAAATATTCCTGCAAGGTTAAAAATCCTCAGTATGGGGTACACCATAGACTAAGGTGCTACAACTACACTTGGTGGAAGTGTAGTTAAGGCCGTGGATCCAT
Source organism: Papaver bracteatum (assembly GCA_023529315.1). Taxonomy (NCBI): domain Eukaryota; kingdom Viridiplantae; phylum Streptophyta; class Magnoliopsida; order Ranunculales; family Papaveraceae; genus Papaver; species Papaver bracteatum. Next base: position 3,670,528 of record JAJJWX010001945.1, read on the forward strand.
AAAGGAAGATGGAGATGCCACTAGGTTCGATCAATGCTCACCTAGAAAGGAAATAGATGAGTAAGGCACAACCTAATTTGTATCATTAATGAAATCATCTCATTTGATTGTCTCTGACTATGTCCATGAATCAATACTGGAGGACACTCCGAAGTTTAATGATGCCAGAGAACAATGACATCCCAAGTGGATTATGAGAATACACATGAGTCAATAGAAATATCGTGTGAGCATATTAATGATTATTATTTTCATATACATTTTCTAAAGGAAATCGAGCACGATGAGATCGAACCATGCTTCTTATTGTTTGAATATCAACAATAAAGAGCATATTTGGCATACACAATCCAGGTAGAATTTGATTGTTTGACAAATATATAGGTATTTGGTGTGGTAGTGCTAACCAACCAAGTTTAAAGCCTGTGGACATACATGATTATTTGTCACAAAGCACAGTGAGAATAATGAAGTCGTGATGGTAATAAAGACTCTCCTTGTGGCAAGATGTATCTCACAAAGCCCTGGAATTGTTTACTTTGTTGTAATGAGCATTATAGCATTTTGCTATTTAGTTAGCTTGGTAATTTCAAAAGGACTTGAAATGCAGCATATGTATGTGGTTGTTACGTATCTCTGAAAGAATCAAGAGATAGAAGATATTTACAAAAGTACTTGATAGACTTTTGTTTCCAAAATCAAATGACTCTAAACCACAGAGTGCGTTTACAGTTAGATAGAACGCATACTTATAGATTCAAGCAATCAGGCGGACGTGGTGTACCCGTCTAAGTGGCTATTTAATTTAGAGGGGATAGACAAGTAAGTAATTTTTCCTTGCGTGTTCATAAGAAAGTTCCTGATTTGGAATTGTAGATATTTATGTTGATGTTACAGACATGATGTGTACTCTTGATGTAATAAGAGACCTTAAAAGCTATTTACAATCCGAATTTGAGATGAAAAATCTAGGGAAAGCTCGATCGAATACTGAGCTTGTGGTATATTATTCCACCAGTTTGCATATGTTTAAAGTTGTCAAGAAATTTAACAAAGACATGCATCCTGATAGCACTCCCATGATTAGTCGAGGTTCAAATGCAATTAAATTACCATTTCGTCTAAAGGAAGATGACGAAGATGTGTTGGGAGATGAAATTCCCATATCTAAGTACAATAGATGCATTGTTGTACTTAGTATAATAATGTACTCGATAAAATTTTGTATCCTCATGGAACTTGTTAGCTACATATAGCTCAGCGCCAATGCAACGTCATTGGAATGGTATAGTGAATGTAATCATGTACTTAAAAGTAACCATTGACATAAATTTGTATTATCCCTACAAAGACATTAAAAGGAATGCTAATGAAAGTGCAAATCCAATAGTTATTAATTATGAAGGAACAATAATCTCTTCTCCAACGAAAGTAATCAGGAGGAGATATGGTAGACTACTTTCTAATTCATTACCAATATTCTGTTTCGAAAAATACATGACTAAAGGAACTGTCTGGAACAACTCTGAAAGTAATCAGGGAGAGATGCTGACATCAAGGGGAGGATCCAAGGATATGATGTCGACATAATTTACTTCGAAATTGAAGCTGTGTTGTACTCTTTTTTACCTTCGATAGATAATAGTTTTTTCCCAAATGGTTTTGTTACTCGACAAGGTTTTTAGCGAGACAATACTAAAAACATCAAGTACGTTGAACGTTGAAGACATAAAGATCGCATTGATATTACTGAAAATATCTGAATCAAAGAAATGAAATGCGATAGTTTGTTAAGCAACATAACTTCCAGGATCAACAACATGGTCTTATAAGCTTTCAAGTCACCAAGGTACAGTGTGATAAACTCCTTTTGACTGTAGTAGACTAATGAAAATTGTCTGACATCAGGGGGAGCATAGAATGGTGTGTTGAACTCTTTTCCTTCACCGAGGTTACTTTTTCCCACAGGGTTTTGTTGCTCGGCAAGGTTTTTAATGAGACAACAACAAACACAGGGAATGTAGTTTCTCAACTAAGGCTATTATATTTCCCACGAGGATTTTCTGCCTTAAGAGTTGTGAAGCAACTAGTCAACTTTAATGGAGCAAAGTGATCATCTGCAACGGATCACCTATACTTGCATCTGTCACGTTGTACTCTTTTCCATTTTCCAAGGTTTTATCCAAATGGGTTTTCCTTGTTAAGGTTTTAATGAGGCAACATATTCGAGTCCAACTATGTTCTAAGTTTGCTTAATATTGTACTCTTTTTCTTTAGTTCGGGTTTTCTCCCTGTGGGTTTTTCCTGACGAAGTTTTGACGAGACAATTAACTTAGACTCGTCGATCTTTGAGGATCGTATTGCATGTGATGAACTACATGAAAAATACGAGACAACATGTGAAGAGTTGTACCAAGATTTTATCCCACTGGGTTTTTACTTGTCAAAGTTTTAATGAGGCGATTGATTTCGACACAAGCCATCAAGGAGAGGACGTCATTCGAAGAAATACATTCAAAGCACTATATGTGAAGCACTATGTATAAAGTTTTGTTATTGAACCGCACAAGGGGGAGTGTTATAGGGCCTTGGCCCATGGATGTGCGGTCCATCCACTTACCTTGTTATATGTATATAGTACTGTAACATATGTAATATGATTACCAATCTCTAATATGATGCTTCTTATTCTTGTCTCTATATCTTCTTCCTTCACCCCTGATTATCCTCAAAAAAAACATGAATTTATATACAAAAATCTCAATTGAATTAACCACAAGGAAAATAATCAATTCAATTGACCATGCTCAACATAAGAAAACTTACGGAGCAACACAGTACATACACAAAGATGTGGATCAGGGAAAGACCAATACTTCGAAATAATCAAAGATTCATTCTATTTTTCATCAATATTTGCATAAAGACATATAATAGACTTAATCTTTGCAATCAAAAGTTCATCCCATCTTCATCAATATTTGTATAATGACATAATAGGCTTAACTTTTGACATATATGGGACAATCATAGTTTACGGACGCAAACACACATATCCCATAAAAAAATGCAATATCTAAAACTAATAAATATTAATACTGCAAAATCATCTTCCAAATAAACTTTAGAATTTAAATAAATAAATCGAAAAACATTGCAAGATGAAAATCGTAGGCAATAGCTATGTGTACTCACAATAATGGCTATTCCAAACCCTATTTATTCTTTTTAAAACAAGAATAAATTCCCATAAGAAGTTTCCTAGATATCAAGACAAACTCGTAATGCACATATAAGATGATTTGTCCGTAGAGGGTAGAATCAATCTTTTTTGCACGGATTTACACTAAGAATATCTACCAAAGGTGTATAAAAAGATTTTCTTAACAAATAAGAACATCCAAAGTCATTAATGACCATGCACCATAGTTCACACAAGATGATTGTGAACATTCAAGAATCCCATAACAATGCGTACTACTTACCATTATTGAAATTCCTTCTTTGTGATTCACCAACAACATTCTTGTAAAAACTACAAATTAGCATAGAAGATTAGTACTCCAAGAATCCAAGAGCCCAAGTCCAAGAGAAGTGGAACAAGTGCGACGAAACGGAGCAAAACACTCAAAAATAAGATACGGGACAAAGACCAATATTAAATCATCCAAATTTAAGAATTCTCATCTCCATTTTGAAGAGAATTCAAAAAGAATGAGGTCATTTCGAGTTCGGACGAAGAAGTTACGACCAAAACAAGTTTTCCGAATATCAACATCTACAAGCTAGTATGCATACTGGTTTGCAAACGAATTTTCTTGACCTGGAGCAGTATGAAAACGGGTTTGCGAATAAAAATCCCTGGATTTTGATTTTAAATGATAGTATGCATACCTGGTATGTGTACCATGAAGTCCAAACATCCCGAACTATTATTTTCAAACCTAAACGTTTAAGAACCTTAAACACAAATCAAGTTAGGTAGAAATGAACCATAACCAAGGTACATGGATCATTATAAGTACTCTAAGCAAATGATAAAAACACAGATCCTGCTCAAGTTTATATACATACATTTTAGAAAAATACAATTGAATTCTACAGCCTTACCAAAGATTCAAAATCATACCTAACGCAACATGTGCGCCCCAATTATCATGCTTCCATCACCGTATACATAGCATGGCATTTCTTGGTGAGGGTGAACTTCTAACACAATCAAGTTGTGTTGAGGTGAAAAATGTCTTGCTCACCATGGCACCAAGAGACAGTTTCTTTCCAACAACTCTTACACCTTCCAATATTGATAGAAACCCAAAAGGCTGTTTTTACAAGTTTTTCAAAGAACTTAAAAAGAGCACAAGATAATTTGTGTTCCTGATTTCTTCGTTGCTAACTTATAACACACAGTCTCTGCAAATAATGTTCAACACTGCACAAAGAAACTCTTTTCATATAAAAAGACATTATAAATTTATAACGACCCTCAAACTCGTCAATGCTATTAGACTAGTCAAGAGACGACTAAACCGCTAATGACTCGACTAATTAGAGACGAACGTTAATAAGTAGAAATTAATCTAACTATGATCTAGATACAAAATTAGTATCACTAGATAGATCTCGAAAAGTTACGCGGAATGGACTGCTCGAACGTGTCAATCGGTTACCGGACGAAGAAGATATTATCTGATTAATGAGAAGGGAAAAATAATCATTTTTACATCTAAACTGCCTGGCTGCCCTACCTCATTCCTTATTTTCATTTCTTCTTTCTTCTTCTTATTCTCATTCTGCTTCTGTCTATCGCCTCTGGCGATTTTGTGAGATGATTCTGAGGTCGAATCGAAGAGAAACTTAGGGAAAACATTAGTATTTGATTACTGGTGGTTTTGTTGACGTTATTTAAGCTCCAAAGAAGAAGGTGTGATGCTATTGAATCAATTAGGGTTTTGTTCTTGAGTTGGAAGAGAGATTAAGAGGAGTTTTGAGTTTCTATTGGATGAAGATCGAATGGGTTGGTGTTTAATTAAAGTTCTGAAGCTGTTCTTATGAAGAATCACAAAATCAGGTAATTTAGGATTTCGATTAATTCGATTCTCTTTGTGTAATTGTTGTTATTTGATTGAATTAGTATATGGGTTTGTGTTAGATTGAAGTCTAAATGGGTGTATGAAGTTTAATTTGATTTCTTAGAAGATAAGGGTTTTCTGTTCTTTCCTAAATCAAATAGAAATTAGGGTTTTATTTTATATATGAGATTCAGTCGATTAATATTAGAAGGAAGAATAATTGGTGATTTGGGTATGAAACTTAATTACAAAGTTGAAGGGGTTGTAGTTCATGGGTGACATGAAATGATTTGAGGTTAATCTGTTGGTGGAGGCAATGAAATGAAGAAGTGGTGTTTGTATTGGACCGAAATGGTTTTAGGATTGAATTCTTAGTTGGATGAAGTAGTGTTTCATGTGGTGATGAAGATAATTATAATTGGTGGTTATAGTGGTGATGATTAGGAGTTAATGTGGTTATGAGAATGCTTTTAAGTAGTCATGGGAACAGTAAGATGTTGATGCTCTTGAGGAAATGATGAAGAAACAACGGGGGAATGGAAAGCCGAGATGGCTGGTGCTGCTGCATTTGGAGTTTGGTTGTATAGGTGTAGTGTAAGTGGTGGTGTTGGTTTGATAAAGTCAGGGATTAGGGATGATTGAATAACCGTGAATATGAATGGAGAATGTATGAACCATGTGGGTGAAATAAAATTGGTATTGGCTCTGTAAGATACAATGATATCATAGTGATGGTAAGTTGTTGTTGAATGTTAGTTGCTGTAACAAGAATGGTGGTAAAGAAGATGGTAAGACATAGAATGGTTATACAAATGAGAACGAAGTGAAGAGAAGTTGTTGGTGGTAGAGTTGTTTCAAATAACCGTAGTTGAAGTAGTGTTTGATTTTTTGAGGCTGAATTGCAGGATTTAGTATGAAGTTTATAGCTCAATGGAGGATTAGAGTTGAACTACAATTGTATTGGTTGAACTGGTGGAGATTAGGTTGCGAGTATAGTATTGTTGAGAAAGGGAACTGGTGGTATATGAGAAGAACTAAAGTTAATGATGTTACTTTTGAGAGATAGTTAGAAATGGAAATAGAAGCTAGTTGTAGCTCATGAAACTTTGTATAGTTAGCATGGTATGTGTAACTATTTTGTTATTAGCTGTAAGTTCTTTTTCTTTTCAGTTAAATGTTTATTTGATCTGAATTACCTGACTCATCTATTTGACTTAGTTGACTCATTTAACTCAATTTGACTCAGTAGACCAGACTTGACCGTTGACTTGACCTTGGACCATTGACTTGTATTGACCATGTTAACTAACGTGGACTGTTAGCTGGCCCTTGACTGTTAGTGATCGTCATTTTGACCGTTATTGACTTTGGTGGACTTGGGATTAAAGTTAATTTTCTTATCTTGTTGAATTGGACCATTATGGTCCGAACTAGCCTCTGGTTCCTTCTAAAAAGTTGTAGATATTCATAAGACATATCTAGTGGACTAAAGAACCAATCTAATTGGATTAATAAACCTTTGGAAATGTGTAGATGGGCTTAGAACCATTAGATAGTTCACTTAGCTTATAACTAGAGGATTGTACGAGTTTGTGTCTTGAGCCTTGTATGAGCCTTTTTGTTAATCCTTAGTGTGCTTGTGTGATTAATAGTTACTCTTTATTTAACAACGATCGATTCAAAGGATGAACCAGTGGATCATGGATATCGAGGTAGGCATGGCTTGTCATCAATTCAGGTGGGAACTCTGGAACTTTCTTGTATCCATTAAGTTCTTCTCTATCTGCGAGCATGATGAGACTTTACTTATGTGTTACTTTTATATGCAATGTATGTTATATATACATTTACGATGTTTTCTACGATGAGTTTGTATGTGATATGCATTGTGAGATTTCCCTGCGAGGAGTGTCTGTGTTTCCCCACGGCTCTTAGCTAAGTTAAGTAGGCCGGTATGCCATCCGGTTGAATATTATGTAGTAGGGCGGTATGTCATCCGTCGCCAATAGTATTAGTAGGGCGGTACGCCATCCGTTGGTAATATTATATATACTATTTTATTTGAGGGAAATCACTCGTGTGCATATTATACTTGATTGTAAATTATTGTTCTCCATATTGTGAAGCATGTTAGTGTTTACTTGAAAGTTGTTTTGTTTCCATTGGGCGCTCCTTTGGGATGATGTTCTCACTTGTTCCCACTTCAGTTTTCAGTAATTAGAAAAAATTGAGCGTTTGAAGATATCCGTTTCGTAGCTTAGAGCTTTATCGAATCTAGAGTTGTTGTGTATCTTTTACTACATGTATTCTTTATTATTTTGTAAACAAAACATTAATATATTTATATCACTGGAGAGATCTTCATTTGTACAGAATTCAGAGAGTTTGGGTTTGATTTGTTTTGCATTTTATGTAATTAGGATTCTTAAAATCGGTAATCTAGTTTTGATGCTTCAATTAGATTGTAATCCTATTGGTTAAGAAGGTTTAGGAGGTTGGGGCGTCACATGTTGGTATCAGAGCTCACCATTAGATCTTACATGGGCGACAATTAGATTAGCCAGTGATAGATAGTGAACTAGATTAGTTTAGAGACTGGGTTGGGTATGTGAGATAAATCTTAATCACTAAAAGCAACCAATGACTAAAATATTTTTTGAAATGATTGGTTGATTTGTTTAATATGTTGATTGTTTATTTCTTGTTTTGTGTGTACATATCTATGAAGTAAAAATTGTAGGCTGAAACCAATTGTGGTATAAGTTAGAATTTTCAATAGATAACTAAAAATTAGCTAGTCTCAATTGAATGATACTTAAATAATCTAGCACTGGAGAATAGTGAGGTTTGAAATTCTGGTGTGTTTGTGTTGTCTTTGTTCGTAGGAAACCATCGTCGGGTCTTGCTAACCCGGACAATCCAACTACAAGCATGGATTACTGTTCATATTAGGAAGACTTGCTTCTATTAGTGAACTAATAGATCCCAGACTTTACTTAGAAACTAGTAGAATACCTTCCCATAATTAGAACCATTAATTTATTAAAGTAGATATGTAGCTAAGTTGTAAGAGTAGTTAAGACAATAATTCGACCATTAGTGTTAATAATAATAAAATCACTGGTAATCATAATAAAAGTAATATTAAAACTTATCAAATAGTATTGTAATGAACTTTATCTAATTAAAATCTTATTAGTAAATATTTAATGATTAAAGTAATAATTAGGATCAAGTAGCTATGCGAAATTATTAATAATTATCTATACGGTCAGATTTTGTAAATTAAATAAAGTTAGAACTATATTCTTTTGCATTTGGAATAACTACCAGATAGATAATATAAGACTTATTAGGTTAAACTTAAGAACGTGGGGTATTACAATGTAGAATTAAAAGACTAAACTTGTTAGTAATCTTATACTTAAATTATTTTTAGTTCAATAATTGATTTAGTAAATCATTAGAAATTAAACAAATGTACGTGAAGAAACAATAATAGTATTTGAATATTTAGTACAACAATAGACTTGAAAGGAAATAAATTTGTATATTAATAAGATACTTTACAATTAAGACTATTAGAATACATTATAATTTTATGCAGACTCGAATTGAAATAATATTAAGTTACCAACGCCAATACTTAACAAGAAATAGTATGCGGATTTGATAAGAATAAATAAAACCAAGTACATTAATCTTTACGTGAATGTAAAATCATGCTTAGAGAATTAAGACTTAGTGTACCAAGTAGATTATCAACAAACCAGCAACGATACTAATAAAGATAGTTAGAACAGTAACACTACTGATAATAGTATTTCAATAATTATGTTAATATCAGATTTAAAGTAGATAATATTCGGATAATTTATATATTGTATAACAGTAAAGTTAAAATAATAGATATTATAAAAATACGTGAAATCAAATTTGAATTAGTTATATGGATATACTACACAAAATTAAGAAATTATTAAATACTAGACTATAATTTTAGCGCGAAGATCTTAGATAGACTTATTTGTTAGAATTTAGTTCAGCATAGTGAGCTTAGAGATTTTCATCTTATGAATATAAATTATTGTAGTTGAACCTAGAGCTACAAATTATATATCTTAATTATAGAAAACCATATAGGTTTGTGTTTTATTTCTTGTTGTTGTGAACTCATTTAAAATGATTTGAGTTTTTGCGCATTTGTAAGTATGAGAAGTAACTGCATTTAGTCGAGAGATAGTATTTCTCTATAAGGTGGGGAGTTTTTGAAGACCAGAAGTGTGGTTCGATTTTCGAGGACGAAAATGAATAAGGTGGGGAGAATATAACGACCCTCAAACTCGTCAATGCTATTAGACTAGTCAAGAGACGACTAAACCGCTAATGACTCGATAAATTAGAGACGAACATTAATTAATAGAAATTAATCTAACAATGATCTAGATACGAAATTAGTATCACTAGATAGATCTCGGAAATTTACGCGGAATGGACTGCTCGAATGTGTCAATCGGTTACCGGACGAAGAAGATATTATCTGATTAATGAGAAGGAAAAAATAATCATTTTTACATCTAAACCTCCTGGCTGCCCTTATCAATTCAATGGATGCCTTTATAATTTTCTTTGGCTTTATCTCCAACCGAATCGAGCAGATAAGCTCATTCCTTCTTTTCAGTTCTTCTTTCTTCTTCTTCTCCTTCTCCTTCTGCTTCTGTCCATCGCCTCTGGCGATTTTGTGAGACGATTCTGAGGTCGAATCGAAGAGAAACTTAGGGCAAATATTAGGATTTGATTACTGGTGGTGTTGTTGACGTTATTTGATATCAAAAGAAGGAGTGATGCTGTTGAATCAATTAGGGTTCTGTTCTTGAGTTGGAAGAGAGATTAAGAGGAGTTTTGAGTTTCTATTGGATGAAGATCGAATGGATTGGTGTTTAATTAAAGTTCTGAAGCTGTTCTTATGAAGAATCACAGAATCAGGTAATTTAGGATTTCGATTAATTCGATTCTCTTTGTGGAATTGTTGTTATTTGATTGAATTAGTATATGGGTTTGTGTTAGATTGAAGTCTAAATGGGTGTAGGAAGTTTAATTTGATTTCCTAGAAGATAAGGGTTTTCTGTTCTTCCCTAAATCAAATAGAAATTAGGGTTTTAGTTTATATATGAGATTCGGTCGATTAATATTAGAAGGAAGAAGAATTGGTGATATGGGTATGAAACTTAATTACAGAGTTGAAGGGGTTGCAGTTCAAGGGTGACATGAAATGATTTGAGGTTGTTGTGTTGGTGGAGGCAATGAAAAGAAGAAGTGGTGTTTGTATTGGACTGAAATGGTTTTAGGATTGAATTCTTAGTTGGATGAAGTAGTGTTTCAGGTGGTGATGAAGATAATTATAATTGGTGGTGCTGGTGGTGATGATTAGGAGTTGCTGTGGTTATGAGAATACTTTTAAGTATCCATGGGAGCTGTAAGATGTTGATGCTCTTGAGGAAATGATGAAGAAACAATGGGGGAATGGAAAGCCGAGATGGATGGTGCTGCTGCTATTGGAGTTTGGTTGTATAGGTGTAGTGTAAGTGGTGGTGTTGGTTTGATGAAGTTAGGGATTTGGGATGATTGAATAACCGTGAATATGAATGGAGAATGTATGAACCATGTGGGTGAAATCGAATTGGTATTGGCTCTGTAAGATACAATGATATCACAGTGATGGTAAGTTGTTGTTGACTGTTAGTTGTTGTAACAAGAATGGTGGTAAAGAAGATGGTAAGATATTGAATGGTTATACAAATGAGAACGAAGTGAAGAGAAGCTGTTGGTGGAAGAGTTAACTCGAGTAACTGTAGTTGAAATAGTGTTTGATTTGTTGAGGCTGAATTGCAGGATTTAGTATGAAGTTTATGGCTCAGTGGAGGATTAGAGTTGAACTACAATTGTATTTGGTTGAACTGGTGGAGATTAGTTTGCGAGTATAGTGTTGTTGCGAAAGGTAACTGGTGGTGTATGAGAAGAACTGAAGTTAATGATGTTACTTTTGAGAGATAGTTAGAAATGGAAATAGAAGCTAGTTGTAGCTTTTGAAACTGTGTATAGTTAGAATGGTGCGTGTAACTGTTTTGTTATTTGCTTTGAGTTCTTTTTCTTTTCAGTTAAATATTTATTTGATCTGAATTACCTGACTCAGCTATTTGACTGAGTTGACTCATTTAACTCGATTTGACTCAGTAGACCAGACTTGACCTTAGACCATTGACTTGTATTGACCATGTTAACTGACGTGGACTGTTAGCTGACCCTTGAAGGTTAGTAATCGTCAGTTTGACCGTTAGTTGACTTTGGTGGACTTGGGCTTAAAGTTAACTTTCTTATCTTGTTGAATTGGGCCATAACTTTCTTATCTTGTTGAATTGGGCCTTTATGGTCCGAACTAGCCTCTGGTTCCTTCTACAAAGTAGGGGTGAGCAACGGACGGTTGCGGATTAGGGGTCACCCACAACCAAACCGTCAAAGTTGCGGATTTGGAAAATGGAACCGTGACCGGCCCAATCACCCGCGGATTTATCCTCTGCGGATTAGCGGATTTTACGGGCTGGTTGCGGATTATCCGCGGTTAAGTCAAAAAAAAAAAAAATTAAAAAAAAAAGTATAGAAACTAGAATTTTAAATACAGACGACTCTTTAACAAAAAATAGTATTAATTCAAATACACCAACACGACTCTTAAACAAAAAATAGTATTAATTCAAATACACCAACAGTCTGGTGCCAAGCCAACAGACAGAAGATAGTTAACAATTAACACAAAAGAGTACTAATTAAAATGCAATAAGAAATCCGGTGCCAAGCCATATGATACCAAAAAAGAGTCCTTGGATTTGAGTACTAGTTCATTCAATCCATAATAGATATGTCTGGAATCTCCTGCAAGATTTTTGCGGCATCTGTAAAATGAGGGGGAGTTATAGATAATCAGTAAACAACTGTAAGTTATAGATAATCTCATGACGCTTATCAAAATGTTGCCAGCAATCTGATTGCTTCTTACCAGAAGCTTTAGGAGGCTTTGAAACTTCAACCAGAGATGATGGTGTAGCTGTGGATATGCTCTCGACAGTTACCGGGGTTGTTGTACTCCTGCTCTCAACAGGAATAGAAGGTCCCTCAGTACTTGAAGCCATCTACAAACAAATTTAACACATTAGGTAAATGAACACAATATTGATAAACAAAAATAATTGAATAACACCAATAACGGCGCACTTCATCATTGAAGGACAATACAGGCAGAAACACTAGGCTAATAAATAACTAAGAGACGCAAATAAATAAGCAGAATAATTAAGACTAATAGCATTCATTCGTAGGCTAATAAGATTTTACAACTAAAGATAAGACTAGTGGAGTTGCTGAACCATATAATTCCAATATATAAGTTGGTCACAAATACATGTCCTTGCATTTACACAAACATCAGAGAGTTGATACAAGTACCTACATCTGCATCTACATTTTCCACTTTTTTGTTTTTTGTTGACAGGCCACTTTGCTTTCCTAGATTAGAAGTAGAACTAAAGATCTGTCCGAAAGAGGACCTAAAATCCAAGCTGGAAGAAAAAAATTGGAAGAAAAAAATTAATCTAAAAAATACCCTAAATCAAACATCACCAGTATTACATACTCAAAATTATTTTGACATCTAAGAAAATTCCAAGCTAATTAAAACGAAATCAACATCACCAGCATGACATTCCTTCTTTGAAAACTCCTAAATCTCTCGATGAAATACAATAATCATTGAAATTAACAAGAAATGAAAATGAGAGAATAACTACTTACAGTTACAGATCCGGTAGCAAGAGAGACTTTCGATCAGAAGGAGGTAATGATTGAAGAAGAATCGAAGGTCGCCATGATTTCTTGGGTACTACTGATGCTGCTCAGAGAACAAAAAATGATGCTAAGTTTCTTCCTCTCGAAAAAATAGATGTTAGGTTTTAGAAAGATAAATATGCTTATATATAAAACCCACACTTCCCATAGTATCCTTAATAAATTTATTAAATCCCCTAACTATCCTACGGTGCGGGTAATCCGTGGTTTTCAAACCCCAACCGCAACCGTAACCGCACCGCATGCGGATTTGATAATGCACCCGTGTCCGGCCCATAACTCTTGTGGATTGGGTTTCACCCGCAATTTTGCGGACGGATACGGGTGAAATCCACGGTTACAGTTTTTCTGCTCAGCCCTACTACAAAGTGGTAAATATTCATAAGACATATCTAGTGGACTAAAGAACCAATCTAATCGGATTAGTAAACCTTTGGAAATGTGTAGAACCATAGATGGGCTTAGAACCATTCGATAGTTCACTTAGCTTATAACTAGAGGATTGTACGAGTTTGTGTCTTGAGCCTTTTTGTTAATCTTTAGTGTGCTTGTGTGATTAACAATTACTCTTTATTTAACAACGATCGATTCAAAGGATGAACCAGTGGATCTCGAGGTAGGCATGGCTTGTCATCAATTCAGGTGGGAGCATTGTAACTTTCTTATAACCATTAAGTTCTTCTCTATCTGCGAGCATGATGAGACTTTACTTCTGTGTTACTTTTGTATTCAATGTATGTTATATCCGCATTTACAATGTTTGCTACGATGAGTTTGTATGTGGTATGCATTGTGAAATTTCCTTGCGAGGAGTGTTGTGTTTCCGCATGGCTCTTAGCTAAGTTAAGTAGGCCGATATGCCATCCGGTTGAATATTACGTAGTAGGGCGGTATGCCATCCGTCGGAAATATTATTATACTTTTATGCTTATTAAGATAGAAGGGCAGTATGCCATCCGTCGACAATATTATTAGTAGGGTGGTACGCCATCCGTCGGCAATATTATATATACTATTTTATTTGAGGAAAATCACTCGTGTGCATATTATACTTGATTGTAAATTATTGTTCTCCATATTGTGAAGCATGTTAGTGTTTATTTGAAAATTATTTTGTTTCCATTGGGCACCCCTTTGGGATGATGTGCTCCCTTGTTCCCACATCAGTTTTCAGTAATCAGAAGAAATGGAGCGTTTGAAGATATCCGTTTCATAGATTAGAGATTTATCGAATCTAGAATTGTTGTGTATCTTTTACTACATGTATTCTTTCTTATTTTGTAAACAAAATATTAATATATATATATATATATATATATATATATATATCACTGGAGAGATCTTCATTTGTACATAATTCAGAGAGTTTGGGTTTGATTTTTTTTGCATTTTATGTAATTAGGATTCTTAAAATCGGTAATCTAGTTTTAATACTTCAATTAGATTGTAATCCTATTAGTTAAAAAGGTTTAGGAGGTTGGGGCGTCACAAAAAATTTCATAGAAGATGGAAATACTATTATCTTGATAAAGTGTGTCAGGAATTGACCAATGAACTGATTCATGCTTTGAGGTAATACCGTCAGATGACAAAGATTTAAACTTTTGTAATTCGTTTAGTTTTCTACAACCAAGTGGATTACACAGAGATGGAGCATTGCTCTCACTAATTAGTAGATCAATATCAACCTCGACATGAGTATTATTCATCATAACTTGATTTAGCTTTTCTAGAGATTCTTGTTCTTTCTGGAGGTATAGGTCAACATCAAAAGATAAGCTTTCAAGTTTTTTTCAAGCTCTGAAAACAATTCAAGGGATTTTAAACCTGGTGGAGGTTTAGATAGAATTTCTTCTACAGATTTTATTAAATCATTCATGGAAGAGAATTCTGAAATACCTGGATCTGGTGGTGCATTTATTGAGATAGCACTTCTGCCCATAGAGTCGGATCGCTACAAACACAAACTTATGAGGTCTTAAAAGTGTTTTCCTGCTCTGATACCAATTGAAAAAGAGGGGGTCTAACAACCACACCCAATATTTCGTTCGGCAATCTGAATTGCCAAACTCCAATATACTTTCAAGAGAATCAACTAGACAGACATATTCAATCTATATTAAAGTGTTAGAGCATAGATCGGTTGAACCCACCAAGAGTTGGTATGTCAAGTTTGGTTGTCATAATTTAGTGATCCAAAACTCATTCAAAGAGTCGCTTGATTATGTACTAGAGTCAACTTCGTATAGGTTAGCTTGAAAGTATTAGGATATGATACATTACAAGTATTACGAAGACTTGAAGAAGTGAATAAGTAAGCAGCTACAAAGCCAACATCATCCTTCCACTTGAGATTAGTGATATTTGACTTGAACTGTTTCATTACCTATCGTATCTTTCAAGTCATGCATATTGAAAACATAACTGTGAAGCATGAATGATTACACTCTATTTAGACATAGTATTAAGGAATACAATACGATGTTTATTGCTTAACCATTAAACTTTGTACATAAGATATCGACATAATCGTTTGAAGGCTATTGTGATTATGTATGGGTAAAAGGTGAAGATTTCATCCCATGAAACAATGTTTTACATTTGTTTAAAGGAAGTAAATTCATGAACTTGTTTTGTGAATCAAAAGGGAAATTGCTATGCTTTATTGGTATTGTTATTCATTGCATAACTTTTGAACTACCAATATGTATGATTAGTATAACCGCTCATGACTTGTTTATGTTCTTGGTAAAACTATTCACAAAGGCATGACTTTTTTATTGGTATGACTTTTATTAGTAAAATCGATCTTAAGTAATCACCTGAGATGATATGATCGATTTTGTGTTATTGGTATGACCAACCCTGGGTAAAAGGGAACCGATCCTAGTAAGAGGTGCAACTTATCACAAAAGGAGAATTGATCCTTGTATGAGGTGCAAAAAGTTTTCAGTAGAAAGGGGAACTGATCCTATGGACATGTGCAACACTTTTTTAGGCAAAGGGGGACCGATCCTATGGACATGTGCAACACATACAAGTTAGATACCATATATATATGGGGAACCGATCCTAGTACCTAGTTAACTGAATTTTTGGAAAGCTAGTGTGACTATGCACATTACCCACGTGGAGGTAAAACCGAAACTTGTTTTTGGTAGAACCGTGAAGTCCATGTTTGGTGATTGAGTGTTCTTGATAAATCACGTAGTTCTTGAAAGTCAGGTGAACCAATTCTAAACTTGTTTGGAAGTGTGGAAAATCGGTCTCAAGATTATAAGTATGAAAGAGGACTTACAAAGTAAAGATGTCAACATACTTTGAACATGTGAAGTAACGCTTATCTTTTACTGTTTAAAAATATTCCTTAATAACTAAAGGAAATATCTCATATCGAAAAATAAATTGAGAATCTTTTATTTAAGGTTGTTAATTTAATTTTTGGAAAAATGAAGATTAGTAATGTGCATTTACTAGTTGGAAATTTTCTAAGAGATTTTCGGTCAATATTTGGACAAAGCATTTCCAGGAATTATGGAAACCAAATTTGGAATATATTGCTTATCTTGAGAATATTTTTTATTTTGGAAATTCCTTGGTGTCCAAACTTCATTGTCTATAAATATCAAAGTTTGCATTTCGAGCAAACTAATCCTTAGAGCCAACAAAACTACCTCAGTTGTGTTATTACTGGTGGAGCCGCCTATTCGTAGAGGAAATTAACCTAATTAGGTGAAATCTCTTACGGCCGCTCAGTTTAAAGACTTCTTTGGGATTGAGAAGTTATATTAGTACCGTTGGTGGGAAATTAGATGATTGTGGTTTATATTTTGTTTTCGATTGATTTGATTGACTAACGATGGTTGAACTTTGATTGCACCTAGTTTGTTTATGCTTGAGAATCTTCTCTTCTGATATAAGATTCACTCAAACTAGATCGAAGTTTCGACGGGGATCTTTAGACTATTTGTAGATCTAAAGACATCTTGTGATAATCCATTGTTAACAAACTCCGTTTTGTGAGTGATTGATCACAAGATATTCAAGTTGATTGTATGCATGTGCTGACTGAATATTTAAGAAGATTTGAAGACAAAGAAGACTTTGAAGATTTCTGATTTGGGTTCATAATCTTTGGTGTGCACATTACTTGTTTCGGTAAAAGAGGATCCAACTATAATCGGTTTATCCTTGTGGTAGATTGGATTGATTAATTGTGTAGATCGGCATCAATACAATTCTTTGTGATTAAAAGTATTGATTGCAAAATCTTAACAATTACTTTGGTAGTTGTTGATAAGATAGATCTAAGAACCTGACAAAGGAGTTTATTTAAGATAAACATAAGAGCCTATTGTCAAACTCACATCACTTGGTTGAAAAGAGTTGATACCAAACATATTTTTTGTTCCTTTACTTTTTGGAATACGAACCGAAGGAATTGTTCCAAGTACGTGACTTATTACAGGTCGGAGGCGTGGGAATACAGACGGAACTAGGTGAACTATAGGTTTAGTTGCTTGGTCTCAACTATACGAAGTTGGTTTGATTTTGTATAGCGGCTTAATCCCGAGAGTATTCAATTCTGGACAAGGTCCCGGGGTTTTTCTGCATTTGCGATTTCCTCGTTAACAAAATCTTTATGTGTCTTTTACATTTCTATTTCCGTAATTATAATTATTTTTATTATAATTAGAAGTAAAATACACAAATGTGAATTCCTATTTACTTGATAGTAATCCTATTGTGTTTGGTTAAGTCCGAACCATTTATCAAGTAAACATACCTCGTTGTTGTATTGTCTCAATCTCGTATCCATAGAAAATCACACGAAGTGTGAACCGATTTGTTGTATTGTCTCGACTCGGTCTATAGACAATCACTTTCGGAGAAAGGACTTATAGGTGGAAAAGTTTTAGATTGAGGTATATTTGGGTACCCTCGCTTTTTCAATTGGTATCTGAGTAGAAAAACACGAAAAGATCTAACAATCGAATTTTGGTGCGATCCAACCTATAAGAAATTGAATCTAATGGTCGACTCAGTTAACGTAACTGCAGGATTTGACTACTTCAAAAGATCGTGGTGGAAAACACGTATGAAATATGTAATACTCTTATTCCTAAACCTGTTAGGAATTATGCTTTTGTATGTCTTTAGTGACTTACATAATCCTTTGGTTGTCATAGGATTGTATATCATTATATTAAGTAACAATGATACAATGGCCTATGAGACAAGTCATATCTTGAAAATGCACAAGATTCTGCTCAAAAAATTTGTGAACCTCGGTTATTGTGTTCTGGAAAAATCAGGAATCTTAAATATATTTGGATGGCCTACCAAAGTATATACATGCACATTTTCAGATCAAAGACTGTCAATGTATCACTGTCTATAATGGATTTTTGGAAAATATGTATTACTACAAGGAATAAATTTTCAGTTAAAAATTCTATTAACAATGGTTTGCTTCATACACCTCACAACTGTTTTAATGAAGCAAGTGATCTTTTGCAATATTACAAGAATTATGATTCTGATGATATTTTTAACAAATATCATATTTTGTTCAAAGTTATCTCTGTATACTCTAGTAGAAAATTCTTGAGTAAACTTCAAGTAATATTATCAAATTCTAGTAATAAAGGAATAAACAGACTTTTGGAAAAAAACATGGAATCAATCCGAAATAAAGATCCATCCCATGAAAAACCGATTTTCCAAAAGCAAGACCTAGATATAAAATCAGAATTGTTTCTCCACAAGTTTCGATTTCGGTTTCCGATTTGGATTAGATTTCCTAAAACTAGTTATTTCCGACTTTCAAAATCAATTCTTCCTATAAAAGATAATCTCTTGCGATGTGCTCAAGCATATTGGGAAGATTGATCGAAACCGTAACTAGGGTTTTTCATATTTTTGCTAATATGGGAAAAAGGAAATAAAGAACCAAACCAGTTGATGATCGGGTCAGGATTGGTGATATTGATAAGATCATATTTTCTAACAGTATTGATAATAAGCATGATCTCACTCGTTTTTTTGACAACTCTTGTCTCAGGAAATACGAATCTCTCAAGGGAATGGAATTTATCACTGAGAAGAAATTTGTTCTAGATGTCCAAGATAAGGATTATGTGAAGTTTGTTCAAGATTAAAACTGGGGAAAACTTTTTGGTTTTGAAAAATATTCACCTGATATGGTAAGAGTTTTTTATGCAAATATCCATAATATTGATCATAAAAAACTTTCTTTTGTTACTCTTGTTGGTCGAGGAATCTACTACATTGATCGTAAGACAATATCTAATGCTATTAATTACAATGAGGAATATAATCACTTGATTACTGGAGTTGAAATTGAACACGGTACCATTTCAACACATCTCATTGGAAGATCAACAAAATGGGAAAATGGTAGACTACCAATAAAAGATATACCCTTCCACCTAAGGGTATTCGGTAAACTTGCTTTAGCTACCCTATTTGCAAGTACAAGAGATAAGTCAGTTTGGGATAAGGATTTTGTATAATTTGTCAATTTCCTATTGAAAGAAGACTCTCAAATTGATCTATGAGGAATCATTGTTAACCAAATGATCAAAATCTCAGATTCTATTTCCTCACAAGGAATAAAAAGGCACCTCGGTTTTCCATGTATAATCACATAAATGTGTGAATTCATCGCAGGAGATGACTTTGATGAAATGAGAAGCATTACGACTGTCTCTATATAAGTCAAATGGTTGGGGGAAAATCCCAAAATGATGTCGTTAAAAGAATTTCACCAAATTCTATCAACAAGTCTATTCTAGGACATCTTGAAAACCTTGGTAAACAACTTGACTATTTTCAGAAACAACTGAGCTTTGCTGCTCGAAAAGATTCAGAAACTTTTGAAGGAATTCAAAAAATTGAATCAAAATTTTAGAACCAAGAATCAGAAATTGAAGAAGAACATCAAAAACACTTGGTCACAAGGAATGTTCTTCCCAATAACTGAGTTGCAAAGGAAAAATAAACGTTAGTTTTTGATTTCTTTCAATAATTATGTAAGGTCTATTTTATGAATAAAATTATTTGATTTATAATTTTTCTTGTGATAGTTTTTGATTTACATAGCCTGTGCTTGAATTCTTTATTTTATTGGTATGTATGTTTATGGGATGTTTGATTTCGGTTTTACTACCATGATATTTGATCTCATAATGTTGTGAACCCTTATGGTTTGGGTGACTTTTTGGTTTAGCTGGATTAATTTCTAGCCCATATTGGTAGGATTTATCAAAGGATCATTTCTGATTGAAACAATATATGAAAAATTCACAATATGTTGAATCGTTTGGTTTAGCATAAAAGCATATGTGTTTCGGGGTTTTCAACTTTTGCTTGCAATAGTTAAAAACCGGTTTTCAACCTTTCTCTGGTAAAGGTTGGTTGTTGTTGTTCTTTTATTTTGCATAAGGATGACAACATAATGATATTTTGATATCAATTCTCTCTGGAAGAAGATGCAAACATATTAGAGAAGAGGATGTGAAATTTGAGGTAACAATCTTGTTAGTTAATTGTTTTCCTGTTTAAAAAAAGCTTGAGTTTATTGCATAAATTTATTGCTTTTGCTTAATAAAATTTTGGTACAATTGATGTTTTATTCCATTATTTGTGTATGGATGTGTGCATGATTCAATTGGTTCCGGATAAGAAAAACTATTGTTATCTTGCTTTATTGTTTGATATCAATCGTTTAGGCTTACAAAATTTCAGTGCAATTGAGGTGCTTTAATGTCTATGTTGTTTCAATTGCTTCCGGTTGAGGTAAATAATTGTGCAAGTTGATTTATTTGGTTTGTATGAATTGTTTATGGCTTAACGAAAGAAAAGGTTTTCGGGATGAATTGTTTAGTGCAATTCGATTCCGGATAAGAGAAACTAAGTTAATTCTGATCTTAGTTAGACTTATCAAAGTGGAGGTTTCGGTTATTCAAGTCTAATTGAATGCCTTAACAAGAAATGTTAGTTAACTAACCTAGTAATTGTATTGTTTAAACATTAAAGGTGTAAGTTATATGGATAATCAGAACCCTATGAGAAAAATAGAGTTATATTTATT
Organism: Papaver bracteatum; assembly: GCA_023529315.1. Classification (NCBI taxonomy): domain Eukaryota; kingdom Viridiplantae; phylum Streptophyta; class Magnoliopsida; order Ranunculales; family Papaveraceae; genus Papaver; species Papaver bracteatum. The sequence continues at coordinate 3,691,615 of JAJJWX010001945.1, forward strand.
TTGGTCTTATCGAACAAGCGATTGTATTTGTACAATCGGTTTAACAAAGGAACTAAGGTGCTTAGTCGATTTTTGGTTTGCTAAGTATTAGGGAAACTTGCTTTGGGAATTTTATTTCCGTGGTAACATATAAAAACAAAATTACTTTGTAGTTTCGGTTTTGATATTGGTTATCAAAAATGGTGTATGGAACCCTCGTGCTTAACTCTATAGGTTGCAAGTCTATTGATATTTGTAAGATCCTTTCGGTTTGTCCTTTATTTTTTTTCGTTTCTTTGTCATTTTGTGACAAAAAGGGGATAAATATATAAAGTAAACGAGTGATACTGGTATTGATTTATATTGATTGGTATCACTAAGGGAAGGACATTGGTGCTTTAACGTTTATCTAACGAAAGAGTAAAAGCATATACCAAGGGGGAGTAGCATATCATATGATGGTTGTAGTTATATGGACTACAAGGGAATAACAAAGAGGTACAGATTGATAAAATATACATATCTTACCTTTAGGGGGAGTATTAGCTTTGTTATTATAATGTCAACAACGACATTTATGGATTGAATGTATACAGGTTATTGTGTTGTTGGATTCGGTAATCAAGCGTATGTGTAATGAATTCTTATAATTTGTTTATCCATATGATGTAAGAGTTTTGTCACTAACATTGAAAAAGGTGGAGATTGTTAGAGCATAGCTCAGTTGAACCCACTAAGCGTTGGTATGTCAAGTTTGGTTGTCATATTTTAGTGAGCCAAAACTCATTTAAAAAGTCGCTTGATTATGTACAAGAGTCAACTTCGTATAGGTTATCTTGAAAGTATTAGGATATGAGACATTACAAGTATTGCGAAGACTTGAAGAAGTGAAGAAGTAAGGAGCTACAACGACAACATCACCCTTCCACTTGAGGTTAGTGATATTTGACTTGAACTATTTCATTCCCTATCGTATCTTTCAAGTCGTACATATTAAAAACATAACTGTGAAGCATGAATGATCACACTCTAGTTAGAATTAGTATTAAGTAATACAATACGATGTTTATTGCTTAATCATTAAACTTTGCATATAAGACATCGACATAATCGTTTGAATACTATTGTGATTATGTATGGGTAAAAGGTGAAGATTTCATCCTAGGAAACAATGTTTTACATTTGTTTAAACCGGTCCGCGAGTTATAACCCCAAAGGTGTCACTATCCGTCCACAAAATACCCATCAAAACAAAAGTAACACAAAAACCCCAACAAAACAAAAGTAACTCGCGGTTGATGAAACCCCAAAGAATCTGATGAAACCAATTTTGAAATTTGGGGTTTTTGTACCAATTTTTATAAATTTGGGGTTTTTATATCAATTTTATTTAAGATGGAGTTTTAATGGATCCCAACATTTGAGTGGGGTTTTTGTACCACAAGTTTGGTCACCTTGGGTTTTTATGACTAGTTTTGTTGTTTAAAGGAAGTAAATTCGTGAACTTGTTTTATAAATCGAAAGGGAAATCGCTAGGCTTTATTGGTATTGTTATTCATTGCATATCTTTTGAACTACCAATATGTGTGATTAGTATAACCGCTCATGACTTTTTTATGTTCTTGGTAAAACTATTCACAAAGGCCTGACTTTTGTATTGGTATGACTTTTATTAGTAAAACCGATCTTAAGTAATCACCTGAGATGGTATGAGCGATTTTGTGTTATTGGTATGACCGACTCTAGGTAAATGGGAACCGATCCTAGTAAGAGGTGCAACCTATCACAAAGGGGGAATCGATCCTTGTATGAGGTGCAACAAGTTTTTAGTAGAAAGGGGAACCGATCCTATGGACATGTGCAATGCGTTTTTAGGCAAAGGGGAACCGATCATATGGACATGTGCAACACATACAAGTTAGATACCATATATATATATATATATATATGTGGGGAACCTATCCTAGTACCTAGTCAACCTATTTTTGGAAAGCTAGTGTGACTATGCACAGTACCAACATGGAGGTAGAACCGAAACTTGTTTTTAGTAGAACCGTGAAACCCATGTTTGGTGATTGAGTGTTCTTGATCAATCACGTAGTTCTTGAAAGTCAGATGAACCAATTCTAAACTTGTTTGGAAGTGTAGCAAATCGGTTTCAAGATTGTAAGTATGAAAGAGGACTTACAAAGTAAAGATGTCGACATACTTTGAACATGTGTAGTAACGCTTATCTTTTATTGTTCAAAGATATTCCTTAATAGCTAAAGGATTAATCCCACATCGAAAGATAAATTAAGAATCTTTTATTTAAGGTTGTTACTTTTATTTTTGGAAAAATAAAAATTAGTAATGTGCATTTACTAGTTTGAAATTTTCTAAGAGATTTTCGGTCAATATTTGGACAAAGCATTTCCAGGAATTATGGAAACCGAATTTGGAATATATTGCATATCTTGAGAATATTTTCGGTTTTGGAAATTCCTTGGCGTCCAAAATTCCTTGTTTATAAATATCAAAGTTTGCATTTCGAGCAAACTAATCCTCAGAGCCAGCAAAACTACCTCGGTTGTGTTGTTACTGGTGGATCCGCCTATTCGGAGAGGAAAGTAACCTAATTAGGCGAAATATCTTACGGCTCAGTTTAAAGACTTTTTTTGGGATTGAAAAGCTCTATTAGTATCGTTGGTGAGAAACTAGATGATTGCGGTTTATCTTTTGTTTTCGATTGATTTGATTGACTAGTGGTGGTTAGAGTTCGATTGCACCTAGTTTGTTTATGCTTGAGAATCTTCTCTTCTGATATAAGATTCACTCAAACTAGATCAATGTTTCGACAGGGATCTTTAGACTATTTGTAGATCTAAAGACGTCTTATGTTAATCCATTGATAACAGACGCCGTTCTGTGCGTGATTGATCACAAGAGATTCAAGTTGATTGTGTGCAGGTGCTGATTGAAGATTTAAAGACAAAGAAGACTTTGAAGATTTATGATTTGGGTTCATAATCTTTGGTGTGCACAATACTTGTTTCGGTAAAATAGGATCCAACTATAATCGTTTTATCTTTGTGGTAGATTGGATTAATTAGTGGTGTAGATCGACATCAATACAATTTTTCGTGATTAAAAGTATTGATTGCAAAATCTTAACAATTACTTTGGTAGTTTGTTGATAAGATAGATCTAAGAACCCGACAAAGGAGTTTATTTGAGATAAACAGAAGATCCTTTTGTCGAACACATATCACTTGGTTGAAAAGAGTTAATACCAAATAGATTTGTTGTTCCTTTACTGTTTGGAATACGAACCAAAGGAATTGTTCCAAGTACGTGACTTATTACAGGTCGGAGGCGTGGTAATACAAACATAACTAGGTAAACTATAGGTTTAGTTGCTTGGTCTCAACTATACAAAGTTGGTTTGATTTTGTATAGCGGCTTAATCCCGAGAGTATTCAATTCTAGACAAGGTCCCGGGGTTTTTCTGTATTTGCGGTTTCCTCGTTAACAAAATCTTTCCGTGTCTTTTACTTTTCTATTTCCGCAATTATAATTGTTTTTATTACAATTAGAAGTAAAATACACAAACGTTAATTCTTATTTACTTGATAATAATCCTATTGTGTTTGGTTAAGTCCGAACCATTTATCAAGTAAACATACTTCATTATTGTATTGTCTTGATCTCGTATCCATAGACAATCACACGAAGTGTGAGCCGATTTGTTGTATTGTCTCGACTAGGTCTATAGACAATCAGTTTCGGAGAAAGGAGTTATAGGTGGAAAAGTTTTATATTAAGGTATATTTGGGTACCCTCGTCTTTTCAGAAAGTATATCAAAGAGTTATATCTCTATTTCTCAATTTAATCTGCAATCAAACAAATAGGAATTTGCGAGCCCGATTGAATAAGAGAAATAACTTGGATGGTATCAAAAACCAATACTTAAGTGTCAATCAATTCAATCAACAACCTAAAGGTCAAATTCAAGAAATGATTGAACTTAACGTACAACCGGTGATATTTCTATTATATAACAAAATATAATGCGAAAAAGAAATAACACATACACCGGAAAAAAAAATTAACGAGGAAATCGCAAATACCGAAAAACCAAGGGACCTAGTCCAGCTTTGAACACCACACTGTATTAAGACGCTACATACACCTTCCTACTACCAATGAACTTTGGACTGGAATATATTTGAACCCTAATCAATCTCAAACTGATCAAGGTATAGTTGCGCTCCTTACGTCTCTGAACCCCAGCAGGATTCTACGCACTTGATTCCTTTAGCTGATCTCAGCTACAACTGATTTTTGTTCCGTCTTATAATAAATCAAGGTGCACAAGAACCAATTGATAAACCGGACTTATAGTCCCGAAGAATGACCTAGTATTATCAATCACCTCACAATAATCTTAATCGTATGGAAGCGAAACAAGATATTGTGGAATCACAAATGATGAGACGAAGATGTTTGTGACTACTTTTAATCTTACCTATCAGTAATAAATCTCAAGAAAATCTTAGCAAAGATAATACTCAATCACGATAGTAGAATTAAGATCAGAACACACAACTACAGAGAAAATAGTTGGGTCTGGCTTCACAATACCAATGAAGTCTTCAAGTCGTTAAGGAGAATCCTAGTCGCAACTAGTATCATAGAGAAGGTGTGGGGATTAGGTTTTCCAGTTGTTAGAGTTCTCTATTATATAGTTTTCAAATCAGGGTTTGCAATCTAAGTTACCTTGGTAACAAAGCATTCAATATTCACCGTTAGATGAAAACCTGATTTGTCTCGAGCTAATATATTTGAACCGTTAGATTGAACTTAGCTTGTTATAAACAAATAAAATATACCTTCATTTAGGTTTGAGTAACCATACCTAAATGTGTACACTAGGTTGGCTCAACAGTAGTTAACTAAAGTTAGCTATATGAACACTTTCATATCAACGTTATTCATCTTAACCACAACTAATTCAAATGACTCAAATGAAACTAGTTATAGAGTTGTTCAATTTCTATATTCTCATAGAAGTATACAAGAACACAATTGAAGCAGAATCGGTTTGATTCACTCGAATCAATTCATGAACATTATAGTCACGGTTTGCAAAAGATTGCATTCCTTATTATATAAATATATTAGTTCATGTCACAACCGATTCTAGAACTTTAACCTCTCAAGTATGCAAACGGGTACGCATACTTAAGTAGCCGGACCAAGTTTGGGTTCGCCAGTATGCAAACGGGTACGCATAGCTCCAAAGTCAGCAGAAATTCCAGGACCTAAACCTTACGCCAGTATGCGTACTTGTATGTGTACTTAGGTACCCGGACTTTCACAAACCAACAGGTACGCATACGGGTATGCATACTATGGTTCCCGGACATGGATTACATATATGCAATAACATACTATGTTCATAATCCAATAATGGTTAAGTGTTCTAAACTCTATTTCAATCATTGAAACATTCTTAGAGGATGACAATAGTTGTTTTCACGAACTATTAGCATCAAAGCAATTTTCAAGTTATTGAAATAATCATTATGAAACATTCCAAGTGTGCACTAAATGATTGTATCACACAAATCATATAAGATGTTACTCGGCGATTTTCACATGATCATCTTTTGAACTTCGTCAAGAATATAAGATGAACTTGGTCGAAGCGAAAGCTTACCAACACATATTTTGAGAAATATGTAAGCAAGTTAAACTCGTCTCGAAATCTCAAATGTATATAATCGAATATTATAAAGCAATACGACTTTTGTCTCGATATAGGAGATAAAGTAGAAATAAACTTTCCAAGTGATAGATGAGTTTCAGTCTCAACATACCTTTTGTTGATGAAGTTCCATAACCTCTCATCAGTAGTTCTTTATCTTCAAATTATGAACGTCGTGAAGTCTAATGCTCAACTACACAATCTATCCTAGTCCGAGACATCGCTATAAGTAGACTAGAAATTAAGACTTATAGTTTTGATCACTAACATTGACAAACAAGCTTGAGATAGCAATACTTGCGAGTTCGACCGAGCAGTGCTCTAAGTTACCTTGGTAACAAAGCATTCAATATAAGTTACCGAGGTGTGAGGATTATTTTTTTCAGTTGCTAGACGTCTCCTTTATATAGTTTTCAAATCAGGGTTTTCAATCTAAGTTACCTCGGTAACAAAGCATTCAATATTCACCGTTAGATGAAAAACCTGATTTATCCAAGCTAATCATTTTCAACCGTTAGATCGAAACTTAGCTTGTCAAACACACAAATGAAATGCATTCATTTAGGTTTAAGTAACCATTCCTAAACGTGTACACACAGTTGGTTCATGAATAGTTAACCAATGGTTAGCCATATGAGCACTTTCATATCAACCATATTCATCTTCTTCATAACTAGTTCAAATGAATCATAAGAACTAGTCCAAGAGTTGTTCAATTGCGATATTTATACATAGACACAATTGAAACAAAATCGGCTTGATTCACTTGAATCATTCATGAACAATATAGCCACGGTTTGCAAAGATTGCATTCCTTATTGATTTATTGTTTAAGTTCATGAGATAATCGATTTGAGATATAACCAGCTTAGGTACGTGTACGGGTACATGTACTGTAACTTTACCGGAACTGGGTTTGAAAACCCAGCAGAAATTTTCGGATGAAAACGCTTATGGGTACGCGTACCTAAGGTGACTGGTTTGTAAGTCCGTAAACTCCAAACTCAGCAGAATTTCATGGATGTGAACTTCCACCAGTACGCGTACCCAACCTGTCTCCTTCACCAATACAGCATGCACACATATGCATGCACTTGGTTTCCGGTACATGGATTTATACACTAATGTGTGAACACGATATATATGCTTATATCCATAGGTGGTTACGTAATCTCCACTCAACATTTCAATCATCAAAACATTCTTCTATAATGTTATAATAGTCGTTAGACATAAAAAATCGATTACCGTCATCAAATATATTTTCAAGATTAAAACGTCATCATGACTTTCGCCATGGATAAAGATGAAATGTGGTTAAAGCAAAAGCGTACCAACACATATTTTGAGAAAAATATAGGTGAGTAAACTCGCTTGATATAGCAAATGTGTATGTATGAAAACTATCATACTTATACGACTGTTGTCTCAAGAGTAGGAGATAGATAGATTTTTGAGTACTAGATAAGTTCAAGTCTCCACATACATTTTTGGTCGGATGAAGTTCCACCGGTTCCATGAGTAGTTCTTCGTCTTCATAAGATAATCTCCATGGAGTCTGGAGCTCAACTATACTTAACTATCCTAGAACGATATTTAGTCATAAGTAAACTAGATCAAGACGTATAATTTTGATCACTAATATTGACAAACATGCTTGAGATATCAACACATGCGAGTTCGACCGAGTAATGCTCTAACAATGTCACCTTTGTCAATTTTAGTGACAAAACTATCAATACATATGGATTACAAAATAAATAAAACTTTGTAGCTTCTCGTCCACATGATTGATCTCCTTGGTGCTTTAACATTACTCGAAAACTTTATTTTTTTCAAGTACTCCCATGATTCCATAAATGTTCAGTTCAGCATCAAGGTTGTTGAAGTCCCGTAGCCATAACAATGAGAAAACAAAAGCTCTCGGTCATTGTTATACAGTGTCATAGTATTATTACACAGCATCAAAGTTCTTATATCACAACTTCGACAACAATACTATGGTGATATGTATCACTCCCCCTTAGTCAATAATTTCGTTTCAATACGAAAACCACTCCTCCTTACATAATGATCCGAAAACCATATGTATTTGTAGTGTGAAATACATATTAATTCTCCCCTTTTTTTTCAATAAAATTGGCAAAGGTACAAAAAACGGGATCCTAATGAAATTTTCACGGAGACGCTTCGGGACCAAAGAAAAGGACATATCAACTTTGTTTAGATGCAATCATAAATCCTAAGCTAAATGCATTCATCAAGGAATTTATAAAGATACAAGATAACCCCTAAAAATTTCACAGCCGCACTCCCCACAAAGATATGGAAATTAAGCGCAAGTTCAAAAGAACTCTCCCCCATTTTATGTCATTCTCGAGAGAACAACAAGAGCGACCTAACTTTTACGAGAAAAGAAGGATTTTGTTGGACACTAAAAACCATAAGAAATGATTTTCTATATCCAAAATTTTCAATTAAACTAACCACAAGAAACCCATGATTAATTTAATCGGAAAACTCAATCAAATTAAACACAAAAGCGATTAATTTAATTGAACATGCTCGACATAAGAGAACTTACGGAGCTGCGACTATGTTAACCATAAAAGAATGATTAACTCAATCGTTTTATGCTCAACACAAGAACAACTTATGGAGCATTGCAGTATACACATAAAATATGGATCGTGGAAAGACCAATACTGCGGCATAAACAAGGATTCATTCTATTTTCCATCACTATTTGCACAATGACATACAATAGACATAATCCTTGGAAACAAAAGATTTTAACCTATCTTCCATCAATGAATTGACATAATAGGCTTAAGTTTTGTTTGTCAAAAGTTCATCGATCTTGTATCAATACTTGCATATCGATATATAAAAGAGATAACTTTTGACATCATATGGGACAATAATAGTTCACGGATGCAAACACACATATCCCCTAACATATTGCAATATATAAAATCATAAAGATTAATAATGCAAAAATCATCTTCCAAATAATTTTTAGAGTTTTAAATAAATAAAATCTAAAAAACAAAGATAAAAACGTTGGACATAGCTATGTATAATCACAATAATGTCTATTCCAAACTCTAGCTATTCTTCCTAAAACAAAAGAATAAAATTATCATAAGAATACTTCCTAGAAATTAAGATCTTTGAAAAATTCCTTGTCATCCTCGAACTCCTTGTCGTCAACAGCCATTGGAACATATGGTTCATGGAGGAAGGAGTCAATACCAATAAACCTTCTTGGATGATGATGTCGAACCAGGGCCTTCTGAATTTCCAATGATATTAAAACATAAGCCTTTATTTTTTGAATCTCTTTTCTTTCCAACTTCAACTCTTCAAGAACATCAGAAAACTTCTGAGAGTTTGAAGGAACAGCTATTGGCTTCCTCTCATTCATTCTTTTTCATTTCAAAGTTGGAGGCAATTGAGATTTCTATTTTTCCTTAGTGATTGATGGCTTAACAATCATATTGATATATTTTCTATCAGAAGACATGGTGCTTAGAGTTTCCATGTGATACGGTTTTGCGAGAGGAGTTCACAAATAAACTTCAACAAGCAGTCTAAAGATATAAAGAATATCATAGAAGGAAAAAGGAATGTAGGGTTTATACACCTATAAAAGTTTTGTGTACGCACAGCTCACAACCCTATAAAGAGTGGAATTGTCGTAAATAATCCTCTTTTGGCAAACATGACCTTTCCAATATCAACAGTGATATAAAGGAATTCCAAAAACCAAACTACACAAAGCTAAAAAACAAAGAATTTTTTATTTTAAAGCCTGAGGTGTGCATGATCTTGTCACTTTTAAACATGCACATGAGACAAGATGCACATAGAAAACACAATCAAGTTGTGTTTTGGTGAACAATAATCTGTCCACCATGATCCTTTTGGTTGGAATTCATGGAACCTTGCATTTCCTTATGTTTAGACCATATTTTCCTCTCTAATGGTCTAAATCTATCCTTGGAAACTACATTCTTTGAAGAAGATAAGATCTTACATACCTCAGCTGTTTTATCCACTAGTATAAGCTTGGTAGCTAGACGATCTACTCTTCTTTGAAGCTTGTTGACATATCTCATCTTGTGTTTGTACTTGAAACACTTTGAAAGTTCATGACCCTTGAGAGAACAATATGATCATGTCAACGCAAAGAATAGATCAGACATTCATGAGGCTCAAGCTTCTAGGCACACAGTAGGTCCTGAAATATTAAACATGGAGTTTCCAAAAGAAGGGTCAATTGAATCTTCCATATTGATTGGGTTCTCTTCTAAAAGATTATCAAGATTTACGTATGTATTGCTACAATTATCAAAATCAATATTTTCACATAAAAGAGCGACACTTGATTTTTTGTCTTCATCAGAATCATAATTGTCAGACATCTCATCAAGTGTCGTAGCAAGACCTTTGTTCCCAGTGTATATCTACGATTTGGACACTCGTTTGCAAAATGACCAAACCCTTTACACTTAAAGCACTGAGGCATATCCTCATCATTAGTTTCATCTGTGTCCCTATTTTTAGGAGGAATACGATTATGAGGTTTTACTGATGATTTTGGTTTATCTCTGGTGAACCGATTGAGACCGATTTGTCAAGATCTTCATCTGGTGAATCAGTATTAGAGTGATCGTCTTCAGAGATATACACATTTTTACTTTTATCAAGTAATTTTGTATCTTTCAGTGCTTTGAACGCAACATCCTTATATTTGGACGAATGTTCGTGATCAAAGATCTTAAGCTTCCCAACCAGCGTATTTCTGGAGATATTATCAAGGTTATTTCCCTTAACGATGGCATGCTTTTTAGATTCGTATCTAGATGGCAGCGATCTGAGAATTTTCATCACAATGTCCTTTTCAGGAATAGTCTTACCCAATGCAAAAGATGCATTAACAATTTCAAATATTTTATGATTAAACTCATCAAATGAATCTTCCTCTGCTATACAAAGGTTCTCCCAATCGGAATTAAGGTTTTGAAGCCTAGCTTCCTTTTCACTGGTATTACCTTCGAATACGGTTTTTAATATATCCCACGTATATTTAGACCTAGTGCAATTTGACACATGGTGCTGAAGATTTGGGGTAATGACATGTATGATGGCATTCAAACCGTCAGAGTTTTGCTTTGTAGCAAGTATCTCAGTAGCATCGTATTCGCCAATATTTTTTGGAACATTAACGTTACCTACTGCAACAACGGGAGCATCATAGCCATTAACAACATATACCCATGATTGAGAATCACGCACTTGAAGAAAAGCTCGCAGAGAAATTTTCCACCATAAGTAATTTGATCCATCGAAGACTGGTGGTACGTTAATAGAGATAACACCTCCGTCCATAGAGTCAGATCGTTACAAACACATACTTTTGAGGTCTTAAACGTGTTTGCCTGCTCTGATACCAATTGAAAAAGCGGGGATCTAACAACCTCACCCAATATTTCGATTAACAATCTGTATGGACTAACTCTAATATACTTTTAAGAGAATCAACTAGACATTCAGACTCAATCTTAATAAAAAGTATATCAAGGAGTCAATATCTCTATCTATCGATTTGATCTTTACTCAAGCAAATGGAAATCTACGAGTCTTTATCAAATACAAGAGAGATATAAACTTGGATGGTACCAAAGACCAATATCCAAGAATCAATCAATTTCCAATCAATAACCAAAGGTTGGATTTCACTATTACTTGATACAACGCACAATCTGTGATATTTCAATTATATAACAAAATATAATGCGGAATAGAAATAACCAAGACACTAGAAATTTTGTTAACGAGGAAACCGAAAATGCAGAAAAACCCCGGGACCTAGTCCAGATTGAACACCACACTGTATTAAGCCGCTACAGACACTAGCCTACTACAAACTAACTTTGGTATGGACTGTAGTTGAACCTTAATCAATATCACACTGATTCAAGGTGAAGTTATGTTCCTTACGTCTATGATCCCAGCAGGATACTACGCACTTGATTCCATTGGATGATCTCACCTACAACCAAGAGTTGCTACGTCCCAAAGTCGAAGACTTGAATAAACAAATCTGTATCACAGATAAAAGTCTACGATAATAGATAAATCTGTCTCCCACTATTCCATATTTTGATAAAATCAAGGTGAACAAGAACCAATCAATAACCCAGACATATTCCCGAAGAACATCCTAGAATTATTGATCACCTCACAATAATTTAAAACGTATGGTAGCAAAACTAGATATTGCGGAATCACAAACGATGAGACAAAGATGTTTGTGATTTCTTTTTATCTTGCCCTATTGGATATATAATATCAATCTTATTATTCAATTGAACTCGTATTATAGAAAATGGTAAGATCAGATCACTCAACTACAAGAGAAGTATTTTCGTCCAGATTCACAATCCCAGTGAAGTCTTTAAGTCGCTAACCGGCAGGGTCTCGAGAAGAAACCTACGGTTAAAGGAGAATCGACTCTAGCAAAACCAAATAGTATCACACAGGAGGTGTGGGGATTAGTTTTTCCAGTTGATAGACTTATCCTTTATATAGTTTTCAAATCAGGGTTTGCAATATAAGTTACCTTGGTAACAAAGAATTCAATATTCACCGTTAGATGAAAAACCTGATTTATCTAAGCTAATATCTTTCAACCGTTAGATCGAAACTTAGCTTGCCACACACACAAATAAAAATGTATTCATTTAGGTTTAAGTAACCGTACCTAAACGTGTACACTTAGTTGGTTCACGAATAGTAAACCAATGGTTAGCCATATGAGCACTTTCATATCAACCATATTCATCTTCTTCATAATTAGTTCAAATGACTCATAAGAACTAGTTCAAGAGTTGTTCAATTTCTTAGATATTTATACATACACACAATTGAAACAAAATTGGTTTGGTTCACTTGAATCAATTCATGAACAATATAGCCACGGTTTGCAAAGATTGCATTCCTTATTGATTTATGGTTTAAGTTCATGAGATAACTGATTTGAGATATAACCATCTTAGGTATGAGTACGGGTACGTGTACTCTAGCTTTACCGAAATTGGGTTTGAAAACCCAGGAAATTTTTTCGGATGAACACTTCCGTGGGTACGCGCGTACCTAAGGTGACTGGTTTGTAAGTTCGTAAACTTTAAACTCAGCAGAATTTCACGGACATGAACCTCCGCCAGTACGCATACCCAACCTATTTCCTTCACTAATACCGCATTCATACATATGAACACACTTGGTTTCCGGTACATGGATTTATACACTAATGTGCGAATACACTATATATGTTTATATCTATAGGTGGTTACGTAATCTCAACTCTATATTTCAATCATTGAAACATTCTTCTATAATGTTATAATAGTCGTTAGACATAAAGAATCGACTATCGTCATCAAAGCTATTTTCAAGATTGAAACGTCATCATGACTTTCGTCACAAATAAAGATGAAAGGTGGTTAAAGAGAAAGCTTACCAACACATATTTTTAGAAAAAGATAGGTAAGTAAACTCGGCTCGAAATAGCAAATATGTATGTATGAAAACAATCATACTTATATGACTGTTGTCTCAAGAGTAGGAGATAGATATACTTTTGAGTGCTATATAAGTTCAAGTCTCTACATATATTTTTGGTCGGATAAAGTTCCACCGGTTCCTTGAGTAGTTCTTTGTCTTCATAAGATAATCTCCATGGAGTGTGGAGCTCAACTATACTTAACTATCCTAGACCGAGACTTAGTCATAAGTAAACTAGATCAAGACGTATAGTTTTGATCACTAATATTGACAAAATTCTTGAGATATAAAAGCATGTGAGTTCGACCAAGCAAATCTCTAACACTTTGCAAGTGACCTATTTTTTCACAACAAAAACGTGTTTACTAGCATGAGAAAAAGGATGCTTATTGTCACCTGGATGTGTATGCACTTTCTTTAAAGGTTAATGGAATTTATTATTACCATCAACTAAGGATGAAAATTTTACCTTTGCTTGAGCAAATATTTAGCCGTGACAAATTTTATCTCTTTAGAAGTACTAGGAGCGTCTATTTCCTCATAGCCAAAACTCATGTGTCCCGATGATTTATACATGCTCATAATATATGTTGAGGTTAATTTGGATGAACTATCACTGAGCTTCAATTTTTCTTTTATACTCATATTTTCTTCTCTACCCTTTTGATCTTCTAAACAACATTAACTAGACCATTCTTAGATATTTTAAGGGCTATTTTACGATTGGTACCTAATAAATGACTAACACCTTAGTTTGGTACTCAATATTTCAAATATTAAGGGTTGGTACATGGACCAACTGTTGACTGTCAAAGTCAGACGTTGACCAAACTATATTTTATTTTATAAAAAAAATTGTATCTTACAAATATACCTCTAACTCTTAGAGAAAGTCTTATGGTGGAATCCAATCTATTCCAAGTGTGGAATGTCAAGTCTAGTGGCTTCCAAGTTGGGGTCTTCCATAAATTTTCCAAACCATGTTCCATGATTTCGTGGGATGGTCGGTGGAATCCATGGAAGCACTAATCAGATTAGCGTAAAACACTATTCAGAATAGCGCTCTAGAAGACGGAAAACACCAATAAAAATATCTCCCAACGCTAATCTAAACAGCATAAAGCGCTATTCAGAATTTTTTTTTAATCCGTAGATTTAAAATGAGTTGTTGAAAATCTAATGACTGAGAAAAGAAGCGCTAATCTTAATATCGTTTTTTCAAACGCTATTCTTATTAGCGTAAAACGCTATTTTGAATAGCGTTTCTTCTGTTCCACCACTAAACTTGAACTTCCATCCACAATTCCAAATGCTAAGGTAGCATGGAAAATGGAAGATGAAATTCTTCCACCATAAGACTTGCCCTTATCTGTTTTCCCTTCTATTTCTTTTTATGCTTTCACCCATCCCAACCAACCATCTTAACCCGCACCGCCACCGCCACCTATATCATCGATGATAATAATTTAAAAAAAGAAGATAACCATATTAGTTGAGTAACTGTAAGTTTGTTTTTTGCCTCTAACATAATTTCTCTAAACAAAAATTCCATTTCTTTCGCATCACAAGAATAAGTCTCTAACTAGCTCTCTAGTATATTCCTGGTATTCGATCAAAAATTTAATCATGCATTCATTTGGAATCAATTCTCAGTAACGATTTAAGTAATCGATCTTAATTTCATCGAAAGTTCTGTTTCCGGATTTCCCACCTTACTTAGAGTTTTTTATTTTGGTATTTGAATTTTTCGAAATCATGGAGAACATCAAGAATGGAAGAATAAAAAACCCATGATTCAAACTCTAATTTTTTGTAGTTATTGAAATAGAAAACGAGTAATTCAAAAGTATTTAATGTCAACTCAAATTTTCAACAACAACAAGAACATGCAGTCTTCTAGAACTCCTTTTACAAATCTTAGTCAGATTTGATGCCAACCTTGCTCTGGCTCAAACTACACAGGAACAATTTTATTTTTTAATGTAAATTCCAATATTCAATTGGATATTTAGTTAGGTTATTGAATAATGATTTGTGTATAAATTTTAGTTAGGTTTATAAAATTTGATATTATTAATGTTACGAATTATTGATTCTGATCGGACTATTTTTGAATTTGGTTAAGGAAATATCATATTTAATGTTAATGATGAATGTCATGTTAGTGATTAAGGAAGTTTAGAAAATGGATGTTATGATTATCAAAATGAAATTTATGTCGATGATAAGGACGAAGAAATGGAGAAAATGATGGTTTTCACTGGGGTAAACTTGTAAAATCAATTTAATATTTTAATTAAAATTATGGAAAATAAAATATTTATTGGTCAAACTCTGATTTTGAAAGTCAATGGTTGGTCTAGGTACCAACCCTTAATATTTGAAATGTTAGGTACCAAACTAAGGTGCTGGTCATTTACCAGGTACCAACCGTTAAATAGCCCATTAAATGTTAGGTACCAACCATGAACTTTGAGATCATCTTATTTTTAATTTAAATAACAAGTTCATCTCAAGTTTATCAGGTTTGGCTTAAAGTATCTTTTACCGATCACAGCCTACAAATAATTATGTTTTAATTAAGGCCCCATATTTGTTTGAGATTATCGCTTGCACTAACATAATCAATTTTTTTTGTTGCAAGTCTTCATTCTCACGACGAAGTCTATCATATTGAAATCTCTTATAGAATAAGGAGATTTCAGTCTCTAAAAGTTTCTCATGACATTCCTTGAGGAACTTATTAACTGGATCTTCATGGGATACTTCTTCGTTAGAGTCGGAATCTCTATCCTGATCAGAATTTCCAGCAACATGGGAAATATTGTCTATCTTATACTATTGATAATGATCACCATACATATTGTTAAAAGTTGGAGCGTATGCTAGTTTTTCGTTCCAGTCATTGATAGGACAGTCAAGTGACATATGCCTAAATCCAAGACATTTAAAGCATTGAACATCATCATCAATACAAGTTCGTGAATTATGATAAGGGGATAATGTATCATTAGAATTTTTTTCTCAAGA
This sequence comes from Papaver bracteatum, assembly GCA_023529315.1. Taxonomy (NCBI): domain Eukaryota; kingdom Viridiplantae; phylum Streptophyta; class Magnoliopsida; order Ranunculales; family Papaveraceae; genus Papaver; species Papaver bracteatum. Next base: position 3,707,946 of record JAJJWX010001945.1, read on the forward strand.
TTTTTTTAAAATATTATAGAGTATCATCCTTACTATTTGGCACACTAGATTTACTTTCATACGAACTAATATTTTTTACAACTTTAAGAGAAATACATATCTCTTTTTTTTAGATAGATGCTGATTATCAAAGATTTTAAGTTTAACAACTAGATCATTCCTCCTTGTTAGTTTTAAAAGATCGTTTGCTTCTGTGATGACATGTTTCCTAGACCTGTATCTTGGAAATAGAGATTTGAGGATTTTACACATAATATTTTATTTCCGAATAGTTCTTCCTAATAAATATAAGGAATTAACTATCTGAGAAATTTTTTGGTAAAATTCATCAAATGTATCATCATCAGACATAAGAAGGTTTTCCCTGTCAGAAATTAGGTTCTGAACCCTTGCTTTTTCTCTATGGTATTCTCTTCAAGCACGGTCTCCAAGATATCCCAAGCTTCCTTTAAAGTTTTACATGTAACTACATGATGTTGGAGGTCTTGGATTATGGCATGAATGATAGCGTTAAGCCCATCAAAATTTTGTTTTACGTTCTAAATATCATTATCGTCAAAGTCTTCAAGATTTTTAAACTTATCTATACCACTAACAAAACACTTAGACGTGTGTAACCTTTTACAAGATCCAAGCTTAGATCACTCTTATAGCTCGTGTAAAAGAACGCATAATAATTTTCCACCATAAGTAATTTGTGTCATCAAATCCTAGCGGTGCGAGAATTGAACTTGTATCAAAAAAATTCGAACTCATAGTTATAGGTTTGGATTGCTACAAAGTACAAACAGAGACTTATTAGGTCTTAAGGTCTTTATATGCTCTGATATTGAAAAGGAGAGGGTTCCTAATACACCACTAACTTTTACGTTTGTGAACCCATAATACAATTTTCTTTGACGATCTTAGAATTCAATATCCAATAACAACCTAGAATGATCTCTCTCAAAATCCGACTTCCAAAAAGAGAAAATATTGTTTGTTCTATTTTTCGAGAACCAAATTCTACAAAGTTGGTTATCTTACTAATTAGATTTCAATTTAATTTCAATTTTTTCTATCATATGGAGATAAAACTAAAGAAAACACACCAAGATTTTGTTAATAAGGAAACTACAATCTTCTAGAGAAACCCCTAGATTTATTAGGTCTTAAGGTATTTGCATGCTCTGATATTGAAAAGGAGGGGTTACCTAGTACGCCACCAACTTTATTTTTGTGAACCCATATAAAAATTTTCTTGGGCGGTCTCAAAATTCAATATCCAAGAACAACCTCAAATGATTTTTTTTTCAAAATCCGACTTCCAACAAGAGAAAATATTGTTTGTTCAATTTTTCAAGAACTAAATACTACAAAGTTGACTATCTTACTAGTTAGATTTTAGTTTTATTTTTATTTTATCATATGGAGATAAAACTAAAGCAAACACACCAAGAATTTGTTAACTAGGAACTACATTCTTGTAGAAAACCCCATGGACTTATTAGGTCTTAAGGTGTTTGCCTGCTCTGATATTTAAAAGGAGAGGGTACCTAGTACACCACCAACTTTTTTTTTTGTGAACCCATATAACAAATTTCTTGGACGGTCTCAAAAATCAATATCCAAGAACAACCTAGAATGATCTCTTTCAAAATACAACTTCAAACAAGGGAAAATATTCTTTTTTCTATTTTTCAAGAACCAAATTCTACAAAGTTGATTATCTTACTAATTAGCTTTCAATTTAATTATAATATTTTTTATAATATGAAAATGAAACTAAAGAAAATATACCAAGATTTTGTCAACGAGGTAACTAAAGTCTTGTAGAAAAACCCCTAGACCTAGTCCAAACTGAGAAACACTGATTTAAGTTGTTACACCTCTTGCATGCCTACTTTCAGATTTCAGACTAGATGTAGTATAAATAAGATATAGACTCAAAGTTTCCATTCTTTAGTTATATTTAAGCACTTGTAAAACTCCTAGCAAAATCCCAATTCTCTTTTAGAAGTTTCCCTTGTAAATTTTCTAGAAGAGTGTCATTCTCTTTAGAAGATGCTTCATATTTGTTCATGAATACTAATGTTACTTTGCCTCCAACATGATACCTATTTAGTTTCCTTCAGATATATTTTAATCAAGGTAATCGAATCCTTACTTCGAAGGAATTCAAAAAGAAATAGAGTTATCAAAGCAAATCTCAAAAATTAGGGTTTAATCTCTTCATAATATATAAAGATACAATAATTGATTCTATCTCACAAGATCTATATATGTAAGTCAAGCTCAAATCATAATAATGTGGAACTAAAAAATCAGAGATGAAGAACTCTTTGTAGTTTTCCATCAATCTTATTCCCCAATCAATATTTTTTGAATGAACTATAACAGAAGAGATGAACCTTTAGAATAGACAATATAGTTCTCATCTATGGTCTTCACAAATCCCAATTAAATACTTTAAATTCATAACCTAATTATGTTTAAAGAAGAAACCTAGGTCTTTATAGGATGACTTTAGCCACAACTATTACACAGTGTGTAGGAATTAAGATTCTAGGTTGCAGAGAGTCCGCTATTTATATCGATAAAACTAGCTAAATTGCTTAAAGTTCAAGCAATTTTTTTATAAACAAAACAAGTTCGTGAACTAGTTTCCATGTTTACAAATTACTTTGATCCCAAGCAAACTTATCTTCTCAATATAGATTAAATTCCAAAGAATAGAAACCATGTAAGCAAATAAGAAGTTTTCTTTGAGTTACAAAGAAGAATGTGCATCCGCATATTTGTTTCTTAAAGAAGCGTGCAAAAATTTACCTCATGAATAGCTAAGTATGGTCCGTGAAACATCAAAAAAATATTGGAGTTCAGTAACACCCACAAACTAAGCAGTTTGTGAACTAGAAATCTTGGTTCGAGCCAAAAGTGCATAGTTCAAGAACTGAAAATTCAGTTTGAACATAATAGCAAACTTACAAAGTGTCCAGTAATACCTTGAAATTGCATAGTTCCTAAAATTAAAAATCATTTTGTGATCATTTGTGCACCTTAGATCAGTAACATCTTGAAATTGCATAGTTCGTAAAACAAAAGTGCATTTTGATGTCTTTGGGCTTATATTTCAAACACATAGTTTTTTGTTGAAAAATAAAAATTATTCTCAACCTCAAAAGTGATAAGACCTATGAACATCCAATGCTTGAATATATGTTTCGAGACTTGTAATCGAAACTTTTTATTTATAATTCATCATAAACTAAAGCCATACAACATTTTCTCAATCAAAAGATAGAATGGTCGAAACATTTTTACTAACTTTGGTTTGTTGCAGGATTTCGACGATGATAGATGGTATAATTAAATGTTGTGGAGCAATAAAGGGTTATTATGGAGCTGAAGCAATAAAATGCATTATCTGTGAAGATGGCGCACCATCTATGTCCCAAGTTGTGTGCAACTTTGATCTAGACCATTGTATTTATTCGGGTAAAACTTCGCCCATGGAAAATGTTTCGCTTAGTAATTCATTTGTCACCACTTCGCTCATTATAAGCAATTGTATTTTAAATGTCTCTATTTTTTTATCAGTTGATAGAATAGTCTAGAGATTTTCAATTGATAAATTAGTCTAGAGATTGTTGAATTTAAATATAAAGTGTTTTAATTAGTTAGGTGGGCCATTATACATGGATGTGCAATGTATAGTTGTGATAAAAGAGAAGCTTGTTGATATAATAGGATATAATCCATTTAATGCTTGGGAAGAACGTCTTGTTAATCGGCCCGAAAGCGTTGTTGCCGGCCAGTGGAGGCTATTGACTGAACAATATGTGAAATTTCTGAAAACCATGTGAGTTTTGAAGTAACAGTTTGATGTATGAAGTTTGAGTATCTTAAGTAGAAAATCTTTCATCTGGTATAGAAAAAGCTTTCATAGATCGTATAAATCTATGTTAGATACTTTGGTTTCTTTTTCCGTTGTTAATCAATCGATGACGTTTTATATTAACTTTGGTTTGTTGCAAAATTTCGACGATGATAGACGGGAGGAATTAAATGATGCGAAGCACTAAAGGGTCATTCTGGAGCAGAAGTAATCAAATACAAATACATTTCCTATGCAACTTTGGTAGTATCAGAACACCACTTTTTGGTTATTATTGTAGAATTTTTTTATTTTTTATTTTTATGAGACTTCTTATTGTAAATGACTTTTTTTTTTTTTTTTTTTTTTGTGAACAGCTTGATTTCATAAATGAGAATCTATTTTGGGATAAAATGTTGTGTAAATGAATGTTTGACAGGGTAAAGAGAATGGGATCCTGCCAAATAAACTAGAAAAGTAAATTTTGAATTCTTTAAACTCTAGCAACGGTTGCCTGGCATTGCTATTAAGTCATACGCGGCAGTTAAGCTTGACGGTAGTGATTAGGCGTCGAGAAATACATCTGCGACGGATTGAAAACCTTCTTTAGAGCCCCTAGCCATCCCAAAAAGTATTAGTAACTATTTTTTAAATTCGTCCCTAGAGCCTCCAGCCATCCCCAAAAGTATTAGTGACAGTGGATGGGGGGCAGTCAAGAAAACGTCCCAAATGAGTATTTGGGATGGATTTTGGCCTTTTGGGACAATTTTCTGACAGTCCCTAGAGGTTTTCTATTTTGTAGTGAGTAATGATTGAAAGAGGGAAGAAAAGGAAAAGATGAGTTTTTTTTCTTCTTCTTCAAACTCAGGAATTCGGCTAGGTGATGGGTATGGTTTTGATTTTTTTTTGTTATTGATCTAGATTAGGTAAAGGGTAAGTTAGTCATTCCCTCAATTTAGGACCCCCTCGTAGGTGTAGGGTAGGTTCCCTGAGCAAATCATGGTCCCTTCGAAATGAATCATTTTTTGGGGACCAACATATTTTTGGGGGACCATTGTTTTACAAGGCCCCCTACCCTATAATGTTAAGCGATGTCCTAAAAATCATGAGATTACTAATTTGATCCTTACCCTAATAAAATTAACCATAACCTAATAACCGCATCTAACTTAATCCAAAAAAAATATAAAATGATCTAAACCTAGCCGCATAAACTGTTCTCCTCATGTTCTTCTCTTCTTTCCCATTTCAACATCGTTTTCATAGATTAATCGTCGATTCATAAAATTTTCATCGTCGATTAATCAATCGAGTATAAGAATGGTTCTTCGAAAGCAAACCAAAAGACTCAATGGTAAAGGTCCCCCATTAGGACATCTAGCAAATCATCCAAGTGAATTGGAGATTCACAAAGAAGTAGAACCGAAAGGCTAAGACATAATCGGCCCTGAAACTTAAATGGGAAAGATCCGCAGGTATTTTCAACCAAACACATTGATTTTAATATTTTGATTCGTTTAATTGAATATAAATCATCAAAATAGGTTTCAAATGGAAGTTACAGTACCATGTTCGGTTAGGAGTCGTTTCACAAAAACCCTATTTTGTTAACCGAAATTCCTGAAAGGAAGAACACGAAGAACAGTTCGGTTGATTAGGAATTAAGGCTAACCCACCGAACTTTGAGTTCGGTTGTTTCACCAATTTTTTGAAAACCATATACTAACCGAACTCTGCCCATTAATAAAAGAAAAAAAAACCATCCCACCAAACTGTTCTAGTTTTCCCGCTATGTTGAGTTCTGAGTTAACCGAACTTTGTGAATTATGTTCGGTTGGTTCGCAAAATTTTTAAAAAGTATCTGGTAACCGAACTATGCCTAAATTATTATTATTTTCTTCGATGTAACCGAACTGTGCTATTTTTCCCATTATGTTGAGTTCTCAAATAACCTAACTTTTTCCAACCCTGCTCGGTTGCTTCGCAAAAAATTAAAAACTATATGGTAACCGAACCCTATGCTAATTTCATACATGTTGAGTTCGGTTTTTTCGCAAAATAATGACAAACCGAACTCTTCCCTAATTTCGTATAATTTGGAGTTCGGTTTGTTCGCAAAAAATCTGGACAAACCGAACTCTACCCTGGAACACAAATCTTTTTTAGAGTTGTCGTTTTTTTGGTAAACTTTTGCTACTAACAAACCTTACTTGTACTTCATGATGCGTCTTTTTTGAAACTTCTCTTTAATTATCTCAATCTCGCGGTTGGAGTAAACCTCCATAGCATTAAATACAACCACAAAATTATTGGCACATCCAAAGAGATTTTTCTTCAACAGGTGGTGAGCCTATTCTACCAAACTTGTCGCTTGATTCCCAAAGTGTTTATGGTTGTTGGTAAAAGCATAAACGAAGCGCTCTTTTTGCGGTTCCAACTATTGCTTCACCACATACATTACAATATCCTCCGGATATTCGGGGCTAGACCAATGTTCAATAAATTCGGCAAGATTTAGATTATACTCTTCTTCGGTGAGAGACCAAGTAAATGCCTCCCATTTCCCGGAGAAATCAACCCATTTAGCGTGATTTATGGTGTGTTGTTTATCGAATGCCTCTTTTACATCCGCTTGTTCATCTTCCGGTAGGTTACTAATCTCTTCCAATGCTTTCCTCTTAGGTGGACAAGGTTGAGGCTTGCACCTATTCATCACATTGCACCATATATGAAATGTACAAAGCATATTATGTTCCAATGGGAAGACTCTCTCTATTGCGTTCATCAATGCTTCTTCATTGTCCATCATTATAATCCCGGGGATATCATCATCTCGGTAGATCGCCTTCACTTGTTGTAGCGCCCAAGTATAACTTGGTTCTAGCTCGTCCTTTAGAAAACAAAAAGCAACGGTAAACGGTGACTTGGTCGACGTACGACCAACAATGGCATCTCGTATTTGTTTGTCTTGTAAGTGCAATCCATTATAATAACTTCATGGAAGAATTGAGCCAGTTGAACACTCTTCCGATGAGCAATGAAGAGATGAGTTATTTCTTCTTCCGGACCTACCTTCTTTTGAACCGCGTAGCCTTTCTCTTGAGCCAACAAAAACAATTGTTGCATGACTTTTCTATCCTTTCATTCATTCATTTTAATTGTCTCAATTACATTGTAAATGGTGTACAAAGATGATACGTTATCCTTGTTATCATCCTTTAATAAGCGAAGCATACCAAGTGGTGAAATTCTCATTCTCCTATATTTAGCTATTTTCTCCATTTCTTGAGGAGTGAGCCTTGCGGCCATTGCTTCAAGATCCTCCGGATGAGGGTGGTTGTGATGACCTACCACCTTATCCATAGATAGAACCCATCCTTTCATTTCTTTGCACTTACTAAATACTAGCTTGAACGAACATTTAATTTTCTTTGAGTATGTTGTGTTCTTCCTCGTCGTCTTTCCTTTATACACATAATCCTTCCTCTTGTGACTAGCATCCGGATCCCCACTTCTCTCACAAACCATTTCAAAACGAGTTTTGCTTTCTTTTCCATTCAAAACTAATATGCATATGGCTCTCTTGGCATGCTCTCTAGCCCAATTCTTCGCATTAATAGGTAAGTCAAATACCAAATCAATCGGAGAAGGTTGATCATCCATTGGTATAGGTTGCCGTTCAATCTACAAGAAATGGAACAACATCAATTGCAATCACAATAAAGTTCAGTAACAAGATAATTTTATCGCGGTAACCGAACTCCAGGTTCAGTTAATAAAGCAAGATGACATGTAACCGAACAAATAACAAGTACACAGTTCGATTACCATTTATTTTATCTAGGTAACCGAATATAACTCTGGAATTGTTGATTTTATTTTGTGGGATAAGTTCGGTTAGTTATGCTGTTGGGATCAAGTTTGCGAAACAACCGAAATTATTAAACTTAATCTACAATTATATTATGTATACTTCGGTTAGATAGATGGTTTATATGCAGTGTGCGAACAAACCGAACTTTGTACACTAAGTTAAATTTTTTTTTTTACGTCAAGTTCGGTTTGTTGTTGGTTGAAAACCAACCGAACTTAGTACACTAACTTAAATCTTATTTTTACGTAAAGTTCAGTTTGTTATTGATTGCGAACCAACCGAACTTTATACACTAAGAATAATATTTTTTTACCTAAAGTTCGGTTGTTAATTGGTTGCGAAACAACTGAACATTACTCCAAAAATCCATGAAACTTCCATTAATATAGAGTTCGGTTACCTGCGTGTTTGGATAAAGTAACCGAACTACACTTTCAGATTAGTTCGGTTAATTGTTCTTCACATAAGGTAACCGAACTACATCAAAAATTTACATTTTGTTTGAAAGTTTGAAGCAATTCAACCAACATTAGCTAAGTTTGGAGCATACCTGGATACCCAAATACTCTTCCTCCGGTTGTGGTTGATAAAATCAATCATTTTTATCTTGAGATTGGTTTTGGGGAAGAATACATTCACCATCTAAGAAATAACTCATATCTGGATCATTGTTAAGATTAACAAATACTCTAGGAGAGGATGGATATGAAGAATCAGATGAGCTTTCATCACTTGAATACCCAAAGTTAGTGAATTGGAATTTTTTTTTATTTTCCATGGTTTTCTCCTTCATCTTCTCTAAATTTACTCTCTAAAAAATTCTAATTCTTTTTATAAAAACCCATCTTTTAATTTAATCTCACTAATTAAATTATACTTAATCATTTCACTAACGATTTCACTAATCATAACCCAAAAATAATCAAAAGGGTAATTTAGGTATTAATAAAAATATATTGATAAGGAGTGACCTATATTTACTTCTAATATCCTACCCTAAATAAAAAAATGGTTTTCCAAAAAAACAAGGGTCCAAAAAAATGATTATTCGAAAAGGAGTGGTGCCCAACAAAAAAACGTTCTAATTTGGAATTTTATACTTGTTGGTAAGAAATGGGCTTGATTTTAACAGATTAGCCTAGGGGAGAATTCGTCCGCCATCGGCTCCTTGCATATAGCTCAGCGATGATGCGATAGATGCCAAACTAGGGCTAAAGTTTTCTGTTTTTTTTTTGAAGCATGTAATTTATTAAGTGAAATTAGTTTACGATTTGTCGTGGGTATGTGGTACCCATTGAGTATGAAAATAAGATTTGAGAAATAAAAGATGGGATTGCCTGGTCCCATATTTTGGTTGAAGAGTGTCATGTTTGACTCTCATCTGCCGCGTGATTGGCCAATCCGTTGGCTGCCTGGTTTCCTTCTCTGTAGTTGTGTTGGATGGCCGCCTGCGGGATCTGTCGGAATCTCATTTTTATTTCTTCAATCATTTCTGCTATGTGCCAAGGTGAAGGCATATATGAGGTGATGAAACGCAATAGGTTTTCTGAGTCGGTTTCAAATATAACTTTTGGCCATAGTCTTTCTGCTGTTGTTCTTGTAGCTAAGAGCATCGCTCAGGTTTCCGAAGTTAAAGCAATCGTAATTACCAGTGGTTGAGCCAGAGCTAAAAGAGTTCGTGCGTCTGAATCCCTGCAGATGAATCCTGCTCCTGCAAATCCTGGATGGTCTCTGACTGCTCCATCCGTGTTAATTTTGATCCAGTTGATGTTCGGCATTGTCCATCTTACCGATATTGTGGATAGTCTTTTATCTCTTATTGGGTGATTAAATTTTGGTGTATCTCCTGGAAAAACTGGCGGTGTGGAGTGAATGGCTCGGTAGTATTCTTGTTGCAGTTTTTGTGCCCATGCTAGGATTTCTTCCGGAGTTGTTTGCTTTTGTTGGTATATTAACTCATTTCTAGCTAGCCATAAGGTCCAGAAAAGAAAATAACAAGAGGAGATTTCCGATGCCGATGCAGGTTTTTGAAGGATTTGGGAAATGGTTGTGTGTTGTGTTAAGGTGAAAGCTTGGAGTGGATTGGAGTTTGATGAATTTGTAGATTGATTAAATAAGGTGTTCCAGGAATTAGTTGCCGTTGGACAGTGAATTAGGATGTGACTTGCTAGTTCTGGATTTGTGTTGCATCTTGGGCATATGTCTGAGTTGGTCAAATGGATGTGGTGTAGGAGGGAGAAGGTTGTTAATCCTTCATTGATGGCTTTCCACAAGAAAAGCCGAATTTTTGGTGGACATGGTAAGTTCCATATAAACTTGGTAGGCGGTGATGGGATGTGTGTTGGTTGACCTTGGGTTAGGCCTTTATATCCCGTCGAAGTAGTGTAGCTTCCAGATTTTGAGTGAGGCCAGATAATTTTATCTTGGGGGACATTTTGGGGGAGGTGGATGTTTATGATTTTTTGGATTATAGGGTTGGGAAGGATGTTTAATTTTTCATGATTCCATGAGTGTGTTATTAGGTCGATGATATCTGCTACCAATAAGATTGGATATCATTGTGTTGGGTCTAGGTTTGGCGAGTGTGGTATCCAATTGGCTTCTATTGGAGTTGATAATCCATTTCCAATATGATGGAAAATTAGATTTTGCATGGTAGGAACAATTGCCGCTAGTTTTCTCCATTGTGGACTAGTGGAGGAGGGTATAGAATCAATACCTTCTAGTATTGGTTGTCGGTTAAGATATTTTGCACTGAAGATACTTCCACATATAGAGTTAGGTTGTTCATGAAGATTCCAGATTCTCTTCATGAGTAAAGCTTTATTATGATCACTGCTCTTCCTTATTCCCAATCCTCCTTCGGATATCGGTTTTGTTACTTTGTCGTATCCTATTGGGTGTAGTTTTTTGGTAGTTGGGTCGTGTCCCCATAAAAAATCTCAGGTGATACGATATATTTGTTTGTGAACATTTCTAGGTAGGTTTTGTGTTTGCATGATGTGATTTGTTGTGGGTATTAAGGATGTTTTGATTAGCGTGAGTCTTCCGGCCGGAGTCAGGCATTTTGTCATCCATCCTTTAGCTTTTCGGGATAATCTTTGTAAGAGGGGTGCGAAGGTTTGATTGGATGCCCTTCCGTGTTTGAACTGGACTCCTTGATAGATTGGAGGTTTTGATGTGGTTGGCATGTTGAAGAATTGTTGGAGATCATTTATCTTGATCAGGTCTAGGTTTGGGTGATGGATGATAACTGATTTGGTGGTGTTAATTAATTGACCGGCAGAAGTGTTATAGGAGTGGAGGAGGTTTTTTAGGTGTTGATTACTCCGATTTGAAGCTTTGTATGTGAGCAGTAAATCATCCGCGTACATTAAGTGAAGAATTGGCGGTGCTTTATTTGATATGTTAAGGCCTTGAACTAATTTTTGGTTTTGAAGGTTTCCTAGGTTTGTAGATAGGATTTCAGCACATATGATGAAAATATAGGAGGAAAGTGGGTCTCCTTGTCTTATACCTCTATTTGGGATGATGTATCCATGGGGTGTAACATTTATTTTTATCGAGTATGTAACTGTTGTGACGCATAGCATAATGTAGTTTATAAATGCTTGCGGAAATCCAAGTTTTGTGAATGAGGTTTTGATGAATTCCCAATCTAAGCTATCATAAGCTTTCTGGATGTCTAGTTTGAGAGCTATTTATGGATCTTTAGTTAGGTTTTATGTTTTGATATGGTGGAAGAGTTCTCCATCTATTGATCTTTGTGGTACGAAAGCACTTTGGTAAGGGCTTATTATAAATGGTAAAATGGGTCTAATTCGATTTTTGATATGATTTTATATGTGACGTTATAGAGTCCTATGGGTCTGAACTTTGAAGGTTTTGAAGGATGGTCGATTTTAGGTATTAGTGTTATGTTCGTGTGATTCATGAGAGGGTGCATATTTAATTTATCAAAAAAACTTCTAACCATTGCTATCAGTTGGGTGTGAGTTGTTTCCCAGAAAACTTTGAAAAACTTACTTGTGTATCCGTCTGGACCCGGGGCACTTGCAGAGTTTATGGAGAAGAGGGATTGTTTGATTTCTGTTGTAGTTACTTCCCTTGTAAGTAGTTCTGATTGTCTAGGAGTTAATCTTGGTCTAATATTTGTAAAGAGATCTTCATCTATTACTGTAGGCTGTGATGTATATTGTTGAGAGAAGTGATCTAGAATGAGCTGAACAACATCTTCTTTTTTGTCAATCCAATTGTTTTGAGAATCTTGTAGTTGTTGTATGTTGTTACATGCTCTATGTATTGTAGCTTTCGTGTGAAAGAAGGTAGTGTTGAGATCTCCAGATTGTAGCCATTGAATTCTAGATCTTTGTTGCCAGTAAGTCGCATGACATTGTAATAATTATTCATGTGCTATTCTTAGCTATTTTTCTTGATGTAGCCAATATTCCAGGTCGGGTCCCAAATGGATTGCACATTGATGTTGAGCGTGCTTTATCCTGGTTTTCGATTTTTTGATCATAGTTGGTAAGTGACCAAAAGTTAATTTGTTCCATTCCATGAGAGTTTGACCGGTTGCGATGAGTTTGAGTTGGAGGTTGAGGGTAGGTTCACTATCTTATTGTTGCTCCCAAGTTGATTCAACCACTTGCTTGAGTTGGGGATGAGAGAGCCATAAATGTTCGAATTTGTAGTTTTTTTCTCCTTGACAATCTATTATTTTCTCTTGTACTAATATTGGTGCGTGATCAGATGCGATTCTTGGGAGATGAGTAACCGATGCACGTGGATTTGCCGTCCTCCAATGTTGGTTTGCTAGAGCTCTATCTAATCTTTCTAGAATGTTGTCTTCCCCCATTTGGTTGTTTGTCCATGTGTAGGGGTCTCCTCGGAATCCTAGATCAATAAGGCCCATCTGATCCATTAGAGTGAGTAGCGGTTGAGATTGAGCATATGTTACTTTTCTGCCCCCTTTTTTTTCTGATTGATCTAAGACGTCATTGAAGTCTCCTATTAAGAGACAAGGTATGGATGAGTTGATACTGCTGAATATTGTTGGAAATTCTTGCCATAGATTTTTCCTGGTATCTGGATGCGGTGGGCCATAAATACCCGTGCAAAACCATGGTTGCTCAGGGAGTGATGGTATCACGTTTGCATGGATGTAGTTTTGAGAGTGGAATAGAATTTGGATATTTAGTTTGTCTTCCCACATTAAGCAAATTCCACCTCGATTTCCAATTTTCGGAACGATGAAGCAGTTATTGAATTGAAGAGTTGATGATAATCTTTTCATGTGTTGTTCCTTAGCTAAAGTTTCAGAAAGAAAAACTATGCTAGGTTTGTATTGAGAAACCAGTCCTATTAAATGTTGAATAGAAGGGTAAGGTTTATGCCTCGACAATTCAAAGCTAGGATGGTCATTCTGTTAAACCAGCTATCATATTATTTTTTTTGAACCATAATTTGGGACATACCCAATTTTTTTGGGGCATATAGAGTAGGACAAAATAAGGATGCTAAATAGTATTTTTGTAGTGCCCCTTATCTAGCCATTTTTATAATGACAAAAATGCCCTCATTATTTATATTTTTTAATTATTTTTAAATTAAAATAAACAAATTATTTTTATTTTTATTAAACAATTTTTTTTTAATAATTTTTTTTATGTTAAATATTTTTTATTTACGAACCTAAGTTCGGCTAACAAGTGATACACCGAACATAAGTGTTTTCAAAACATACGTAGGTTCGGCTAATACTATGTCAGCTGAACTTATGTTTTGTGAAAACATACCTAGGTTCGGCAGATTCGATAAGAAAATAGGACATCCGAACTTAATATTATTCTCCATAAACTAAAGTTCGGCTAATACGTTCGTGTTTAATTATCAGCCGAACTGTTCATCGACACTTTCAGGATAAAAAAAAGAAGAAAAGTTCGGCTGATAATTTGATTTTATTATTAGCCGAACTTTGCTTGTCGTAAAAAACTAATTCATGTAATAAAAAAAAAAGAATAAAAAAAACATTCAAAAAAAAATAATTAAAACTGTAAAAATAATAATAATAAAAAAACTAATTAAAATTAATATTAAAAATAAATTAATTAATCAAGGGTATCTAAGTAACTTAACCACTCATTAGACACCCCTTATCACCCCACCCTAGTTAGGCCATCCATATGTATGCCCCAAAATTTTTGGGTATGCCCCAAATTATGGTTGTTGTTTTTTTTTTTTTTATCAGAACCAGTTATCATATTTGTTTATTTTAGGTTAATATAACTAATATATGTCTACCTTTGTTTTGTTCTCCACTAATCAAAACTTTTGATTATCTAAATATATATACTCTACTGTTTCAGGACTGATTTAAGGATCGAACACCTCCATTAATTTGGAGCAACAAAACATGATAATAGATTTGCGGGTCCTTCACCTCCACTTAGTAATTAAGCAATCTCATTAAGAGAATTATTAACCATTAATAGAGGGCATAGTGCTAAAAGGATGATGATGAAGATAACTTAATTAAACTTCTAATTAAAAAAATGGATTTATGTCATCTCAACCTATGTTGTCATTAAGTGTTTAAGTTAAAGTTTCACAAAATCAAATCATATGATGGAGATGTTATTGATATTCGATTCTGAACTGTTTGCTATATTTAGAGGTGAGCATGGGCCGGTATGTACCGGTTTTTACCTCATCTGCATCCAATCCAATCCACTACGGATTTCAAATTTTCCATCTGCATCCAATTCAATATCCAATGAAATTGCATCCAATGGATGCACGGATGAACGGATTAGGTGCTGATAATCCAATGGATTTGTGTTAGTTAAAATTTATAATGAAAAAATAAAATCAATATAGATGACTTCTTAGATAACCTACACATTTTATATATGTATATAAATATAGAAGTGTCATGGACAACACTCCAAGCAAACACCTTAAAAATCCAAAACTATCTATATATTTTCTAGAAATTATATAAATGCCCTTAGGCTTAGTTTGGTATTGCTGCAGCTTTTGTAAAAGCACTTTTTTGCTGTGCGTTGCTGTGAGAAAAAAACAGTTAGATGTTTGGTAAAATATTAATTAAAGTTAAAGCTGATTAAAAAAACAATCAAAGTGTGTTTGGTAAAATATCAGATTCAACTATTGTTGTTATGCAAATGACAAAAAAAGACATATCTCTAAAAATAGTTTTATTCAATTTTATTAGGGTTAAAAATAATTTTCTTTTATTATTAAATATAAATATAAATCAATATTGATTTTGTTTCAAAAAAATTATATTAAATATTAAATTTACTAATTATTATGATTGTTAAAAAAGTTTATTTTTACTTAACCACTTTTTAATATATATATAATTTTCAAACAAAAAATATAATTAAAATTAATTAATTATTTAAAATTTGTTTTTATTTTTATTTTTGACAAATGAAATAAAATGGTATGATACAATATAAACTATTAATTATTTAATAGGAGTTGGTGCCCAGCTTGTGTCTAGGCTTCCAACCCATATCTCTGTGTAATATAAACTATTAATTATTTAATATATATTAAAAAAATAAACTAAAATGATACAATAGTTTGAAAATAAAATATAATAATATTTAAAGAATAAAATATAAGAAATACAAATTGATTGTATATATATCTAAGGGTAATTTTTGTCATTTACAAAATAAATAGGGACAAAAAAGATAAATCAAACATTAAATTTTGGTGGGACCAAAGCTTATGCATTTGTAGCTTTTAAAAGGTCATCCTCCTCAGCTTTTAAAAATTGAGGAATCTGGGAAGTGCTTTGGATAAAAAACACTTTAATTTTTTTTTATCAAACACCAATTTTAAAAATTATTGACATATATAGGTTTTGAAAGTGCTTTTGGAAAAATAAAAGCATTACCAAACTCAACCTTAATCTAACGGATATGGATGTCCAACGGATTTTCAGGTTGCATCCGGGCCCAATCCATAATTCGTTGGGTTTCAAAAATCTTATCCACGTCTAACCCATTAGCGAACGGTTCGAGCATCCAACCGCAAATATACGGTTGGTCCCGGTTAAATCCGCGAATTGCGGATAAAATGGTCACCCCGCCTACACTCTACGAACCTAACTTTCTTTGAAATTATAGGCTAGGCCCATTGAAAAGAAAAGATCTTGCAAAGTCTTACCATCAGCATTTCGTTGATCCTGCAGTCACATGATATTCTTTAAGTGGCGTACAGTATCTATGTTTGAATAACCAGATATTAATCTCCTCTAGTACCTTAGTGACTGAATAATACTGTTTTATTTTAGTTATCATGGATTTTGCCTTAATAATAAGAGTAGACTTTTAAGACACTAAATATATTCTATTTACAACAGTTTGGAATTATGTAATCTGTTTGCTTCATCTTTCGAGATGCCTGCAGTTTCGTAATCTTTGATACCAGTTCTTTGGATCAATTAATTTGTCATATCCAGTGAAAATAAATAAATATAATCTCATGTTAATCACATTCTAATTTGAGGTTTATTTTATTTTTTGATCGGTGATTGTTTTCCAAATTACTCAAATCCAAGTTAACAAATATAATCATGATCACTTTCGTAGCACGATAAATTTAAACACCATCATCTTCAAGAACATATATTCATAAATAAACCTTAATATAAAAATATTATGTATTCATTACATTCAAGAAGAAAACAGATAACACAATCAATAATACAGAGATTCAAAAACAAACACACAAAAGGTGTTCTATAAGAACATTTTGTCTTCGAATTTGAACATACCAAACAAATAAGTACAACCCAATCCAACTCACTACTACTTTCTTTTGTTTTTAATCATCAGAAACTAAACAAATACAGCAATCAAAACACAAAATCGAATTAGTAGTCATGTTTGCTTAATTAGTACATATATTAAAAACCGTTCATGTATATATGTCTCTATATATGAAAATCTTTATCTTCCATTGGATGAAGGAGAAGGACACTCACAAACAACTTCATAGTCTACTTCTCTTCTATGGAAGTTCCGATGACAAGTGCAAGCAGCGCATCTCAGGGCAGCTGCCGTCCCTTCCTCGCCACTAGCCATGAATTCTCTACATCCATCAACTGCATATCCTCCTATATTGGCTGCATGATTCTTTTGACACTCTCCATATCTAACATTCATTACAGTGCATGAAGAAGAGGAAGACGTATTAGTAATCATGCCATTATCTGATGATCTTTCACTTCTTCGAGCACCAACTTGCTGTCTCTTTTTCATATTCGAAAACCCTAATTCACCCGTGGTTTCTTTTGTCTTTCTTCTTCGGATCTTCTTCAACTGAGATTGCTCAGTACTATGAGGATGAGTTATACCACAGGAAACTCTAGCTTGCTAGCTAGGTGTAGAAATGGCAACAGAGAGAGCATTAGAAGTTACAAACAATATAAGCCTAATTAACCAAGTTAGGTCATATTCATGCCTATAACAAACCTATCCAGCTATCAAGATAGCATGCACCTTACGGATTTATAAGGAAACCATTTGCACCAAAGTCACGCCAGCCAATACATGGGTCCTGATTAACTAGGTACACACATCCAAGGAAATGATTCAAAGAATAATTTTGTGTGAAAAATACCATCATAATTATAGTGTAGAATAGTTCCACGTCGCCTGGACAACCTAAGTTTCAATTACATATTAATATTTGGAATATATATTAACATGGTATCAGAGCCAAATACATACTCACTCGACACCACTATATACTCGCTCACGCAAATTTTCACGTGTAAAATGAAAAATTCAAAGTAAAACCAAGAATTCAAATTTATTCTCAGAAAAAACATTTAGCATCTAGATTTTAGAGCATCTCTATCTTATAGAGGAAACCAGCTACATAGAGATGGATGATCTTTGACCCAGCTGTATATAGAGCTTATAATGAATGTGTAATTGGGGATATGAAAACTAATTGGGGAATATGAATTACTTCCCCCAACCCATGGTATGTGTTAAGGGGTTATTTTTTGTTATGAAAATACTAAAATATCCTTCCCACAAAATAAAAATAAAAAACTTAAAATCAAGAAACAAAATCATATCCCCATTTCCATTTCCACTTCTTATTAATCTTATTTAGGGGTAGAGCTTTGAAACCCAAATATTCCCCATTCCCTTTCAAATTCTAAACTCTCCCCACTCTATATCAAATTCTCTTCTCCTCACATTGGAAACAATTTTTTTTTTTTATTCGGAAGTGATGAAGATCATGCTGAAAGTGATGATGACCATGCCGGAATTGATGAAGACCATTCCGGTACCATGTTCCGGCATATGGTCTTCATCAATTTCTGCATGGTCTTCATCACTTCGGTTTTGAATTTTTCTGGTTTTAATCAGTCCACTCACGCAAGATAGTCGGTTGATATGAAGACCATGCCGGTATTGTTTTCCGGCATAGAAAATAAAGCAACATGTTATGCCGGAAAACAATACCGGCATGGTCTTCATATCAACTGACCATGCCGACAGTGGACTGATTAATACCAGAAAAATTTCAAAACGGAAGTGATGAAGACCATGCCGGAATTGATGAAGACCATATGCCGGAACATGATACCGGCATGCTCGAGAATTTCCTATCAATGCTGGTAGTCAAGTGAAAAAAATCAACATTCGGATACTTTTCATCCTCGTTCGTCATAGAAATTTAAGCAAAATACTATGCCGGAATAGGTACCGGCGTGCTCGAAAACTAGATTACCATGCCGGTACCTGTTCATAACCAGAAAAAAATCAACATTTTGAAGATCAAAACCAGAAAAAAATCGTAACGAGAGAGCTACGCCCTCCGAACCCCCCCGGATAGTGGCAAACAATTTATGAACATTTCCAACAATTGCCGGCATGGGTTTTTGGTTGAATACCATGCCGGCACCAAGCTTTTTCAGCTGCAACAATGGTGGATTCAAAGAAAAAAATCAATTTTCAACCTCTTATTAGCAGTAATTCTCTCATCACAATCATCTACCATTTTCAAAAAAAAAAAATCCTCTCAAATATTTTTTTCCCTCCTTCTACTCTCACCCAAACACAAATAAAAATATACACTAATCTATCCCTCAAATACTTAAGATTTTTACTAATTATTATTAACCACTAAACCTAATTAGTGAGGGGTAGATTAGGAATTAAAAAAATAATTACATAAGGGATGACCCAAAATTGCTATTGGGACTCCTATTTTGTCTTGTAGCTTTATCCCCCAATTAGTTTTCATATCCCAATTACGCGTTCCTTATAATCTTCTTTTTGGACTTCTGGATATGATCTTCTCCAATTCTTTAATCAATTATGAACAGCGGGTTATTAATGGAAGCTTTACACTCTAGAAAGATTACAGTCGTCATATGTATGTTGTCACAAAACGATGGCAAAACTTCACTTTTACAACCAAAAAGATGGATTGGTTTGTTATGGAATGACTGGCCTAACCTAATTTACTCCATGGAATAAGGGCGTGGTCCAAAGTACCTCCTCTAAAAGCTTTTGTTATTAATTGGGTCCCTTGAAACGATTTCAATGTCTAAATGCTAGCTATTTACCTAAATTTATCATTTTGATATCAAGGAATGTACCAAAAATTGTACGGAAAAGCCACCGCCCATTTATATAATTTACAATCACTATATATGTTTGTAATTAGTTATTACAATAGAGTTTCATGTATCCCCCATTCAGTAGATTGTTAAAGTTATCGGAAGATGTTCTTAATCTAAACTCAAGTCTTGCCAATGCCACTACTCTTGATGAAGAGAGTGAAAAACAGGCAGATATAGAAGAGATGGTGTACACTGTTTACTGTTACATAGGTAAACTTCAAACATCTGTTTAGAAGAGGAATGGTACTCTGTAGAAACTAGTGATTGCACTGGTATCTCGATCGGAATGGACTTTCAGTTCCCCACTTAGACCAACTGTTGGCCGACGTTGGCAGTTTGTGACTTAACTCACTTATCACTTATGTACTGCCTGCCTACACATAACATGTGCATATATCGCTTCAAAGGACTACCTCTACGGTCATTTCGAAAGAAAAAATAAATCTCTAAGGTCCAAATCAAATCCTTTCGCCCAAAACCAAAGGTCCCGAATGAAATCACACCTGAATTAATTTATGTGGGGACATTAACAGTTTAGGCATTTGACAGTTAAAGATCAAATCTGTGAACGTTGTCCTCGTAATATGTTCTCGCAACAAATCAAGTCACCATGTTGTCTTTTTCCTTCTTTTTATCTTTCTAAGTGTCTAGAAATCAAGTTTTCATGCTCCGCTGTATTCCAGATTGAGTGATCGACCAGGCTTTCTTGTTAGAGCAGTGCTGTCCCGCGCAGCTGCGCGGGACGTCAACATAAGCAAGCAGCTCATTCACCTTTGGATCTTTTTATCTACGGCTGGATTAATTTCACTGATCTTTCCTGGAAAATTACAACAGGCAAACTCATGATATTAAAAGCAGGTCCCTGTCTTGTAAAATAAAATAAAAATAGTCCTCTCCACATACTACCATCCAAAAATCAATGGCTGCTTCCGCGAACGCAAACTATTCCTCCATCAACAATATATTTTTGGGAGAAATCCAATACCAAAAATGTCTGATCGATTTAATGTTGTTGAAGATGATGATGATCAAATCTCATCAATCACATATATATGATATTATTGAATGATGATACTGATGATAAGTATCAGATTCTCTGCCTCTTTGATTAGTTATGTACTAATCTTATTAGCTGGGCTTATTGGTTCTGATTGGGGGAAATATTAGGAGGTAGTTCGATCTTGGGGATATAGTAGGGCTATGTGATTATGCAAACTAAAAAACAATTTACAGCAATATTTGGGAAAAATCTGATTGTATAATTTAAATAGTTTTTTTTTCTTTTTTTCAAAATCATGTCAACTTCCACCTTCAATTCTGCATCAGTCTTCTATGCAAGAGTAGGAATGTGGTCTCAGTATTAATGTTTGCTTCCTCTGATCATATGGTGTTAATGTTAACTTCCAACTTCTATGTTTACTGCACTTTTGATAGGTCAGTGATATGATAATCGTTCAATCTAGTGAATTTTCAAAAGAATTAGTATTGCTTCTCTAGGTTAATCGTTTCTCAGAAGAAAATGTATATTCAATATGATCGGAACAAAAAAGAACGAAAACGGTTGACATATGGATAATCACTTGAAACAGATGACTTTTTTTCTTCTTCTAACAGTCCTACGTTTATGTAATGGAAGAAATCATTTTCTCGTTTAGAAAACAATTATAATGGGCCCACTGAGGGTTAGTAAACAAGACGAAAGATAAAGAAAGGATGGATAAAAACCAACCCGGGGCTAGCTCAGCTGGTTAGGATCGAATTCTTGAGTTGTTAGGTCAGAGGTTTGAATCTTGCCAAATTGTTAGGTTAGAGGTTCGAATCCCGCCACGGATCTTGTAAAAAAAAAAAAGATAAATAATAAAAAAAAACTCTGGGGACTTGTATCTAACTAACTAGCTATACATGAAAAGACTCTTTGTTCATCTATGCACTGGACTATGTTAATAGTGGTTTCAATTTAGCCACAACAATTAAACATAAGCCACATCATTTAAAATTTCAATTAATACTCCCAAATTAACCCTAATAAAAACTTCACAAGGCAGTACCTATAAAAAGGTCATCAAATCGAATGGCGGAAAGCTAAACAATGGTGCGAAGTACTACTCGATGGCTTGTCGAAGGACAGACTAGCTAATATGATCCTAAATTGAATGAAACAAACTAGATGATTGGATCCCAAATTGATTAGTTCGGCCATTATAACTCACTGAACATGGATATCCTGGAATGGTCCTAACTCATTTTCGTGTGTTGTATATTAAGTGGTGTGACCTGTTGTTTTTATCAGTACTATAGGTTAATTCTAAACCGCTGGAAATAAAAATGAGAAATGTGCATAGACGACAGAGAGAATAGAAAGTAGAAACATGTAGGGGGCCTAAGACAAGAGCGTTAATAAGTGTTGCTGTTGTTATTATGTTTAGGATTAGATGATCGATTTAAATATGATGGATGATGGAAATAATGCCTTCGTTTTTGTTACTCACCAACCCTACCTACCCCATTGCTCCATGCTCCATGCTCCTGGCTCATATATTATTTATTCCTTTATACTACTTGGGTTAGAGGATTAACCCACTTTTGGCCGTTCCTGCCGCTTTCTTTTTTCATTTCGGGAAATATTTGTTACTATATGGTAGCATTGGGATTTAAAGGGCTCGAGTCGAGAATTTGCTTAGTTTTATGAAAATGGCACATAACTGAAGGTTGACTATGTTGACCATTAATTAAAAATAACATTTGCCAACTAGTGTTGGCGAATCCCAAGGAGTTACTCCCAGTAGTAGTGATACTTTTTTTTTTTGGCAAGTGCAAAGTAGTAGTGATACCACTCCTCCAAGCCATAAAATTTCAACGGGAAAGAGATGGAGTGCAAAAACGTTCGGTTCCATAGCGGCATAGCCCTTGGTCTTAGAAAGTCGATTCGCACTTGGTGACAAATGGCCATCCAACATCGTCTACCAAAAGCGCAGTGGAATAATATATATGGCTAGCTGCACGTCGAATGCATACCTATCGTACGTGAATAATTAAATTTGCCAACGAAAAGAATTTACTCTTCTAAATCATATGACTTGCGGACCGAAATGTACTAATAGTGGCACAAAAGCTACGACATGCTTTGAGATCCATCACTTTCGTTTGACTTATCCTATATATCTTACAGTTGTAGATAATTCTAATCCTCTTCAATAACTAGGTAGATTGAAATTGACCTAATTGATTATATTCGTATCATCATCGATTACTTATCAAATCGTCTCGGGAAAGAATGAAATGTAACAATAAATAAGCTAGTCATATCTGATCCCAAGCCATAACAGGTTGGTTCTAATTTGGGTACAAAACAAACTAACCCCACCTAATTACCAAAGGCCAACTTGGCAACTTCAACCACAATTCATATCGCCTACTAGTATATCATCTTCGTTCCGGAATATCCATTTATTTATTTATTCGTTCTCCTCACAACCCCATCAATTTGTATCCAAGACGATTTGTCCGCTAGTTTAGATTTTTCTGTCTTCCTAGTAGCGGGAAAAAAAAAAAAAAAAAAAACTACTCTCCCTAACGATTCACTGATAACATTTGGTGGATCATTACACCAGACTTGACTAGTGATACTTCATCTAGAATGTTTTTCCGGCGAATATGTGTAGTATACAAGATGAAGAACGAGAATTAGTAGCAAGTTGCTTTCTCTCTGATGAAATTAGAGCCTAACTTTCGATTTGAAAGCAAAATTAGTTTTTTCATTAATGAACTTAAGGTTTACACTGATTGGTGTATTTAACACCCAATTGAGCAAAAGCAAATCAACGGCTTAAGTTACATCAAAGAAAACAGGACTCGAGGAAAACAAGTCTTAGACACTCCTTTAACTCGAACTAGCCAACTAACTGAGTTACAGACTGGACTCAGTGAACAACTCTGCCAAATGGTCATAGGCATATGACATTGCCCTCCCCTTAAATATCCTTGTCCTCAAGGATAAATTCTGGAAATTGAGCATGAATATGAGCTTTGTCTTCCCATGTGGCGTCTTCTGGAGTAGAGTTGGACCACTGAACGAGAATTTGAGGGATAGAGTGGTTACCTCTGAGTGTGTTTCGAGTATCCAGGACTGCTAATGGTTCAATGATAAAACGCCCCTGATGGCCCACCACTGGCAGTGAGGGTATAGTAGAATCTTGAAGGCCAATGTGTTTCTTCAGTTGAGATACATGAAATATAGGGTGAATCCTTGACCCAATTGGTAGTTTTAGTTTATAAGCCACATAGCCAATTTTCTTAAGTATCTCAAAAGGACCAAAGTATTTTGTAGACAGTTTGAGGTTTTTTTTTATCGCAACTGAAGACTGTCTGTATGGTTGCAGTTTTAAGTATACCATATCTCCCACTGCAAAATCTCTGTCAATGCGTTTATGATCAGCATAGAACTTTATTCTGGCTTGAGCTTTAGTGAGATCTTCTTTCAAAAGTTGTAGCATGAAATCCCTCTCTTTCAGATAAGTCTCGACAGAAGCAACTGTGGTGGGAGTGATAATGGGGAAAATGAGGTGAGGTGGATGATAACCATATAGTGCCTGGAATGGTGACATCTTCAAACTAGTATGGTAATTGGTGCTGAACCACCATTCAACAAGAGCCAACCAGTGAGTCCATTGTTTAGGGGTGAGATCTAGTCATGCATCTGAGATATTGCTCCACACATGCATTGGTTCTTTCAGTTTGGCCATCTGCCTGTGGGTGGAATGCAGTGGATAGTTTGAAAGTAGTACCCAAAGTCTTGAATAAAGCTTGCCAAAAGTGACTCACAAAGATTTTATCCCTGTCACTAACAATTGAGGAAGGGGGCCATGAAGTTTAAAGATGTGATTGAGGAATTCTTTGGCAACTGTAGTAGATGTAAATGGATGGCTCAAGGGAAGGAAATGGTTGTACTTGGTAAGTCTGTCCACAACTACCAATATGACACTCTTTTTATTTGACATTGGAAGTCCCTCAATAAAATCCATATAGATGTCTTGCCAAGCTCTTTCTGGTATTGGTAAAGGTTGTAAAAGGCCAACAGGGAAAGAAGTACCTCCTTTGTTGCATTGGCAGACTTCACAGGTGGCCACAAACTGCAGGATATCAAGCTTCATTTTTGTCCAGAAGAAATGAGTTTTGGCTTTGTGGTAAGTACCTAGCATGCCAGAGTGCCTCCTATTGCAGAAGAATGCAAGGATTGAATAATAGATTGTTTAACTCCATTACCTAAGCCAATGTAGAGTCTGCCCTTGAATCTCAAGATTCCATGAGAATAAGAAAATTTGGGGTGCTCTGGAGAGACAAGTAAAGCTGTAATATGCTGTTGGGCAACATTGTCCCCTTCATAACTAGAGATGATTTCTTGAGCCCATTGAGGAGTACTAAGAGACAGAGCATTGCAAGCAACAAAATAAGTTGGTAATCTGGATAATGCATCAGCAGTTGTGTTTTATTGACCTTTCTTGTATTTAATGACATAATCAAATCCCATGAGCTTGACCATCCATTTCTGTTGAAGATTAGTGGATATTCTTTGATCCATTAAATACTGAAGGCTTTGATGGTCAGTATGAATAATAAACTGACTGTGGGAAAGATAATATCTCCACTTCTGAACATCCATGACAGTGGCCAGAAGCTCTTTGTCATAAGTGGATAAAGCCAGTGCTTTAGGGCCTAAGGCTTTACTGTAGAATGAGAGTGGCCTGCCTTCTTGCATGAGAACTGCCCCAACCCCTCTATCAAAAGCATCAGTTTCTAAGATAAATTGTTTGGAAAAATCAGGTAATGCCAACACATGAGCTTGAGTCATAGCATTTTTGAGATCAGTGAAAGCTTGATGTGCTTCAGGTATCCAATGAAAGGCATATTTCTTGAGCATATCAGTTAGTGGTTTTGAAATAGTACCAAAGCCCTTGATGAACCTTCTGTAATACCTTGTGAGTCCCAAAAATCCTCTCAATTGTTTCAAATTGGATGGAAGAGGCCAAGTTTGCATAACAGAGATTTTTTCAGGGTCAGCTGCTACACCATCTACAGAAATGACATGTCCCAAGTACTCCAATTGTGGATGGGAAAAAACACACTTGGAAAGCTTGGCATATAATGAGTGTTGTCTGAGTAGGGAGAATATTTTGCTGTAAGTGAAGAACATGCTCTTCCAAGGAAGAACTGTAAACTAAGATGTCATCAAAAAAGACTAAGACAAACTTTCTCAAAAAGGGTTGAAAATTTTCATTCATGAGAGCTTGAAAGGTTGCAGGTGCATTTGTTAGGCCAAATGGCATGACTCTAAACTCATAATGACCATGATGAGTTCTGAAGTCTGTTTTGAAAATATCAGGGCCAAAAACTCTAATCTGATGGTAGGCAGATCTTAAGTCTATTTTTGTGAAAATAATAGCACCTTTCAGTTCATCTAATAAATTATCAATCAAGGGAATAGGAAATTTATCTTTAATAGTGATGTCATTTAGTTTCCTGTAATCAACACAAAATCTTCATGTGCCATCCATTTTTCTTACTAGAAAAATGGGAAAAGAAAAAGGGCTATTAATGTTTTGGATGAGGCCTGCTGATAACATTTCTTGAACCATTTCCTCTACCACTGATTTGTGTATATAAGGACATTTATAGGTCCTTTGAGCAATGGGTGTAGAATTAGGCTTAAGTGGGATTTTGTGGTCCAAGGGTCTGGGTGGTGATAGTGTAGTGGGTTCCGCAAAAACATCAGAAAAAGTATCCAAAACTGTAGCAATGGGAGGAGGTATAGGGGTGGAAGGTGGTGTATAAATGGAAAAAAATTGACCAATTAGGGTGGGAGTGTGACTCTTTAGAAACTTGCACAAAGAAGAGGCAGAAATAAGATTAAGGGATGATTTAGAAGAACTTCCCTGAAGTGTAATGTGAGCACCATGATGGAGGAAGGAAATATTCAGCAGAGCAAAATTGAAGGTGACATCTCCTAATTGTTGCAGCCAATCAGCTCCCAAAACCATGTCATAACCCCCTAATGGCAGAAACCGCAAATCAGAAGAAAAAAGATGACCCTGCATTTCCCATTGAAGATAGTGACATATGCCATTACTAGTAATGTTCTCTTCATTTTCCACTGTTACTAGCATATGCCCAGTGGATGTTGAGTTTATCAACGAGGTGAGAATCTATAAAGCTATGGGTGTTCCCCGTGTCAATAAGAACCATTATGGGTTGCTTTTGTAAATGCCTTGCAATACGTATTGTATCATGAACCACATTGCTTGTTAAGGCATGGAGATATATCTCAATAGGGGACTCATTTGGAGATGGACAAATAATGTCAGAAGTTTCAATAGGGGGTGGTTCTTGCTCTGTAGCCTCCTCATCAGAAATCAACATGAACAATTGTTGAGATTTGCATTTGTGACCTTACCTATAGAATTCATCACAATTATAACATAAACCTTTATCTTTCCTCACCTGCATATGGGCATGAGTAAGTCGTTTAATAGGAGGGATTGAATTGTCAGGTGAAGTTTTTTTTGGGGTAGTGGGGTGAGTGACAAAGGGAACAGTGGAGGAATTATGTGGTTTAGTGTAAGAAGAGTTGGATGAGAACAATGGTTTGAAAGAGGAAGGTGGATGATATACAGATAATGGTGTTGGTGTAAAGGGTCTAGAGAAATATTTGATAGATTTTTGCTGATGGGTCATTGAGGCTTGTTGCATCCTAGCTAAGTAAAAAGCGTCATATGTAGTTTCAGGTTTAAACATCTTTACAATATTGCGTATCTCATCTTTCAGACCACTGATAAAACTGAGGGTATAAAAGCTCTCTGGAAAAGTAGGGTTGTTAGCAACCATGAAACCTTTGTATTGTTCCCATTTATCAAAGTATTCTTCGACAGTGGTAGTTTGAGCTAATTTGTTAAAACTACCTACATAATCACCCTGAGCAATATCTTCAAATAGAATACACAAATCACGAATAAAATTAGTCCATTGGATAGACTCTTTACCTTGTTGGTAGTTGAGCCACCATGAATCAACCTGATTTTCGAAGTGAATTGCGTCCATGTCAACGTGATCTTCCTCAGGAAATTTTTGAAACGCAAAATAGCGTTCACATTTAAGCGCCCAACTGCGAGGATTGGAACCATTAAATCGAGGAAAATCTACTTTTGGTGTACGAGAAAACCTGGTAGGAGAAGCAGATAAGGTTTTGATAATCTGTCGAAATCCATTTGTAGAACGATACGAGGCTTTTGTGTCATCATCATTAGGTAGATCAGATTGGGGTTTGTGATTTTCTTTTAACATGTTAAGAATGATAGCTAGTTGTGATTCGACATTAGTACGTGATGTTTTTAAAGCAGCGACATCTGATTCGATAGAAGAGATTGATTGACTGTGTTGATTTACAAGTACAGTGAGATCTTCAACTTGTTGCTTGGTGGCCATGGATACAGGTGCCAAGAAGAAAGTCTGATACCAATTGTAGTATACCAAGTATAACTACAAGATGAAGAATAAGAATTAGCAGCAAGCTGCTTTCTCTCTGATGAAATCAGAGCCTAACTTTCGATTTGAAATCAAAATTAGTTTTTTCATTAACGAACTTAAGTTTTACACTGATTGGTGTATATAACACCCAATTAAGCAAAAGCAAATCAACGGATTAAGCTACATCAAAGAAAACAGGACTCGAGGAAAACAAGTCATAGACACTCCTTTAACTCGAACTAGCCAACTCACTGAGTTACAAACTCGGCTCAGTGAATAACTCGGCAAATGGTCATAGGCATATGACAATATGCCGCATGGTTGCAATCCCTTCTTTTAAAAGAAACAACACAAGGACTCAAATTACTAATACTCTATCACATTCCAAAAATAAACTTTGATCTTCCAAGGGAAGACCATGTGCACACCATTATAACTTTTAACTATAGCTTGATTATCTTGCCTTGTATGATGACTCTTTGAAAATTTAGATCTTTAATCCATTCCAAAGCTTTAAGCAAACCAATAGCTTCAGCCTGCAACACATCTCTAGCTAATGCCGAAGAGGTCATTGTGAAAAGACGAGGGTATTCAAATACACCACAATCTTTAATTTATCCTCCTATAAGTCCTCTTACCGAAAGTGATTGTCTATGGACAAAATCGAGACAATACTACAAATCGGTATTTATACTTTGTGTGATTGTCTATGGATACGATATCGAGACAATACAATAACCAAAAATGTGATTACTTGATAATTGGTTCGGACTTAACCAAACTATATAGGATCACTATCAAGTAAAGCGGAGTTAACGTTTGTGTAATTTATGAAATACGGGGGTCTAACAACCTCATCCAATATTTCGATTAGAAATCTGTATGGACTAACTCTAATATACTTTTAAGAGAATCAACTAGACATTCAGACTCAATCTTAATAAAAAGTATATCAAGGAGTTAATATATCTATCTCTCTATTTGATCTATACTCAAGCAAATAAAAATCAGCGAGTCTTTATCAAATACAAGAGAGATATAAACTTGGATGGTATCAAAAACCAATATCTAAGGATCAATCAATTTCCAATCAACAACCAAAGGTTGGATTTCAAAATTGATCGATACAATGCACAACCTGTGATATTTCAATTGTATAACAAAATATAATGCGGAATAGAAATAACACAGACACCCAAAATTTTGTTAACGAGGAAACTGCAAATGCAGAAAACCCCCGGTACCTAGTCCAGATTGAACACCATACTGTATTAAACCGCTACAAACACTAGCCTACTACAAACTTACTTAGATCTGGACTGTAGTTGAACCCTAAACAATGTCACATTGATTCAAGGTACAATTGCACTCCTTACATCTCTGATCCCAGTAGGATACTGCGCACTTGATTTCCTTAGATGATCTCACCCACAACCAAGAGTTGCTACGACCCAAAGTCAAATAATTGAATAAACAAATCTGTATCACACAGAAAAGTCTATGATAATAGATAAATCTGTCTCCCATAGATAAACCTACGAGTTTTGTTCCGTATTTTGATAAAATCAAGGTGAACAGGAACCAACCAATAACATGGATTTATATTCCCGAAGAACATCCTAGAATTATTGAACACCTCACAATAATATAAATCGTATGGTAGTGAAACTAGATATTGCGGAATCACAAACGATGAGATGAAGATGTTTGTGATTTATTTTTTATCTTGCCATATCGGAGATATAATCTCAAGCCAATTATTCAATTGAACTCGTACGATAGAAAATAACATGATCAGATCGCTCAACTACAAGAGAAGTAGTTTCGTCTGGCTTCACAATCCCAATGAAGTCTTTAAGTCGTTAATCGACAGGGTCTCGAGAAGAAACCTAAGATTAAAGGAGAATCGACTCTAGCAAACCAACTAGTATCACATAGGAGGTGTGGGGATTAGTTTTTCCAGTAGCGAGACGTCTCCTTATATAGTTTTCAAATCAAGGTTTGCAATCCAAGTTACCTTGGTAACAAAGCATTCAATATTCACCGTTAGATGAAAAACCTGATTTATCCAAGATAATATCTTTCAACCGTTAGATTGAAACTTACCTTGTCACACACACAAAAGAAATGTATCTTCATTTAGGTTTGAGTAATCGTACCTAAATGTGTACATTAGTTGGTTCAAAAATGGTTGACAAATGGTTAGCCATATGAGTACTTTCATATCAACCATATTCATCTTCTCATAACTAGTTCAAATGACTGATAAGAACTAGTTCAAGAGTTGTTCAATTGCAAGGAAATCTTATGTACTACACAAGACACAATTGAAGCAAAATCGGTTTGATTCACTTGAATCAATTTATGAACAATATAGCTAGGGTTTTCAAAGATTGCATTCATTATTGCTTTATTCTTTAAGTTCATGAACAACCGATTTGAGAAATAACCATCTTGGATATGCGTACGGGTATGCGTACCTTAGCTACCGGAATTGGGTTTGAAAACCCAGCAGAAATTCTCGGATGAAAACTTCCGTGAGTACGCATACCTAAGGTGACTGGTTTGTAAGTTCGTAAACTCCAAACTCAGCAGAAATTCACGGACATGAACTTCCGTCAATACGCGTACCCAACCTGTCTCCTTCACCAATCACTACACCAAATTCTGGATTTAGCAACCCAGATTAGCAACAGCCCTAGATCCGTTGCTGATTCGCAACAGCAAGAAACCGTTGCCAAAATTTAGCAACAGTTTGTTTCTGTTGTAAAACTCGCAACTTCCCTTGTTCTGTTGCGATTATCAACAGCCAGGAGTTTAAGCATGCGATTCACATGCTTATCAGGTAACACCTTTGACCCTTTTTCCACCCATATTTTTGAAGGAATGCAGATCGTGTTGTTATTTCACCCCTTTGACTAGTTGACTTCTTGACTTTAGAGAAGCCGGATTTATCCCAACAGTGTTCCGGTATAGCACAACTACAAATATTAGTAGCAATGACAACAAATATTGTGGTCCATCTTCTTTTGGATTTGGAAGTTGTTTATTTTTATTTATGTAAACATCAATGCAACGAAATGGGGAATGTTTTTAATGCGCATTTTACTTCTTATGTAGAGTTGAGTCAAGCAGAGTGCGAAGATGTTCTTTTTAAGCAGGTATCACTATAAATTTCTTATAGTCTCCTTTGTGTTCAATTTATGTGGTACAATGGAAGATTTTCTTTTGGAAATCTCATGATGTAGAACTTCCTGACGCATGCATGGATTACACATATCTGGAGGAGAGCAAAAACACACGGTGTAGAAGAATATATTACAGAAGAAATAATGTTGGATCGATCGTGTTGGTCAAAAACCAACATCCCTTGATGCTGTTGATGGTAATTAATATTATTGATTTTTGTATAGGTATCATGACATGCTTTGGTTTTTATAAGTTGTTGTAGTAATGCAGGAGAAAGTTTGTGACAATATTCTCCCTTTTAATTGGTGTTTATGTTTTTCTATCCAGTAGGAAGAGGTCTTCTGGAGCTGAGTGATGCGTGTCGTATGCGTCAAAAATAATTCACTTCCTCACTTTACTAATTATGAATATAGTATTCGATAAGAAAGAGTTTGTATCCACAGAGATGCGATTGTTGTTATGCAATTTTTCAGATTCTAAAGTAACCAAATAACCCAAGCTGTGTTTTTGTTTTTATCAAAGTAATAATACTAAATAAAGCAAAGTAAATAGTTGGAATAATCAATAAGGAGAAGATATTGGTTAAGGGATAGTATCATTCACAAGCATGTATTTTTCATCTTTGATTAGAATTGGTAATTTAATCTCTCAATTATCAAAAGTCCTAGGATATCTTGATCGCAAGAGTATCCCGTTTATTTCCTGATTTTATCACAAACAACATTAAAAGATGCTATTGTGAAATCTACTTAAAAAGCAACATAAAGTGTAAAAGAACAATTAGATTTAACTCCCTAAGAGAAATAAGTTCTATGAAATAAGACTAATCAATGCAAACAAACGTGTACAAGCACTAATTCGTTTTAACAAAGGTTATGATTCATATGCGATTAAAAAGATGTATCACTACAAGTATTAACCACAAGATGCTACTAGAAATCAGGGATAAACAACTTTTACGTATTGAAAACCCTAATATAGCTATAGAGATGAAAACAAATCCAATTGATTCCGGACTCAACCAAACTAGCATTCAAATCATATGATAATAAAAACGATGAATCATAAACGATAAAATTGAGACAAAACTAATTCATAGAATCAAATAACATGCTTGAAGAAATCAACTTTTATCCCATAACCAATTATTGTATTTAGCTACTCATATTCATGGAGTTCATCATCATAATATTCAAAGAAAATAGATGAAACATAAAAGAAAGCAAACCCTAGAAGTAGTTCTCTGCAAAAGCTCCAAGAATAGAATAAAACGTTATCTCAAAATTGTGTAGAAAACTTCCTTTTTATAGCTTTTTCTCCTTCCAAAAATAGGTTTTGTCTTCAAAGTCCATTAGTTGGAAATCCACCAAGCCCACGAGTGAGAGAAACCCATGTAGAAAATCTGGCCCAAAAACGCTCGCCGGAAAACTGGATTTTTTGGCCGGAATCCGGCGTCGAAAAATCGCCGCCGGCCACCTGAAAATCACTGCCGTCGAAGGAATATTCCGTCTGATTCCGTTAACGTTAATCATTGACCTAACGGTCTTCTTTAGTCACCGAGTCAAGGTACTGAGTGATCGGTTGTCAGCCGACACAAAAATAATTCACTTTCTTACTCGAAAAAATATGAATGAAGTATAAAGTAAGGAAGAGTTCGTATCCACAGAGAGGCGATTGTTGTTATCAAATTCTAGTTTCTTAGTAACCCAAAGGGGGATTTATGATTTTTGTAAAATTAAAGTAAAATAAAAGCAAAGTAAATATTTGGAAGTAATCAATGGAGAAAGATATTGGTCAAGGAATTCATCTTCAATCTTAAACATGTGCTTGTATTCATGATTAGAATTACGATTTAATCTCTTTTATTATCAAAAGCATAGAAAATCAAGAGAGCAAGATAATCTGAAAATTTCCTAAGTTCATCAACACACGCATTAGAGCTGCGTATGTGAATTCTACCTAAAGAATAACCTAACGCCTTGCGCTAATCAAGTTCAATTCCCAGGAGCAGTAAGTTTTGGAAATAGGCTAATCAATGCAATTGTCATACATTGCGCATAACAATTCGGACAATGGTCAAACTCTACATATGATTATAAGAGTGTATCACTACAAACTATAATCATATCATGCTACTTGTATTTGGGGTTATCGCTCGATGAAAAACCCTAAAATAGCTATGGACAAGATGCAAGTTCAATTAATTGGCCACTTAACTAACCAAACATCTAAATCCTATCACAATACATCAATCATGTGATTATTAAAAGCAGTAGAGATTTGAACGAAAACAAAGAGATAAAACTACCCTAGTTGTAGTTTCAGCGGCTCTCTCCTCTGCTCCAAGAATAATACGTCATATCTTTGTTGTAAAAACTCTCTTTTTATAGCCCTTTGCTTTCCAAAAATAGGTCAAAGTCTTCAAAATCTCCAAGTACACGTCCATCTACCAGTCCACCAAGCCCATGTGTGAAAAATATATCTCTGGAATTTCCGGGTCCAAAACGAGTCGCCGGAGTGTTGACGTCATCACCGGAATCCGGTCGCCGACGCCGGAATCCGGTCACCGGAAACTTTCTCCGATCACTTGAACCATTGGAAACTGTCACCAGGTAATTCTACACTTCCAGTAGCTCAGCTTTGCTTTCCTGCATTTCAAACATTTGCATAACCCATCTAAATCCAATTTTCTATTCTTGCGAAAACGTACCCAAAAGCGTGACGCGTAGCTCATACTTCTAGCCATCAATTCTTGCATCCGACTCATACCCCCCTCGCGATTCACTGAAATATTACGATCGACACTTTAACCTCTGAAATCCGACTACCGGAACTATGCTCACCGGTGTGCCATTTTCACCCCGTTTTCGCGCAATTTCTGCAGCATGTACCCATACCACCAACCGCTGCCATACCATGCTCAATGACCCACTGTATCACTACCAGTTCTAGAATCACCAGCAATATTTGCATCTCACCAGTCGCAACAACTCCTTCACCTGAGTCCATTGTTAGAGCCATTCCATCAGTCCATCATTCTGCAATGCCACCACTTATAGATCTGATTACGAACGCAATTCCTAACCACCAATGCCACCGATACCCTTCTACATAACCTCCGCAAAGTCCCCATGCGTCGCCACCGTATTTCAGCTGCAGAACTCCACTCCAACATCTCATGAAAACCATCACCTGCAACATTATTTCACAACTGCTCAGCCATAGCATTACCAACATGGCCATCTCCACTGCAACTTTACCCAGCAACATCAGTTTCTCTCCAGGTAGCAACAGCTAAACCTCCATGTCCTACCACCTCAGTCACCTGCCACATACTGTAAGCATTACATCTTCACACAACATCTGCAATGAACTCTCTTATTCAACCACCCTATCAGCTGTAACCTCAAAAATCTGCCAGCATCCATAGCACCACCATCTTTGCTTCCACATTCCTTAGCTCTACACATAGCCTTGCACATTCTAAGCAGCACGCCCTTCTTCGCAGCAACAAACCCCACCTGATCTGGATCAATTCAGCTCCAATACCATGTACTTGGTTGTTCTTGTACCAGCATCATCCACCAGACCACCTCACTTCACAGCTGTGCAACTACCATTCTTCAACTTCCTGTGTGACAACCAAATTCACCACCTGCAATACTTTCCACAGCCATGATGGCAAACACCAATTGGCATACCACTTCATAAACAGCACCAACTCCATTAGCTCCAACCCTGTAACATTCATTCACCTAACATACATCTATTTAAGCTGTTCCATCAGTGACCACCAACACAGGTAACTAGCAGCTCAACACCACACCTCAACAACTCAGTTTACAACTATCCGTATTCATTGCCATAATCGATCCAAACTATAATTCGAATTAAACCATTTTCTAATTCTGCTTACTCATTTGCTGTGTAGATTACCGGCACAAACCTGATAATATGTTCATCACATTTGTTGCTGCAGTGACCCATTCCACCAAGATGTGATGAGTAACAAATCTCCTTGAATTTGAATTCCAGGTCAAATCTCTCCAATAAATCAACCCATTTCCCGGCAGAACAAACCAATTCCTCCAAACCCTTATTTCGATTTGATTTCAAACCCTAACTTTGAATCTTTATTCATTCTCAAATCACCAGCATACCATCTCTTGCTTCTGAGTTTACACAACCAATCAAAACCCACTAAATCTCTTCTTCATCAGCAGCCAACTAATGGCGCAGCCATTATTCATATTTTTAGGCATTTCTCTGAAATTCATGTGAGATGTAATGAAGAGGAAGAAAACGAGATAAATTGATTTTCCTCTCTTTTAGGACTTGGTAATGACTAAAATTGATATTGGTGCCCTGCACCACCGGATAAGGGCTAACCATTCCATATATGGCTTGTCCTAATTCTTTGCTCAACTCAACCGTCAGTTTTGAGCAACTGACAGTTCATTCTTCCGTTCCTTCGTTGTTGCCTTGCCTGGTTCCAAACATCGCTCGCCTGTGAATGACGCTTTTGCTCTGTAAGCTCCAAATGAACGCTTCCTTTCGACTTCCACCAACAACAGCCGTATTTTACTCCTCATATTCACTTCTTCAATGAGAATCATCACTAAAGTTGTTCGTGCTTTTCAGACAGAAATTGCATCACTAAAGCCGACATACTTTTCAGACATAGATGAAGAAATAAAAGCAAATATTGAGAAATGGTTTGCCTCTAACGTTGTTGCCATGTTTCCTCTTATTTTGATCCAAATGACTCCAAAGTACCTAAATACTCAAAAACAAAACATAAGATACATAATTTACAAGAAAACTAGCAGAGAAAGCATAAACAATAGATAAATAATACGATTTTTTAGACACCTATCAAATTCCCCCACACTTAGACTTTGCTAGTCCTCGAGCAAATCAAACAAAATAATTATAAATTATACATATAACTCCGCCTCGTCGAGGCTACGGTCACTTTAAGCATAAATAACAAGCCTTTGAACCCCTAGGTGTCCCTAGTGGACGAGTTTTAGTCTCGTGAAGGTTTACAAGAGGTCTGCCTACAAAACCTATATTTCCAACTCCGTCTATTTGTGACAAATCAATGAACGAATCCAAAATGACTACAGGAGGAGGTACCTTGCACAAATTCAATTCATATATGAGTAAAGCTTTAATTAGATAGTCGAACAAGCCACAATACTCGGAAACTAACAAACCACAATCACAATGAAAAGATTAAGAAGATGGATAAAGATGTAGATGTTGGCGAATGTTCACAAGTGATCGATGTTTCCCATATCTGTCTGAAGGTCACTGCCAAGATGAACCTATGCCTATTGGATTGAGCTACTTGGTTTGAATTCTACATCAACTCACTGGCATATACAAGGGAACCAGGAGTGACTTTATTCAACCATATAATACTTTCTTTTCTTTTCTTTTTCACTTTTTTTTTCACTTTTTTTTTTCACTTTTTTTTTAGACAACATGATTGGATCAAAATGGATCCAAGCGCATGATTCTTGTCAGCAAGTACATGATAGTTGCCTTGGATCCTGCATTCCACGCTTGTTTAGGCGACGGAGACAGGGACTACGTTTCACACATATTGTTATTCCCAAGTGTCATTTTATTCCGTTTTGGTCTAATTGGTCGGTCTTTTTTTTTTTTTTTTTTCTCATTCATTTTTTTTTCTTTTTCTAGTACCTCAATCACTTTATTTCACCCTAGCAGTAATAACACGTCGATGTTTAGTGACCCACCAAAACACTTAGAGAACAATATATAAATATGGAAAAACAAAAATAGAATGCGATATGGTGATATTCCGAGATATGGTAACAACTATCATGTTAATTGTGATTTCTGAGCTATGTTCGTCCCCTTTAGTTAATTGGTTCCTCAACTCCTGCAATCAAAATGGTTCCATCCACTAATGGTGTCATCCTAAAGGCACAAGTTTCTAGATTTCGGAGTTCAAAAAGCAAATTTTTTTTTTTGGTTTTTCTAGTTTTGTGTTTTGTGTTTTGTGTTTTTTTTTTTTTAAAAAATGCATAAAACACACTAAAACAAACTATACAAACATATAAATGCTCCCCCACACTTAAACTTTACATTGTCCTCAATGTAAAATTGTATCGTCCAAAGAAAGTTCAAGGTGGGAAATTCCGCAAATGATATGCAAAAACAAAGAAAATAAAGATAAAATGCATAAAGAATAAAAAGATAAAGGTAAAGATACAAAACCGGTGGGTTTCCTCCCACTTATCGCTTGGTTTAAAGTCGTCAGCCCGACGTTCTCCTTGTTTGCTAAGACTCCTCCAGAGGGAGCACTTCCACAAGGTTCACTCCTTCCACGACTTCCGAAGAGAAGTTCTCATAATATGGTTTCAACCGGTGCCCATTCACTTTAAGTTCATTCCCTGTAGCTACACTACGAATTTCAACTGCACCATGAGAAAACACATTAGTCACAATAAAAGGTCCAATCCAACGTGACCTTAGTTTACCCGGAAATAATTGCAAACGAGAATTAAACAAAAGCACTTTATGCCCAATGCAAAATTGTTTCTTTGTAATCATATTATCATGAAATGCCTTAGTTTTTTCCTTGTAAATCCTTGAGCTTTCAAATGCATCATTTCGAATCTATTCTAACTCTTGAAGTTGCAACTTCCTTTGCTTTCCAGCCCCATCCAACTCCA
This sequence comes from Papaver bracteatum, assembly GCA_023529315.1. Classification (NCBI taxonomy): domain Eukaryota; kingdom Viridiplantae; phylum Streptophyta; class Magnoliopsida; order Ranunculales; family Papaveraceae; genus Papaver; species Papaver bracteatum. The sequence goes on from JAJJWX010001945.1 coordinate 3,745,775, forward strand.
TGTTGCATTGCTTAATATCCCAAAACGCCTTATGCTCAATTTCAACGGGTAAGTGACAAGGTTTACCATAAACAAGCCTAAAGGGAGACATCCCAATAGGTGTCTTGTATGCGGTTCTATACGCCCACAAAGCATCATTGAGGCGCATGCTCCAATCCTTCCTTGTTGGATTCACCGTCTTCTCTAAAATGGATTTCACCTCTCGGTTGGAAACCTCGGCTTGTCCATTTGTTTGTGGATGGTATGGTGTTGCAATCCGATGCGACACATTGTACTTCCTTAACAAGGCTTGCAAAAACCTGTTTTTGAAGTGTGAACCTCCATCGCTAATTATAGCCTTTGGAATTCCAAACCTTGCAAAAATATTTGCTTGCACAAAATCTGAAACAACTTTAGAATCATTAGTTGGGGTGGCCTTAGCTTCCACCCATTTCGAGACATAATCCATAGCAAGCAATATATAATAATTTCCATTAGAATTGACAAAAGGGCCCATAAAATCAATTCCCCATACATCAAAGACCTCAACAAATTGAATAATAGTTTGTGGCATTTGACTTCGGGCACCTAGATTGCATGTTCTTTGGCACCTATCACATGTTATACAAAATGCATGTGCATCCTTAAACAAAGTCGGCCAATAGAAACCACATTCTAGTACCTTGAGAGCGGTTCTCTTGCTCCCAAAGTGTCCTCCACATGCATATGAGTGGCAAAAAGAAAAGATAGAGTTAAATTCGGATTCGGGAACACACCTTCGTATTTATTGGTCACTACAATGTTTCCATAAGTATGGATCATCCCATATGTATTGGTTTCCTAGATTCTTAAGTTTGTCCCTCTCAGCACGAGACAAGTTCTTTGGGATTTGTTTAGAAACTAAGTAATTAACAATATCAGCGTACCATGGTTCTCCAAAGGAAATTGAGAATAGTTGCTCATCCGGGAAACTTTCACGCAACGGGATAGCTTCCTTATCCACAGCAAGACGGCTCAAATAATCCGCAACGGTGTTCTCGATTCCTTTCTTGACCTTGATTTCAATATCAAACTCTTGCAAGAGTAAAATCCATCGTATGAGCCTCGGTTTCGCCTCTTTCTTTGTAAGCAAGTACCTAAGTGTTGCATGGTCATAAAAGACAACAACTTTTTTACCAATTAGATAAGAGCGAAACTTTTCCAAAGCAAAAACAATAGCTAATAACTCTTTTTCAGTGGTTGTATAGTTTTGTTGGGCTTCATTTAACGTTCTAGAAGAATAATAAATGGCATGAGGTATCTTCCCCACACGCTGCCCAAGCACCGCACCAACCGCATAATCACTTGCATCACACATAAGCTCAAAAGGCTTGCTCCAATCCGGTGGTTTAATGATAGGGGCTGAAATCAAAAGTTCTTTCAAACGATTGAATGCCGCCACACACTTCTCATCAAAGTTAAAAACCACATCTTTTTGCAATAAGGTACAAAGTGGAGATGCTATCTTGGAAAAATCCTTGATGAATCTACGATAAAAACCTGCATGACCAAGGAAAGAATGAATCTCCCTCACCGTAGTGGGAGGGTTTAGAGCACGAATAAGGTCTATCTTATATTTATCAACTTCCAAGCCTTTAGAAGATATTATATGGCCTAAAACTATGCCATGAGTTACCATAAAATGGCACTTCTCCCAATTAAGCACAAGGTTTGTTTCAACACATCGTTCAAGGATTAGTGATAAATTATTCAAACAAAGGTCAAATGAATCACCAAAGACACTAAAGTCGTCCATGAACACTTCGATTATGTTTTCAACATATTCTGAAAAGATACTTACCATACACCTTTGAAAGGTAGCTGGAGCATTGCATAAGCCAAAAGGCATCCTTCTATAAGCAAAAGTACCAAAAGGACAAGTGAAAGTGGTTTTCTTTTGATCCTCCGGTGCTATCACAATCTGATTATGACCTGAATAGCCATCAAGAAAGCAATAATAAGCGTGTCCAGCTAAACGTTCAAGCATTTTATCAATAAAAGGTAATGGAAAATGATCCTTCCTAGTGGTGGCATTCAATTTTCTATAATCTATACAAACCCTCCAACCGGTTTGCACACGAGTTGGGAAAAGTTCGTTCTTATCATTCTCTACCACCGTCACACCTGATTTCTTTGGTACAACTTGTACCGGGCTTACCCACTTGCTGTCGGATATGGGGTAGATAACACCCACTTCCAAAAGCTTGAGTATCTCCTTATTCACAACTTCCATCATGGGAGGGTTCAAACGACGTTGCGCTTCCCTTGTAGGCTTTGCATCGTCTTCCAAACGAATCTTGTGCATACAAACGGCAGGGCTTATACCCTTGATATCAGCGATTGTCCATCCTATGGCCGTCTTGTTCTTCCTTAGCACCCTTAGAAGTTTTTGCTCCTGTAATTCACTAAGCTCATTAGAAACAATCACAGGCAACTCTTTATTGTCACCTAAGTACAAGTACTTTAAATGACTAAGAAGAGGTTTCAATTCTAGCTTTGGATATTTAATAATTGAAGGTTCAAGCTTTTCATCATAGCGAGGTAAAGAAACATATGAAACATTCTTAAGTGCAGATTTTTCCGGTAATGAGTTAAGAGAACCAATGGTTTCCTTAATCTCATCACCGTACTCCAAACCGTTATCAATAGGTGTAGTGAGCACGGTTTCCAAAGAATCAGCGCCATTCAACTCAAACATTTGTTGCGCCAATGTGTCCATCACATCAATGGAGAAACAAGAGTGGACATCACTAGGATATCTCATCGTCTCGAAAATGTTGAAACGTATTATTTCTCCATCAAACTCCATAGTCAGCTTTCCCTTATCAACATCAATAATTGTTTTTGCCGTTTTCATGAAGGGACGCCCAAGTAGCAATGGAAGAGACGAGTCCGATGCACCTTCATCCATCTCTAAGATACAAAAGTCAGCTGGAAATACAAGTTGGTTAACCTGCACAAGAACATCCTCAACAATACCCATAGGGTAGACATTAGAGCGATCGGCTAATTGCAACACAATTTCAGCCTTTTTGAGAGGACCTAAATCAAGTGAGTTATAAATAGATGCAGGCATAACATTAACGGATGCACCTAAATCCAACATAGCTTTATTAAATGTTTTGGTACCAATTGTGACAGGAATGTCAAAGCTACCCGGGTCCTTGCATTTCAGTGGGAGTTTGTGTTGCAAGATTGCCGAAGTATTATCCCCCACACTAAGCACTTCATTACCCTTGAGCCTTTGCTTATTGGTACACAAGTCCTTCAACACCTTTGCATACTTTGGAACTTGCTTGATTGCATCTATTAGCGGTATGTTCACATGAATCTTCTTAAGAATGTCTAAAATCTCCTTTTCTAGTGCCTCCTTCTTAGAAATTGCAAATCTGCGAGGAAAAGGTAAAGGAGGAACATAAGTAGAAACAGGAGTTTTAGAGCTAGGAATAGGTACCTCAGAAGTTTGGGGAGAGTCCTCGTTCTTCTCCTCCAAAACAAGTTCCTTTGGTGTCTCTACCTTGCCCGAATCAGCAACTTTGGGTTGCACAAGTTGTGTACCACTTCTCAATGTAATTGCGTTCACACCCTCCTTTGGGTTGATAGGTTGAGAAGGGAGTTTGCCACTATTTTGTGCCTTCAATTGGTTCAACTCAAGAGCCATAGAACCAACTTGGGTCTGCAACTCCTTCATCGAATTCTTGGTCTCTTGTATAAACGATTTCATCAACTCCTCCATACTTGACCCCTGATTTTGAGGTTGTTGTTGTTGAAATTGTTGACGCGGCTGGAATTGTTGTTGTTGAGGTTGGAATCCACCCGAATTGTTGAAAGTAGGTTGTTGGACCGCTCCTTGCTTGTTTGCATAGCTAAAATTGGGGTGATCTCTCCATCCCGGATTGTAAGTATTGGAATAAGGATCATACCTTCTCTGTTGATTTGGAAAGACCGCATTAGCTTGCTCATTTGCTTCTTCATATCCTTGATGAGAACTTGGGATAACCGCGGCTGCAACTTGTTGCATCATTGCTGTCATGTTACCCATTTGTTGACGAAGTTCTTCCACCTCGATTACCTCATTTACTCTTCTAAGAAGCACGTCCGAACCACGACTCAAGAATTGTTGGGAGTTTGCTGCCATGTTTTCAATCAACTCTCTAGCTTGTGCCACTGTCTTGTTCACTAGTGCATCACCACCCACAGCATCAAGAAGATTCCTATCACCTGATTGGAGTCCTTCATAGAAGTATTGGATAATCATAGCGTCGCTAAATTTATGATGAGGACAGCTGGCTACCAATCTCTTGTATCTTTCCCAACATTCATATAAGGATTCTCCCACATTTTGCTTCATCCCACAAATATCCTTGCGAATTTGAGTAGCCTTAGACGCAGGAAAATATCTCTCTAGAAAGAGTTTCTTCAACCCATTCCAAGTTGTGACACTTCCGGGAGGCAAGTAATATAACCAATCCTTAGCACTATCCATTAAAGAGAATCGGAAAACTTTCAACAAAGCACCATCCTCCTCAACATCAGCTGGAAGCATGGCCGTGACAATGGTGTGGAAGTCCATAAGATGCTTGTTTGGATCTTCATTCACCATGCCATGGAACTTTGGTAATTCCCTAAGCAACCCCGGTTTGATCTCAAAAGTAGAGTTTGTTTGAATAAAACTCTGTTGAGTATCAAGCTTGTGCGAAGCCAAGTCCTTAAGTGTACGATTTGCAACGTCACCCATTGCTTCTTCTTCCTCTTCTTCAAAAGGAATCTCGTGTTATACTTCGCCTTCTTGATGAAAAGCTTCGCCTTCACCCAAGTTGTGTTCTTCCGTTGTGCCTTTCCTTGGTTGGAGTATTGTGCCTTTTCGAGTAGATATCCCGCACCTTGGATAATTCCAATCTTTAGAAGCAAGGGATTAGGTACCTGAAAAACAATTCACACAAACAAGTAAGAAACAAGACAAGAAACGAAAAGCAGTATGCCAACAGAACTATTAAAAAGAAACTAAAAACTTAATAACTAGCCGAATGCCTCCCCGGCAACGGCGCCAAAATTTGATCGGTTGTCAGCCGACACAAAAATAATTCACTTTCTTACTCGACAAAATATGAATGAAGTATAAAATAAGGAAGAGTTCGTATCCACAGAGAGGCGATTGTTGTTATCAAATTCTAGTTTCTTAGTAACCCAAAGGGGGATTTCTGATTTTTTGTAAAATTAAAGTAAAATAAAAGCAAAGTAAATATTTGGAAGTAATCAATGGAGAAAGATATTGGTCAAGGAATTCATCTTCAATCTTAAACATGTGCTTGTATACATGATTAGAATTACGATTTAATCTCTTTTATTATCAAAAGCCTAGAAAATCAAGAGAGCAAGATAATCTGAAAATTTCCTAAGTTCATCAACACACGCATTAGAGCCGCGTATGTGAATTATACCTAAAGAATAACCTAACGCCTTGCGCTAATCAAGTTCAATTCACAGGAGCATTAAGTTTTGGAAATAGGCTAATCAATGCAATTTTCATACATTGCGCATAACAATTCGGACAATGGTCAAACTCTACATATGATTATAAGAGTGTATCACTACAAACTATAATCATATCATGCTACTTGTATTTGGGGTTATCGCTCGATGAAAAACCCTAAAATATCTATGGACAAGATGCAAGTTCAATTAATTGGCCACTTAACTAACCAAACATCTAAATCCTATCACAATACATCAATCGTGTGATTATTAAAAGCAGTAGAGATTTGAACGAAAACAAAGAGAGAAAACTAATACATTAATCAAGCACAATTTATAGATATAGGACTACATCCTTAACCAATAATAAGAAATTTAGCTACTCATAGCTATGGAGTTCATCATAATCAATAATCAAATAAAGGAGATGAATATTAAATACGAAAGCAAACCCTAGTTGTAGTTTCAGCGGCTCTCTCCTCTGCTCCAAGAATAATACGTCATATCTTTGTTGTAAAAACTCTCTTTTTATAGCCCTTTGCTTTCCAAAAATAGGTCAAAGTCTTCAAAATCTCCAAGTACACGTCCATCTACCAGTCCACCAAGCCCATGTGTGAAAAATATATCTCTGGAATTTCCGGGTCCAAAACGGGTCACCGGAGTGTTGACGTCATCACCGGAACCGGAATCCGGTCACCGACAACTTTCTCCGATCACTTGAACCATTGGAAACTGTCACCAGGTAATTCTACACTTCCAGTAGCTCAGCTTTGCTTTCCTGCATTTCAAACATTTGCATAACCCATCTAAATCCAATTTTCTATTCTTGCGAAAACGTACCCAAAAGCGTGACGCGTAGATCATACTTCCAGCCATCAATTCTTGCATCCGACTCATACCCCCCTCGCGATTCACTGAAATATTACGATCGACACTTTAACCTCTGAAATCCGACTACCGGAACTATGCTCACCGGTGTGCCATTTTCACCCCATTTTCGCACAATTTCTGCAGCATGTACCCATACCACCAACCGCTGCCATACCATGCTCAATCACCCACTGTATCACTACCAGTTCTAGCATCACCAGCAATATTTGCATCTCACCAGTCGCAAAAACTCCTTCACCTGAGTCCATTGTTAGAGCCATTCCATCAGTCCATCATTCTGCAATGCCACCACTTATAGCTACAGATTCTGAACTGCAATTCCTAACCACCAATGCCACCTGATACCCTTCTACATAACCTGCAAAGTCCTGTCGCCACCGTATTTCAGCTGCAGAACTCCACTCCAACATCTCATGAAAACCATCACCTGCAACATTATTTCACAGCTGCTCAGCCATAGCATTACCAACAGGGCCATCTCCACTGCAACTTTACCCAGCAACATCTGTTTCTCTCCAGGTAGCAACAGATCAACCTCCATAGCCTACCACCTCAGTCACCTGCCACATACTGTAAGCATTACAGCTTCACAAAACATCTGTAATGAACTCTCTTATTCAACCACCCTATCAGCTGTAACCTCACAAATCTGCCAGCAGCCATAGCACCACCATCTTTGCTTCCACATTCCTTAGCTCCACACATAGCCTTGCACATTCTAAGCAGCACGCCATTCTTCGCAGCAACAAACCCCACCTGAGCTGGATCAATTCAGCTCCAATACCCTGTACTTGGTTGTTCTTGCACCTGCATCATCCACCAGACCACCTCACTTCACAGCTGTGCAACTACCATTCTTCAACTGCCTGTGTGACAACCAAATTCACCACCTGCAATACTTGCCACATCCATGATGGAAAACACCAATTGGCATACCACTTCATAAACAACACCAACTCCATTAGCTTCAACCCTGTAACATTCATTCACCTAACATACATCTATTTCAGTTGTTCCATCAGTGACCACCAACACAGGCAACTAGCAGCTCAACACCACACCTCAACAACTCAGTTTACAACTATCCGTGTTCATTGCCATAATCGATCCAAACTCTAATTCGAATTAAACCATTTTCTGATTCTGCTTACCCATTTGCTGTGTAGATTACCGGCACAAATCTGAGAATGTGTTCATCACATTTGTTGCTGCAGTGACCCATTCCACCAAGATGTGATGAGTAACAAATCTCCTTGAATTTGAATTCCAGGTCAAATCTCTCCAATAAATCAACCCATTTCCCGGCAGAACAAACCAATTCCTCCAAACCCTTATTTCGATTTGATTTCAAACCCTAACTTTGAATCTTTATTCATTCTCAAATCACCAGCAGACCATCTCTTGCTTCTGAGTTTACACAACCAATCAAAACACACTAAATCTCTTCTTCATCAGCAGCCAACTAATGGCGCAGCCATTACTCATATTTTTAGGCATTTCTCTGAAATTCATGTGAGATGTAATGAAGAGGAAGAAAACGATATAAATTGATTTTCCTCTCTTTTAGGACTTGGTAATGACTAAAATTGATATTGGTGCCCTGCACCACCGGATAAGGGCTAACCATTCCATATATGGATTGTCCTAATTCTTTGCTCAACTCAACCGTCAATTTTGAGCAACTGACAGTTCATTCTTCCGTTCCTTCGCTGTTGCATTTCCTGGTTCCAAACATCGCTCGCCTGTGAATGACGCTTTTGCTCTGTAAGCTCCAAATGAACGCTTCCTTTCGACTTCCACCAACAACAGACGTATTTTACTCCTCATATTCACTTCTTCAATGAGAATCATCACTAAAGTTGTTCGTGCTTTTCAGATAAAAATTGCATCACTAAAGCCGACATACTTTTCAGACAGAGATGAAGAAATAAAAGCAAATATTGAGAAATGGTTCGCCTCCAACGCTGTTGCCATGTTTCCTCTTCTTTTGATCCAAATGACTCCAAAGTACCTAAATACTCAAAAACAAAACATAAGATACATAATTTACAAGAAAACTAGCAGAGAAAGCATAAACAATAGATAAATAATACGGTGTTTTAGACACCTATCACTGAGTCAGCTCGGGTCAAATTCGAGTCTAGAATTGAGTCAGAATGAGTCAGTTGACTAACTTGCCTGACAGAGCTGGGTTGCCAGGCCAACTCTGCTAACCATTCATTTGTTCAGGCTTCCAACCATGATGGTTGTGCTGCAATCATTTGCTCTTTCTGCAACTCTGCCAACCATTCACTCACTTGCATTCTTGCCAAACATTCTTCTCTTGAACTCAAATCTCAGCATCTCACCTCTTCTTGTATCTTGCAAAACCAGGCCATGGCAAAACTGATGCTCATATACACTTCCAATACCACCTGCAATATAAGCTCAGCTACTGTCCCATTCTCCATTCTTGCAAACCTTCAACAGCTAATATTCCCATAAAATTTACCAGCTGCACAGCTCCACAATCCACCAGTTAACTTTCTCCAATGCCAACTACTGCGCCTGCACACATATCAACTGCAACACTCTCTTCACCAGCACTACCAGTTTTGAAACACCCTAGGCATTCATCTAATTTCATTATAGCTGCCACTGCTCACCAGAATATGCTTGAAAACATGATTAGCTTCACCACTATTCCCTGTGTCAGCTTGCACCAGGCTCCACTTTCTCTCCCAGCGACAAATGCCATAGCTTCCAACTGCATTACCATTGCAGCTGCAATATGGACCTGTAAACTCCACCTGCAACTCCAGTGCACCTTGTAACTACTACAAATACATAGTAATCACCTCAGTTGAATGGTTCCACCTGCACCAGACCCTGCAGTTATATCAAATCCATCCTTAACCTAGAAGCATCACCTATAAAGCTCATATCCCACCTGCAACATACCAAATCACCATTACCTCATGCAAACTAGACTGCAACTTCATATACTCAGGTCACATCAACTGCTCCATCAACACAAACTTCCACCCTGTAGCCTTGTTCTTCTCAGCATCTTCCATTCATTGCCAGGCTTTTAACTCAAGTCCCAGGCCTCTTCCAAACAACCACTATAATGTCAATTCACAGCATCTCGGACACTTACAACAGCAAATTCACCTCCAACAAACAACCCCATACAATCAACAATCCTTGTCCTCAGCCTGTTATTGCTCATACACAGCATCAGTGATAGCTTCATCTCACTTAAAACACACCCAGATCAACAAAAGCTACTTAAGTAATCTGAACAATCAAATTCACCAGTTTCTGAATCTCTTCCCTTCTCTTTCTCCCTGTTTTCTTAGTTGAGAACAAACTCACAACCCCAATTCCAATTCTTCCCAAACTTCTCAGAATTCTCAAACCCTGCTCAACTCAACACTAATTCATAGGCAAACCCATTCACAACTCCATTTCCTTCTTGAACTCAAGATTCAATCCCTCAGCAAGCCCAGTTAACTCACAGCAGCAACTAGCTGTCCTTTCCTGAAATCTGCGGCATCAACAACACGAACTCTCTGTGTCTTCATGGCCATTTAATCCCTTCTTCCAATCACCACCATACCATCACTATAACCCATTTCCGAACCAAACACTTCTTAAAATCTATCAAACCAGCAACATCATGAACATCTCACTGAAACCCTAGCTTCACCACTCTCTCTCACGGCATCAATCATCAAGTTCTTCCATCTTATTTATTTTTTGAGTTCAAATCCAGCAATAGATGTCTCATATCTTCTTCTCTTGAACCCCAAAATCATACCAACAAAACCTATTCCCCTGCAACATCAATTGCTTCATTCCATCTCCTTCTCGACAATGAATCAAAACCAGACAGCCAGATTGATTCAACTGTCGTTTTCTTTTTTTCTTTATTTCCGGTGCAAATGATTGAAGAGAAGATGATTTCTCGATTTAGGTTTAGGGTCATAAAGTTTGGGGTTAATGGTACACCCCAAGGATAGGACCACCCCAAACTGAGTGCTTATAATGGGTGGTCACTTCTAATAAGGGCTATCCTAAAGTCTCCAACCCCTTATCCTCAACTGATCTATATTTAGTACTCCTTCAAAAGAGTTGCCCCTTAACATTGACTGGGTTCCAAATAGTGTTCTCCCCTGACATGAAATCTTCGCCCCTTTACTTCAATTGAACGCTTTCTCCGAGTCCCTCCACTAACAACAACCTTCCCTTATTTCTCATATTCACTTAAACTCTTCAATGAGAGTCATCACTAAAGTTGTCGAGCTTTTCAGACAAAATTCGCATCACTAAAGCCAACATACTTTTCAGATAAAGATGAAGAAATAAAAGCAAATAATGAGACACAATCCGCCTCCAATGCTTTTGCCATGTTTCCTCTTATTTTGCTCCAAATGACTCCAAAGTACCTAAATACTCAAAAACAAAACATAAGATACATAATTTACAAGAAATCTAGCATAGAAAGCATAAACAATAGATAAATAATAAGGTGTTTTAGACACCTATCACTGAGAAAGTTAGGAATCAAGCAGGAAAATCACGAAATGGAATTCACACTGAGGAAATTACTAATAAGACTACTAATAACAAACCTATTGTATATAATGATGTCTCCCCTTGATCATGATACTCCCTTCCCAAGGTTCTTTTTCTGCTTAGCCTCTTCTTCAGTGTACTTTTTCTAATATTGAAGACTAAGCTTATAGTTGGCACTGTCTTCTGTTATCACTTCAAATAATTGTCTTACATAGTTGAGCTTCGGCATTGATATATCCTGAAATGGTTCTTACCTATATAGAATACTTTGTTTTCTTTCAGACTATCAAATACAAGAAGGGAAGTTGGATATTGAACCAGATAACCTAGTCTGGCATTTCATTTTGGATCGGCAATGGCTACAATCAACAATCACAATTATTCCCTGTTTTCTGTAGTTTAGACTGGATCACCATATTGTATGTCAATTACAAAATTTAGTCTTCCTCATCATCTCAATGGTTACTTGTATTACATAATATACATTTATATCTCCAACTGTGATACTTATAAAGTTCAAATTGATGAATCAGTTTTTTTTTTAATAAAATCCTTTGATGAATCTATGGGTTATTAGATTGCATCATTACTATAGATGAATTAATTATAATTGAATGTTGAATGCAAGGAATTGAATCATTGGAAAAGAAAGAATTAGGGGGCATTGCAGGATAAATTGGAGGTGGGCGGAAATTGATTTTAACTAGGTCAATGAATACTTGACCTTATTTTTTATCTCGTTGCAAAAGTTTAGCAACGGATAAAACCTGTTCTTAAATATGAACCAGAACAACTATGTCCAGTTCGAAAAGAAAATATCTCGGAATAGCTTTAACATTATCAACAGAATAGAAACATACGTCCCTTGTTGCTAAATTTTAATTTCGCAACATCTGTTTTCTGTTACGACTGTCGTTGCTGACCGAATTTAACAACAGAGCTAGACCTGTTGCAAAAAACTGCGACAGGGTATTTCGCAACGGCAAAAATATGTTGCAACCCCGGTCAGCAACACGAATAAGCTATTTCTAAATGCTAAATTTGGTGTAGTGAATACCGCATGCACACATATGCACGTACTTGGTTTCCGTTACATGAAATTATACATTAATGTGCGAACACACTATATATACTTATATCCATAGGTGGTTACGTAATCTCCACTCTACATTTCAATCATTGAAACATTCTTCTATAATGTTAATAGTCGTTAGACATAAAGAATCGACTATTTTCATCAAATCCATTTTCGAGATTGAAACGTTATCATGAATTTCGTCACGGATAAAGATGAAAGTGGTTAAACCGAAAGCTTACCAACACATATTTCGAGAAAAATATAGGCGAGTAAACTCGGATCAAAATAGCAAATGTGTATGTATGAAAACTATCATACTTATACGACTGTTATCTCAAGAGTATAAGATATATAAACTTTTGAGTGCTAGATAAATTCAAGTCTCAACATACCTTTTTGGTCAGATGAAGTTCCACCGGTTCCTTGAGAAGTTCTTCGTCTTCATAAGATAATCTACATGGAGTCTGGAGCTCAACTATACTTAACTATCCTAGATTGAGACTTAGTTATAAGTAAACTAGAAATCAAGACGTATAGTTTTGATCACTAATATTGACATACATGCTTCAGATAGAAACGCATGCGAGTTTGACCGAGCAATGCTCTAACAATATCCCCCTTTGTCAATTTTAGTGACAAAACTATCAATACATATGGATTACAAAATAAATAAAACTTTTTAGATTCTCGTCCATATGTTTGATCTCCTTGGTGCTTCAACATTACTCGAAAACTTCGTATTTTCCAAGTACTCCCATGATTCCATAGATGTTCAATTCAGCATCATAGTTGTTGAAGTCCTGTAGCCATAACAATGAGAAAACAATAGCTCTTTATCATTGTTATACAGTGTCATAATATTATTACACATCATCAAAGTTCTTATATCACAATTTTTACAACAATACTATGATGATATGTATCACTCCCACTTAGTCAATACTTTCGTCACAACATGAAAACCACTCCCCCTTACATAATGATCCGAAAACTATATGTATTTGTAGTGTGAACTACATATTAATTCTCCCCTTTTTTTGTCAATAAAATTGGCAAAGGTACGAAAACGGGATTCTAATGAAATTTTCACGGAGACCTTTCAAGACCAAAGAAAAGGACATATCAACTTGTTTTGATGTAATCATAAATCCAAAGATTAGTGCATTCATCAAGGAGTTTATAAAGATACAAGATAACCCCTAAAAATTCTACGACCGCACTCCCCACAAAGATATGGAAATTAAGCGCAAGTTCAAAAGAATTCTCCCTCATTTGATGTCATTCCCGAGAGAACAACAAGAGAGACCTAACTTTTACGAGAAAAGAAGGATTTTATTGGACACCAAAAACCATAAGAAATGATTTTCTATATCCAAAATTCTCAATTAAACTAACCACAAGAAAAACCATGATTAATTTAATCGGAATACTCAAACAAATTAAACACAAAAGTGATCAATTTAATTGAACATGCTCGACATAAGAGAACTTACGGAGCTACGACTTTTTTAACCATAAAAAATGATTAAAATCCATCGTTTTATGCTCAACACAAGAAAAACTAATGGAGCATTGCAGTATACACATAAAAAATGGATCAGGGAAAGATCAATACTGTGGCATAGACAAGGATTCATTCTATTTTTCATCACTATTTGCACAATGACATACCATAGACATAATCCTTGTAAACAAAATATTTTAACCTATCTTCCATCAATGAATTAACATAATAGGCTTAACTTTTGTTTGTCAAAAGTTCATCGATCTTGTATAAATACTTGCATATCCACTTTTTTTTTTGAAGCAGGAAAAAGAATTTATTCGAAAAAAACTCATGTCAAAACATGAGATGAGTCTACAGAAATTAAATTTGAAATTGCAGTAGGGGAAGAACAACCCCAGGAATCTGAAATTCTATCAGTTCTAGCCATATTGTCAAGAGCATCAGCTACTTTATTTCTTTCCTTAGGAGCATAAGATAGTTTCCAGGAATTAAAAACTAAAAATACTTGCTTAATCTCCTGGATAGTGTAATGGAGTCTCCAATCAACAGTGTTCCGTTCATTGTTAACATCATTTGCAACAACTTTCACATCCATCTCAAAAAGGACTCTCTCTAGCTTTAGTTCTTTGGCCCACTGCACCGCAAACCACAAGCCCATACACTCTGCCTTCTCTGCACTCCTAACTTCATTCAAGTAGATGTATCTTGCTGCCTGTTGTGCACCTGCATAATTCCTAATGATTAGACCAATGCCACCAGACAAAGTATTTGAATTAAAAGAGCCATCACAATTTAAATTAAGAGTATTAATGGGAGGGGGAATCCAGTAAACATTCTGGCGATCCAATTTCAGTGAAAGACAAGGGATACTATCAAGCATGTTTAAGTGTTCTTCAATACAATGCCTGCATTTCTGAATAACATTTTCTGGCATTGAGTTGCCGTGCTGAAATACTTTCGCACATCTTTCTTTCCATAAATTCCAGGCCACAATGTCTCTTTTAGTGATCTTCTTCTCAGTTATTTTACCACTATGTAAGCTGTCAAACCAATTACAAATCCCTTCAGACAAAGAGCCTGCATTATTAGATGTCCAACCAACCACAGAAAACCACACTACTCTAGAGAAATTGCAGTGCATTATAATATGTGAAGAAGTTTCAGAGAGATGATTGCACATAGGACAAGAATCATCATCTCCAACAATTGTTGTACCTAGAGTATCTTTAGTTGAAAGAAGGTTTGATATAACCTTCCACGGAAACTGCTTTATTATGGGAAACATGTTAAGTTTCCACAACCGATTATAAATTTTCCTCAACCTGTCGTCTACCCGTTGAATGGGCGAAGTTTCATGGTACATCTGTTTGTAACAGGATTTAACTGAGAACTTACCGTTCTTCTCCAGTAGACAGACCAACCTATCAGGCTGAGTAGGATGGATAAAGATACACAGAATATGCTCAATCGTTTTAGGATTAAATAACTCTTGAAGAAGAGAAACATCCCAAGCTGTAGAATTCATTATAAAAAGTTGATGAACAAAGATGTAATCATGCGCAGTAGTGCAATCTTGTTTAGGAAGTGGTGGATTTTGTAATTCTTGAATCCATATGTATTTCCATATGTGAATAACTTCCCCATTTCCTAAATTCCAGCAGCTATGTCTCTTGACAAATTGAAGTTCTGAGATGATTATATGCCATGACCAGGTTGATTTAGGTTTATTCTTCAATTCGAACAAATCTCCATCTGGGTAATTGTAGTTGCAGGATTTCCCACACTACACCCTTGTCAAGAATCTATGAAAACTAAGTCATGTTTGTGGATGAACAACAACACTTTTTATTAATTCACTTTCAGGAAAATTTACAAGAAATATCAAAACTCAAAAGTACAACTTTCTTTCTGGAGTTTCTCTCTCCTAAAAATTCTCTTAGCTCTCAAAAGTACATCATCCTCTGCTGGATTTAGTCGAACCCTTTATATAGGAAAATACATAGTGGAAGACAGCTAAGATTTCCCCTTAATTCGGATCTACTCTGCGATCTCATCGCTATAACTTTAGTCTTCACCATCGCCAACTTTATAAACATCGTGAAGCATACTTATTCTTCATATATCTTTAATCGTTAACCGTTATATCACTCTTTTGTGACACTCGCCAAATGTTGTTGAATAATCTTGCGACGTTCTCGTCAAAGTGTTGTTAATACTTGTAGAAATGTTTGGGTTTCTCGTAGAAGTGTCATTCTCATCGTGAGAACATAGTTGTGGCGATATTCTGGTCCTACATCTTGCCTCTTCTCATGTCTTTTCTGCGAAGAAGATAAGATATGAGAATCTAATATGCCATAATTGCTTATGTTTTCATATTTTTCCGTCCTTCGCCAGCTGTTTTCACGAATCTTTTCTTCTAATAAATTTTTGACACGTATCATATAACCACTGCAATCTGACCACCCACGTCTTTTCTTTGCATTAATTACTTTCATCATCTTCGAGAAATTTCTTCTTCTATAAATACTCTTTTCATTCTTATCTTTTTCTCTTTTACTTTCTTCTTCATTCTTCTTCTTTGCCACTTTATTTTTCTTCCGTAAATTGCGCATTTATTATTCTCGCGATTTCTTTCTTCTTTTTCAACTTCTTCCTTCATTCCCATACTTCAAAAATGGTGGTTGCTGGTTCTAAAAATATAACTTCGTTTAACGAGATGAAAGGGAATCTCAAAAACAAGGGTTTTACTTTGTCAACATTTCCAGGTCAAGATTCTAAATCTAAACTTTCTGTCAAGTTATTTTCTGAACATCAACTTTCTCGCAACAAAATTATAGTATTGCTAGGTCAACTTGAAGCTGGCCTCCCCGTTCCACTTTATGACCCAGAACGTCCCTTGTTTTATCAAATAATTTCTGATGAAAGATTCTCGCGAGCAGTATATCAACTAGGTGGAGATTGTATCAGATTACTAATGGAATATGCTTCTCGCGGTGCTAATAAAGTTTCTCTCTATCCTGATCATGCGAAAAATCCTGAATTCAAAGATGTTCCCATCATTCCTGCGATGTATACTGTGGAGAATTTCTTTATCAATTATGACATAATTCCTATGAAAAGAGATCGCACTCGCTTGGGATTCCGCTTACAGAAGAAAGATAAAATCGCTAAAGATAAAATTGTTATGTTAGATATTGATTTTCACACAAAGACCAATCAAGGCCCTCGCCATTCTAGCGATGACAAGTGGTTTATTTTTCCATTACTTCTTGAAGGAGATTATATCTCTGGTTCTCTCGCATTGCCCGCGAATCTTCAAGAGTATCAGCCATGGTTCTTTAATTGGCCTGAAAGGTCTAAAGAAGTATATATCCTCTCAACCTTTGCATTATTATTGTTCACTATCTTCTTCATATTTTTATATTTTCGCTAACTATTTTCGCTAACTATTTTGATTTTTCTCAGATTGATAGAATGAAACTTAGCTATCAAACTCACAGGAAACCTTGCACTTTCTTAGCTCTAAAATCTTTCACGGATGAAGTAAGAAATATTTCCTTGTAAATTTTAACAATATATTGTTGCCCCTATTTCTTATCTTCATCTGTGATCATAGGAGATTGAAGAACTTGAACCCTTAGAACCAAAACCCAAGGGAAAATCTTCCACTAATCGCAAAGGAAAATATGCTGCCTCTGCTAAAGGAAAGCCTATTACCCCTCATGATGGAGAACCTGGTGATCAAGATAAAGATATTATTCCTCCTAAAGGGAAACCTTCTGCTCCTTGTGGTGAAGAATCTAGCGATCCTCGTTCGAAGAAGAGGAAAATCCAACCTTCTTCTTCTTCAACTCCTCAAAAAATTCCAGAAAATTCAAGTGTTGATCTTGATAAAGATAATAATGACGAGGGTTTTAATGTTAGCGGTTTTCCCTCATTAAAAAATTCTTCTGATTATGATTCTTCAATGACTCACTTGTCTAAAATTTTTAGCAATATTTCCCATAGTATGACTTCTAATGACGAGGATGAAGTTATTGAGAAAACATCCCAAGCTATCGCTAAAGTTTGCGATGCCCCTATTCTGGTAGATAATGATTCTCTCCAAGGAATCTCAAAATCGCTAACTCCAAGTCTCTTGAATTCTCTTGGTGCTTTGGTAAGTTTTCATTTTTTCAGCTTGTTTATATATTTTCTTCATCGCTAGATCTCAACTTATATTCTTATTTCGCAGGTTGGAAGAGCTTCTTTTGATGTTGATTCAGATTTGGACACTAGACGTGTTATCCAAGAAGAAAAATCTAATAACCTTCATCAGGAGAAGGAAAAGTTGGAGGCAGAAGCTGTTGATCTTCGTGGAAAAAATAAGCAGTTGGAAACTGATGCCTCAGCTGACAAGCAAAAATTCGCTGATCTTGAAAAAGCTCATCAAAATTTTTATGGTATGATCTATTTTCTTTCTTTCTTAATTCTTCTCACCCCATTATAGCTTATTCAAGCAACCATTTTGCAGATATTTATGGTCTTACTGATGAAGCAATACTCCTCCAATCTTTTCCCGAACCTTTAAATGATAATGCTCTTCTTAATCACCTTAATAGTTCTCTAAGTAACTTCTCAGATGATCAGATTAGATCTCTCTCCTTTGAGGAACTTAAATCCAAATTTAACCTCTTGAAAATAGAGCACAGATCCAATTTAAACTTAACCAACAGATTTAAACGTCTTTATCTTTACTCAAAAGAAGAAATAAATAGATCAAGGAAAAGGAATAGTGATCTTATTGACGAGAAGGATCTTACTGTTAAAAAGGGTACCAAGGCTCTAGCAGATTTCCATAAAACTCTTTTTGATACTCAAGTGGAAAGAGAAAGACTTATTCGCGAGAATGAAGATCTTCTTGCGATGGAAACTCAAGCTCGCTCTCGTCTTCTTATCAATAGTGATGATGAGTTTGCTTGGGCTGCAAAAGTTCTTGATAATGCCAGAAACAATCTAGGTGTAGATGTTAGTCTCCAAGTTGAACAAGCTGCTCTAATTAGAGATATGATTTCTGAAAGAGAAGGTTGTTAACTTGTTCAATTCTTGCTAACTTTTGATTTTAATATTCTTCCTGATAATGCTTCTAATTCGTTGTCACGTTCTCGCAGCTGCTGAGAAGAATTGTCGCGAGATACTTCAAGAACTTGAAGATGAAAAACATCAACTTGCAATCAAACTTACTGCTCGCGATGAGAAGTATTCAAGATTAAAGGATTGTCTCAACGCTACTACTGCGAATTTTAACAGATCTCTTGTTATTACTCGCAATAAATTCATTAAGTTGGTCTGTGATGATCATAATATCCCTCATTCTGTATATCCTGATCTAGAAGAAGAGATCAGAGAATTTCAAGACCTACTATCTCGATAGTGGCTGAGGATTCTGGCGATGAAGATAGTATTGGTGATGATGAACAAGAGGGAAACTCTGACGATGAAGAAAAATCTGACAATGATGAAGAGAAGAAATCTGACAATGAAGATGGCAATCAGTCTAATTAGTTTTCTTCTTCTTTTGTCTTCTTTGTATAATTATTTCCTCTTTTTTGTAATTAACTACGAGTTTCTTCGCCAATATAAACTCCTTTTGCTTCTGCCTGTATGAGTCAGAAAACAATTCTCTTTTGCAAAACAATCAATATAACTGTTATCTTTTAATGATCTATATAAGTATGTTACTTATCAATGCAATTTTATCATATGATAGATGAATAATAATTTCATCATTCTATGCATTCCCATACTTGCCTCTATTATTCATCCGCAATAAGAGAAAATTGCATAAAGATTAAATATTAGTTGAAGTAAAAATGTATTATGCCTCAGTACTGGCGTTAAATTATGCCTCAGTACTGGCCAAATCTCATAAATACTGCGAGCAATATCGCAATAATCTGTTGGTCTTATTATGCCTTCCTAGTTAAAGGTCTTATTTGGCCAACTTTTTCATTTCTCTGCGACAAAATCGTAGGACGTCTTTACATTTGCATGTATTGACCCATTGATCTTGTCTTATAAGTATCTTTTCAATATCTCTGCGACAATATGACAAGTCTAAATTCTCTCGCAAGAACAAAGCCTCGTGACATTGCTGTCTTGCGATGAAATCGCAGGACGTCTTTACACTTTCACGCAAAGACCCATTGATCTCATCTTAACATCTTATCTTTAGGATTTTTTCCTTTGTATAATTTTCGTCACGCGATAATATTACAGGTCTAAATGATCTTGCGATCATAAAGCCCCATGACATTGCCGTCTTAAGACACTTATCAGCTACCTAATGGAGGGTGCCGCCCTTATCTTCCCCCTGGTTGCCCCTTCAAGGAGGGCACATCGGCCATACAAGACTAGCTCCCCCCATCCGGATTTTCCCACAACTAGTTGTGTTCACATCCTCTTGTCCTTTATGCCTATTAGGCTTATAGTTACAAGACTGCACCCTAAGTGGGGTTTTCTTCAGGCCAAGTGCATTGTAGCCAAGACTTACCAAGGATGGCAAGAGAGTTTCGTACGCTCCGGGCACCCTTGGCTCAACCGTGTACCTCGGCGCCTTGGTCATACTCTGCACTTCTTGGAAGAGATTCTTGGTCGCCCAACCAGGGTATAACCTTATATAGCTGGAAATCCAAGATCTCTCTCCCGGATAGGTTTTCTTTAACCCCCAACATCTGCATGACTTAGGTTCCAGCAGCGGTATAACCTTATCGCTGAGTCATGTCAAGAGATACCCCCTTATATGACGCGCTATTAGGTCTTATATTTTCCTCTTACGAAATTTTATTCGTGAACTAGGGTGCACGCCATAAAGGTTCGTCCCATTCTTTTAATCTCTGCGAAACTTTATTCGCTATTCTTGCGAGTTTTGTGACTCTGATATAATTTCATAACTTTGAAAATCTTGCGATTCTTTCAAGTAGAATATTCTTGTTCAATTACATATTTTTTCAAACAAATCATTCATAGAGTTTTCTGGAATTCATCATTTTACCTCTCTACTTACTATTTTCTGATTCTGCTTTTCTGATACGTTTTACCGTTGTTTCCTTTTCTGCGAGATGCTCGCCATCAGCTGTTACATCCTCTTTCCTTTCTATCGCATCAATCATTAACCTTTCACATCTCTTTTGTTGTTTGATTTTGTACTTCCAATTGCTATTCTTTTCAGCTCTTTCTTCGCAAGACTTTATGTCGATTTCATAACATTTCTTGCTTTCTCCCCAATCTCCCTTAATAATTCCAACACCTTTAGGATGAGGAAATTTGATACATTGGTGATAAGTGGAGGCAACACCCAATATCCCATGTAACCAAGGTCGTCCTATCAAGGCATTGTAAGGTGATTCGATGTCCACGATGCAGAATAAGATTTTTGAAGATATTCCTTATAACGGTATCTGCATTTCAATTTCCCCCTTTTGTTTGTTAGCTTTGCCATTTAAACCATAGATTTTGTATGTTGATGGAATTAGATCTTCATCTTTCCCGCCCATGGTCTTATAGGTATGATAAAATAATATATCAACTGAGCTCCCTGTATCTATTAGAACTCTATTGATAGCCCAAGAATCTTCATTTTTAGTATCATATTCTTCATCGTCTTCTTCTACTTGCTTGGGATTTATCTCTAACCTTACTACCAATGGGTTATCATGATTCTCACCAGGCTCTGGTACTTTTTGTGCAGTGAAAGATATAGTCTGTTTCTGCCACTCCTCTAATGGCGAGGCTCTCGCGATATTCAATATCTCTTTTCCATTTGTGTCTCTCGCGAAGACCCTGCTCAGAATATTGTCATGGAAATCCTCTATAGTTCTGTGTGAATGCACTATAGAATTAAAAAACAAATTCTTTGCTTTAGCCCCAACTTCTATTACGAATGTTTCTGCTCCTTTTACAGCATTCACTCTGCGAGTTTCTGGTGCTGGCGGTAATTGATGAGATTGTGGATGTCCTACTAGAAAATGATTTAACTTTCCCTGATCAATCATCCTTAAGATTATTCTCTTCACATTCCTACAATCGTTTATTGAGTGGCTATGAAAATGATGATAAGGACATAATTCTTGACTTCGATTGTTTTGATGGGGTTCTTTTACCATATTCCATGGAGAGGGTATATTTTCCATTAAAATGATAGATTCCCAAATCTTTTCTATGCTGGTATTGAGATCTGGCATCTTAATTTCTTCCCATATTATCCTCTGATTACTTTTTCCTCTAAAATTATTCTGCCTTTGTTCACCATAAGTTTCTTGAGGTTGATCGAGTCTTTTAATCTTATTATTTCCACCGTGATTATAATAATTCTTCTCTCTTTCATATTCTTCTTGATCTCGACTGCCCATCGCTACTAATTTTTGTTGGTTATCAATGATTACTTTCTCTTGTTGTGATTGCGAGGTGCTCGCTACATTATTTATCATTTTAGGGAGCAAACTTCCACTTGCCGCCAGCGAGCTAGTGTTCACGATTGGGTATGATTCTATTTCATTTTGTTTCTCCTCCAGAGCAATGTATTCTTCCTGTAGTTCTCGCAATTCTGTCATGGTGATTGTATTTTTGATTCTGAAAATATGAATGTACAGTAAATTAGTCGCGAACATTGCATTAATGAAGGATAGGATCAGATATCTTTCATCCACTCTTCCATCCATTTCGCTGAACATTGATTTCTATCTTATAGTTAAGTGCTTCAGACTCTCGCCAACTCTCTGTTTTAGCCCAAACACATCTTCAATACCCGGCCGCGATGAATTGTTGCTAATATACGCTCCTAAAAATGTAGCTTGTAAATGATCAAAAGAAGTTATTATATTTTTTGGTAATCCCTCAAACCATTCCAGTTAAGTTAGATGCAAAATATTTGCATAACACAGCATCATGATTCTCCCACTGTAGCATACATCTAACATAAGCTTTGACATGTTGAACAGCACAAGTAGTCCCATCAAAAATGTTGGTTAATGCTGGTAAATTGCATTTTGGAGGTATTCCTCTTAACTGTACTTCTTGAGTAAATGGAGTCCTCGCAGCTTCTTCAATAGCTTCATTAATTTGCCTTCTACCTCCTTCTATCATTCCTCGCATTTCTGCTAATTCTCTCAAAATTTGCTCATTCTCGGCTGAGTTTTGTTCCATTGGAGTTTTTAATGCAGCTTCCCTTCTTCTGCGTTCTTGTCTTTCTTGTCTTGCGAGATTTTGCGTATCTCCTTCTTCATCATCATCGTGTCTTTCTCTGCGATTTTCTCTTTCACCATCCTCTTGAAATCACAGTTGCCTATCTTCTTCTCTGCGAATTTCTTCATTTCTCTTCGCTGTCTCTCTATTCTCCTTTGTATCCTATCATACTCCTCTTGAATATTATCATTATAGCGATTTTGTGTACGTATTCTTTCTCGATTTTCATGGTTATTTTGTCGTACTGCCTCTCGAAATTCTTGCTCTTCTACTCCTGCTCTTAATCTTTCTCTCTCGCAAGCCAAGCGCGCTTGTTCAGGATAGTATCTCTCAATTTCTTCTTAAATTATTCTTTGATTCCTTTGATTCTCTCGCCCATGCAATATCCTCCTACCTTCCTCTGTATTTTCTTATTCAATTTGGTTGTTTCTTCCCTCTTGATTTCTATTATCACGCAGATTATAACGATCGCCACTCATCTCTTCTTCTCTATAACGTTGTTCTTCATTTAAATTTTGCACTTCTTCTCTAACACTTCTCATTGGGAAATTTCGCCTTGGCTCTTCTCTGAATGATCTTGAATTTGATCTTACATTACTTCTTGACCTCCTTCTTTGTAACCTCAAATTCTCCATTCTTAGTTCATGATTTTGTCTTGTTAGATTCGCACGTTCCTCCGCCTCTAATATCCTTTCTTCCTGTGTTCTTTGTCTTAGATCATCTACTGTCCCATTTTCACGTCCCACATGAATTAACTCTCCAGCCACTCTTTGATTTCTTTCTCATTCTTCTCCATTTCTTAATTGTCGATTTTCTGCTTCTTCCATTGAATCCGACCTCCAAGTGTGTACGCTCACTCTATCATAATCCACATCCCTATCTTGCGTTTGTGCTTGTTGATTCGGCTGTTGATTTTAATTTTCTACTTTATTTCTTGTTCTATTTCTTCCTGATCTTATTCTTAAAGATTCTTCTAATTCACCTGTTCCTTCACCTGCAAGTCTTTTAATCCTCCTCACAGTTGTTGGTGGTTCTGATGTGTTTCTTCTTCTTCTAACCATTTCTTCAATTCTAACAATTTCTTCAAATTTTCAAGTTGTAATTATAGATTTCTTAGCTTGATTCTCCCTGTTTCGGGTGCCAAAATGTAGTTGTAGGATTTCCCACACTACACCCTTGTCAAGAATCTATGAAAACTAAGTCATGTTTGTGGATGAACAACAACACTTTTTATTAATTCACTTTCAGGAAAATTTACAAGAAATATCAAAACTCAGAAGTATAACTTTCTTTCTGGAGTTTCTCTCTCCTCAAAATTCTCTCAGCTCTCAAAAGTACATCATCCTCTTCAGGATTTAGTCGAACCCTTTATATAGGAAAATAGATAGTGGAAGACATCTAAGATTTCCCCTTAATTCGGATCTACTCTGCGATCTCATCGCCATAACTTTAGTCTTCACCATCGTGAAGCAGACTTATTCTTCATATATCTTTAATCGTTAACTGTTATATCACTCTTTTGTGACACTCGCCAAATGTTGTTGAAGAATCTTGCGACGTTCTCGTCAAAGTGTTGTTAATACTTGTAGAAATGTTTGGGTTTCTCGTAGAAGTGTCATTATCATCGCGAGAACATCGTTGTGGCGATATTCTGGTCCTACAGTAATACTTTGCACAAAGAGACTTGGACATGATAGAGGACTGGTCCGTACAGATCTTCTAAGCAGACTTAGCCAACAACGCTCTATTGAAAACTTGTAAATCACGAAAACCCAATCCACCTTCAGACTTAGGGTGGCAAACTCTCCTCCAGGTACTAACTTTCTTTCCTTTATTTGATTTTTTGTTTCTCCAGAATGATTGTTGTTACAAGTTTAGATTGTTTATGGTAGCATTCGGGAGTTTAAAACTCTGCATATAGTGTATTGGAATAACATTAGACACATTTTTAATCATCACAGAACGAGTCGCCTCCGACATGTTGCTTGCATTCCAAGTAGAAAAATGGTGATTTATCTTCTCCTGAAAAACTTAAAAGGGCATACTTCTATTTCGTCCAATGAAAAAAGGTAAACCTAAGTATTGTTCATCTTTTATGTTTAATTCTCTAACCTGGAGGATGCCACTAAAAGTTTGACAAGAGGAAGGATTCATGTTAGAACTGAAGAAAATGCCAGACTTGTTGAAGTTTATTAATTGTCATGAACATGAACTGAAATCTTCTATAACCTGAAG
The DNA here is from genome assembly GCA_023529315.1 of Papaver bracteatum. Classification (NCBI taxonomy): domain Eukaryota; kingdom Viridiplantae; phylum Streptophyta; class Magnoliopsida; order Ranunculales; family Papaveraceae; genus Papaver; species Papaver bracteatum. The sequence continues at coordinate 3,770,761 of JAJJWX010001945.1, forward strand.
AAGCTTTCTAGTCTGATTCAATGTTGCTTTGCAGAATAAGAGGCATTCGTCCGCAAAAAGAAGATGGTTGATTTTAGGAGCTGACCTAGAGATTTTCATGCCTGTGAGTTGTTTTGAATCTTCACAGTGAGCAAGAACCCTTGAAAAAGACTCCATTGCCAATATAAATAAATAGGGAGATAAATGATCTCCTTGACGAATTCCACGTGAAGGATTAAAAGCTTCCGTTGGGCTGCCATTGAGAAGAACTTCTATCTGAGTTGTACTTACACATTGATGAATAAGCTGAAAAAACTTCTCACCAAAACCAAATTTTGTAGAACATCAATAAGAAAACTCCAATCTAGTCTATCGAAAGCTTTCGATATGTCAATCTTTAGAGCTAGATGACCACTGCGACCCTTTTTCCTTTTCATGGCTTGCACAATCTCTTGAACTAGGCATACATTCTCAGAAATCAATCTTCCTGGGACATAAGCGGCTTGCATGGGTGAGATTATCCTAGTAATATGCTTCTTCAATCTGAGAGAGATGACTTTAGAAATAATTTTGTAAACTGTGTTGCACAAGGCAATAGGTCTAAAGTCCTATGGTTTACTTGGAGATTTTACCTTGGGAATAAGGGATATTCTTGTTTTATTGAGCTCCTTGAGAAGAAAGCCTGAATGAAAGAAGGACTTAACCATACTACACACGTAATGATGAACCATAGTCCAGTGGGTTTGATAAAAACCGGGTGGAAAACCATCCGGCCCTGGACTTGTCCACGGATCCATAGTTATTAGGGAATTGTAGATTTCTTGATCTGTAGGGATAACCTCTAGTTCTTCGTTGTCTGCAGAAGTGATAATTGCCGGAATTTGTTCCTAAAAATAACAGTTATCTTTTGGTGAAGATGTCGACATAATCTTGTGAAAGTAATTGTTGAGAAGAGTTTCAAGAGAAGCTTTATCAGAACACCATGTACCATCTGGAGAGAGAAGTGCGTCTATCCTATTACGGGATTTCTTTCTATTAGCTCTAATATGAAAAAACTTAGAGTTCTTGTCCATGTCATTGAAGAATCTATCCTTAGCTTTTTGCCTATTCAAACTGGCCACAATATCATCAAGGGTGTTGATCTCCTTTTCAAGTTTAATAACCTTATCAGTGTTACTTCCGTCTTTGTCATATTTTTGCAATTGAGAAATATGCGACTGAATAGTACGAATTCTGCCTTCAATATCACCAAAAGTAGCCTTACTCCATTTAGACAAGATGTTCCTGGTGTTAGAGTTCGACAAAATAAAAGCATTAGAACCATGAAAACTAGCAGACCAAGATGTTTTTATTTCTTCATAACACAGACTGTTTTGAAGCCAATGCTCCCAGAATTTCCAATTTCTGCCACAACCTCTATTAGGTTTATAAAGGTCAAGGAGAATTAGGCAATGATCCGATCCCCTTTGAGGAAGATTAGTTAAGAGGGAATCTGAGAAAACAAGAGTCCAATCACTGTTAACTAAAGCTCTGTCAATACGAGATTTAAATTTACCTGTACCATGTTTGTTGCTCGACCAAGTGAAAGGATTTCCATTAAATTTTAGATATATCAAACCTGAGTTACTTATGACGTCAGTTACTTCCTTAGGAGTTGAAGAAAGAGATTTAGAATTCCTATCTTTGGGGTCGAAAGTAATATTAAGATCCCCAATGAGAACCCAGGGGATTTTAACAGATTTACTAAGATCCAGAAAACTAGACCATTGGTCTGGTTGATCTTTTTTATAAGGGGTTCCGTAAACACGAGATAGGAACCACTCACCTTTGCTAGGGTCGTTGGTAACAATAGCATGAATAGATTTATCATCTGAGCTAACTAAGTCAAGAGAGAAACCATCTTTCCAAAGGAAAGAAGACCACCAGCTAAACCAATGGATGGGACATAAAAAATATTAGGGAAATCTAAGAATCTAGACAACCTAAGGATTTTGTCATCATTAATCTTAGTCTCGGATACAAAGACTATGTCTGGTGAGTGAATTCTGATAAGATGTTGTAAATGTTGTCTAGTGTCTTTTCCTAAGAAGCCCTGACAGTTCCAACTTTAGACTTTCATATTCTTAGAATTAGGGAACTCTAAAAATAAATTAGGAAACGTAAGAATAACAAAACTAGAAAAAATACAATGATAATGAGATAGATAAGGATAAAGAGAGATTGATACCGTAGCAGCAGGATTCTCGTTTCTTTCATGGAAATACTCCTTCCCAGTTTGTGCTCCTTCTTCAATTAAATCGTGTTCCATTTCATCATCCCCCATATTAGATGCTCATTCCCCAGCATTCTTATTTAGTTTTTGGTTTAGTGAGATTTCACAGATATCATCATCTTCGGATAAGTTATTGTTTCTGGATTTCTTTAGCTTCTTGCCCTTTTCTTTTTCTTTTGCAAGTTGCACTTTACTTACTTCACAAATAAGCTGCACCATTAAATAAATATCTTCAGAGACTTCCACACCATAAGCTTTGTCTAAATCTTGAATATGAGTAATGTACTACTCATTTGTATAACGACAAATCTTCAAATCTTCAGCTATATTTGCACACTCCTCATCATTATGATCAAAAGTGAAGCAATCTTTACATAAGGAATGCGATTTTCGCTCCCAATGATAACGTACCCACGCGACCCCCCCTGCAGCAGTGTTCCACCATCCACCTTGATGGAGAGGTTTTGTCAAGTCAATCCTAATTATTGCTGTGATTGGATTTCCCGCTCCCGGTCTACAATTTTCTGGTTGAATCCAAACCTTTTCTCCCAGCTCATTTACAACATCATTGACTACAGACGGAGAATGATGTTCTAGGAGGAGATATTGAAACTGAACACTCCATTCCTGGTGAGTGAACTTCTGGTTTTGTACTTTGATTAATGGATCATAGATTTTGAGGTTAAGCAAGCATTTGAAGATATTCCATGGACCCTTCTTTAGAACAGCTTGCATTATGTCTTCTGTATGAAACTTAAATAAAAAGACATTTTTATCAATACCTCGAACTTCTTTAACTTTATATCTCTTTCATAAAGAAATTGTAGCTTTCCTCACAGACTCAGTATCGATTGGATCCTTTGAGAACAGTTTTCCCACCAAGGTATGTTTCCACTCATTTGTTGTTTCAGTGACTAGAGTTTGGTTTGACCCTAAAGTTCTTCTCATTTAGGTTGCACAGAGATCACGAATGGTTGAGTTTTGCATTTTCCTAGTTATGGAGGATACTTGATTATTGAAAGAAGATGCCATTGTTGTAGAGTTTTTGTGAAAAACTACAAAGAAATGAGAATAGGGATTCCTCGCAAAAATTGTGGCTTCCTTTATGCAAGATAAATATGGTGAAGATATGTTATAACTGCATATATTTCTGTGATTAATGCCATAGGAAGTAATTAACAGAATAACCGGTATTCTCGCCGAAGAAAATAATTCCTTTAATGACTGCATGGTCAACTTAGGAAAATCTGGAGGACAACTAATTTGAGTGAGCTTTCTCCACTCCGTGAATGGAGGTAAACTTGAAAATTCAAAATTCAAATTTTGGTTATGACTTTGTTGACTCGGAAGAACCGATTCGATCTGTGAAAACTTGCAGAAACCCATACAATCATACACATGATTAACTTGATAAGAATACTGAGACGTACTGCTGGACAACATCTGAAGACTGATTATTTGCAAAACTACTGCCGAAATTAAACCGATAATACCATAAAAGTTTACAACCATAAAGTTATTAGAAAGAGCATATAGAACTGGGAGGACCCATACTGGATGGTTTTCATGATGTGAAAATGGAGAACACCTGCAAAGAGAGGATTTAGAGATCCATTAGAACAAAATAAATCTCTGTAAAAGAAGGAACTACTAAGAAGGAGTTAAAACAAAAGCAAAAACAAAGAACTCCATCAAAGGGAAGAATAGATCAGTAGAAGTTGCTGAGATACTAGATGGCTCATCTGAATTTGCAGTTGGTCTAGCTAAAAAAAACTTCAAAAATTTATGTTTATGCTATGTGAGGATTCCCACTGAGGTAGCGGAATAGAATTAGGATACACACATCAAACTATTAGGATTAAAAGACTAAAATTACCATTCTATTAGTAAGGCCTATTCATATGCACATTGCATATCGACATATAAAAGAGATAACTTTTGGCATCATATGGGAAGATAATAGTTCACGGACGCAAACACACATATCTCATAACATATTACAATATATAAAATCATAAAGATTAATACTGCAAAAATCATCTTCCAAACAATTTTAGAGTTTTAAATAATTAAATCTAAAAACAAAATATGAAAACGTTGGACATAGCTATGTGTAATCACAATAATGGCTATTCCAACTCTAGTTATTCTTCCTAAACACAAGAATAAAATACTCATACGAAGACTTCCTAGGCATTAATATCTTTGAAAAATTCCTTATCGTTCCTGAACTCCTTGTCATCAACATCCATTGGAACGAATGGTTCATGGAGGAAGGAGTCAATACAAATAAAACTTCTTGGCTGATGATGTCGAACCAGGGCCTTCTGAGTTTCCAATGATCTTAAAACACAAGCCTTTATTTGTTGAATCTATTTTCTTGCATACTTCAACTCTTCAAGTACATCAGAAAACTTCTGAGAATTTGAAGGAACATCTCTTGGCTTCCTTATATTCATTCTTTTTCTATTCAAAGTTGGAGGCACTAGAGATTTATCTTTTTCCTTAGTGATTGATGGATTGGCAATCATATTGATATTTTTTCCATCAGAAGACATAGTGCTTGGAGTTTCCATGATATACAGTTTTGTGAGAGGAATTCACAAATAAACTTCAATAAGCAGTCTAACGGTATAAAGAATATCAGAGAAGGAAAAATGAATGTAGAGTTTCGAAACCTTTAACAGGTTTGTACACATCCAACTCACAATCCTATAAAGAGTAGAATTGTCGATAATAACCCTATTTTTTTTGGCAAACATGTCCTTTCCAAAATCAACAGTGATATGGAGGAATTCCACAACCAAACAACAATTCTAGAAAACAAAAATAAATTTTTATTTTAAAGCCTGAGGTGTGCAAGATATTGTCTCTTTTAAATAGGCACATGAGACAAGATGTAGAAAGATAACACAATCAAGTTGTGCTGTGGTGAACAACAATCTGTCCACCATGATCCTTTTGGTTGGAATTCATGGAACCTTGCCTTTGCTTATGTTTAGACCATGTTTTCTTTTCTACTGGTCTAAATCTATCTTTGGAAACTACTTTCTTTGAAGATAAGATCTTACATACCTCAGCTGTTTTCTCTGCTAGTTTAAGCTTGGTAGGTAGACGATCTGCTCTTCTTTGAAGCTTGTTGACATATCTCATCTTGTGTTTGTACTTGAAACACTTTGAAAGTTCATGACCCTTGAGAGAACAGTAGGAGCATGTCAACACAAGAAATGGATCAGGCATTCGTGGGGCGCAAGCTGCTAGGCACACTGTAGGTCCTGAAATATTTAACATAGAGTTTCCAAAAGAAGGGTCAATTGAATCTTCCATCTTGATTGGGTTCTCTTCTAAAATATTTAACATGACTATATTTATCAAAGCCATTTTCGAGATTGAAACGTCATCATGACTTTCGTCACGGATAAAGATGAAAATGGTCAAAGCGAAATCTTACTAACACATATTTCGAGAAAAATATAGGCGAGTAAACTCGGATCGAAATAGCAAATGTGTATGTATGAAAACTATCATACTTATACGACTGTTGTCTCAAGAGTAGGAAATAGATAGACTTTTGAGTGCTAGATAATTTCAAGTCTCCACATACCTTTTTGGTCGGATGAAGTTCCACCGGTTCCTTGAGGAGGAGACAGTTCCAAATAGGGAAGAACAGTGTTGGGGCAAAGATTGAAGCATAACAAAGATAAGAGAAGACGACGACTCCTTCGGTTTAATCTCTCTATCTCGACTTATTTGTTTTATTTGGGTTTTTAAGAAATCCTTAATCATGTCTTGATAGATTTTTATGTAACTAGGGTTTATGGTGGAAACTACTTGGGGTACTAGGCTATTTGATTTGAATAATTGAGCAAAGACCATTATGATTTGAATAGATTGATTTTCGAATATTGTTTATTGATTTATTGGAAAAATGAGTTGTTGCTCCACCGGTTTAGTAATAACCTTTGTCCATAATTGGATATAGTTTTACAAATAGATTTGGTCTCATTATTTGATAGTTCATGCTTGGGTTGAATCCTTTGATGGGTTATACTTAGAAGAGCCAGATACAATTTGTGAATCAATAATTTAGTTTCGTATAACTTTCTCGCTAACACAATTTGATGGTGCTTGCTTGGGTTTAGTCTTTTGATGTGACATGCTTAGGGTGTCCCAGTGATATTTGCGACTCTAATACATATAATAGGTGGTGTCGATAGAACGAACCATAAACATATATTCGCAATCATGTTTCATTTCAGTAATAATTAAATAGAGATAGTAGTGAATACCATGAAACCTTAGTTACCGACTTTCCCATTGAATTTATTTTGTTAGTTTAAATTTTATTATTTCATTTTCAATCATAAAAATCCAAAAACATTATTGTTGGTTAATCTTATTAGAGATATTGATTACAGTATTTCCATCGCTCCTTGTGGGAACGACCCGTACTTTCCTTTGTCTACTAGTTAGACACCGTGCGATTGCGGTTATTATATATAGGTTCTCCCATAATCCTACCAAACCACGTGACCTAGTCCAGAATTGAATACTCTCAGAATTAAGCCGATATACAAAATCTACACCAACTTCGTATAGTTGAGACCAAGCAATGACCCCTATTTCACTTAGTTTCCTCAGTATCCCTGCACTTCCGACTTCAATGAGTGCACGCACTGGAACAATTTCTTTGGATCGTATTCCAAACACTAAAGGAACAACAAATCTGTTTGGTAACAACTCTTTCGATTCTTTCAAGATAAAGATATCTCAAGTCATACGCAAAGGCTCTTTCGTTTAATCTAATAAACTCATTAGCCTGGTTAGATCAATCTATCTAATAACTACCAAAGTAGTCAAGTTTAGATTCGCAATCAATCAATATAGATTCCAACAAGAATCTATAAAGTGATGCCGATCTCACGCAACTAATTAATCGAATAAATACGATTCTAGTTATATCCCAGCCGATCAAGGTTTGTGCACACAAAGATATGAGAACTAAAATCTTTTTCGTCTTCAAATCTTCTTTGATCTTCAATAACACCTGCACAACACCACTTAAATCTCTTGTGATCAATCACACATAGAATGGAGTCTGTTGACAATGGATTATCACAAGATGTCTTAGATCTACTAACAGTTCTAAAGATCCCGTCGATACTTCGATCTAGTTAGAGTGAATCTTATATCAGAAGAGAAAATTCTCAAGAATAAACAAACTAGGTGCAATCAAAGTTTCAATAATTGTTAGTTAATCAAATCAATCAAAAAATAATAACACTGTAATTATATAGTTTCCCACCAATGGTACTCGTAGAGCTGCTTGATCCCACAGAAGTATTTAAATGAGTGGTTGTAAGAGATTTCACCTAATTAGGATACTTTCCTCTCCGAATAGACAGCTCCACCACAAACAACAACAATGAAGTTTTCCTGGTTCTTAAGATAGTTTGCTAGAAATGCAAACTTAGGTATTTATAGACCAAGGATGTTTGGACACCAAGGGATTTCCAAAACCGAAAATATTCTCGAGATATGCAATGAATAGAAAAATTCGGTTTTCCTAATTCCAAATAATGCTTGTCCAGAATTTCTGAAATCTCTCAATAGAAAATATTCAATTAGTAAATGCACATTACTAATTTTTATTCTCTAGAGATATGCATTTAATTGCTGGTGGTAATTAAAGCATATAAAACCAAAAACCTTAATTAAAAGATTCTTAATTTATTTCGGGACGGGATCTCCTTGAGTACTAAGGAATATATTTGAACAATAATTGATAAGAGTTACTGTACGTTTTCAAAGTAAGTTGACATCTTTTCACTGTAAATCCTTATTTATATTTACATGGATTTATTACATTCTAGGAATCGGTTATACCACACTTCCAAACAAGTTTAGAATTGGTTCCAATGTATGCCAAGATTACAATGTGATTGATCGAATATCAAATCACATACATGGGTTCAATCGTTTCTACCAATCACTAGGACCGGTTATACCTCAATATGGAAATACTTGTGATCGGTCACACAAGTTACCAGGACCGGTTACATCAATTACCAGGATCGGTTACATCAATATACTCATGGTATTGCTTATGATTGGTCACACCAGTTACCAGGATCAGTTACTCTAATTACCAGGACCGGTTACCAATTACAAGGATCGATTACATAACACTCTGTGATCGGTCACACCAATTACTAGGATCGGCCACACCAATTACAAATATAGACCATACCATCTCATGGTGATTACTTAGGATCGGTTACACCAATTAATAAAAACTAGTCATACCAAATCATAAGTCAGGCATTGTGATTAGTTATACCAAGATACATAACAAAGTTACGACCGGTTCTACCATCTCACACATATTGGTAATCCAAAGATTTGCAATGAATAACCGTACCAATAATCCTAACGATTTCTCTTTCGATTCATAAAACAAGTTCATGAATGTAATTCCTTTAAAAAAATGTAAAATATTGTTTCCTAGGATGAAATCTTCACCATAATCCATTCACATAATCATTACAGTATATACAAGATTATGTCGATGTCATATCTACGAAGTTCAAAAGATAAGCGTTATACTTCGTAGTTTATTTCCCTAATACTATGATCATATAAATATGACCATGTCACATCACTAGAGTATTATACAATATGTACAGTATATACAGATTTGAAGTTATGTTTTCAATATAGCACGACTTGAAATATACGTTAGGAATGAAACGGTTCAAGTCAATATTACTAACCTTAATAAGAAGGATGATGTTGTCATTGTAGTTCGCTTCTTCTTCACATTCTTCAGGTCTTCGGAGTAATACTTGTATGTATCAACATTCCTAGACTTTTTGATCTAACCTCTTCTTCACATTCTTCAGGTCTTCGGAGTAATACTTGTATGTATCAACATTCCTAGAATTTTTAGTCTAACCTAAACGAAGTTGACTCTAGTATATAATCAAGCAACTTTAGATGAGTTTTGACACACTAAAATATGACAACCAAACTTGATATACCAATGCTTGGTGATTTCACCCGAGCTATGCTCTAACAATCTTCCCCTTTGTCAATTTTAGTGACAAAACTCTTATTACATATGGATAAACAAATTACATGAGAAATCATTTTACATACGCTTGATTCCAAGTTTCAACATCACAATAACCTGCATATATTCAATCAATAAATGTCGTTATTGATATTTGAATATAAAAAGCTCATACTCCCCCTAAAGGTGAGAGATCTTATTACCTAGATCACATCTTTGTTATTCCCATTTTTATAGTCAGAATACTATAACAACAATTGATATGTTTCTCTCAATGCTTTACTTTTTCGTTAGGTATAACGTTTAAGCACAATTGTCCTTTCATTAGTGATTGCAAATCACTTGTTTACTCTATATATTTCTCCCACTTTTTGTTACAAAATGACAAAGGTTCGAGCAAATAAAGGACAAACCGAAAGGATCTTACAAATTTAAAAGTCTTGTAAACAACCTATAAGAGTTAAGCACGAAGGTTTCACATACCACTTTAGATAACCAATATTAAAACCGAAACTACAAGTAATTTAGTTTTAGTATGTTATCAAGGAAACAATTGACCGAAGCAATTTTCCCTAATAGTTTAACAAATCGACTAAGAAACTTAATTCCCTTGTTAAACCGATTGCAAACATACAATCGCTTATTTCGATAAGACCAAAATAAAGATCACAACTAACTTTATTTGTCTCATCATGATCTAATTATTTAGACAATAACTTAGACCTTTCCCTTTAGACAAGACAAACACTAGGTTAGTTAACTAGTTTTTCTTGTCAAGGCATTCAATTAGACTTGAATAACCGAATTCTCCAATTTGATAAATCAAACTAAGATCATAATTAACTTAGTTTCTCTTATCCGGAATCGATTTGGACTAAACAGATGATCTCGTATTTCATTAAGCCATAAACAATACATACAAACCAAAATAAATTGACTTGCATAATTATTTTCTTAACCTGAAGCAATTGAAACAAACATAGACATTATAGCACCGCAATTGCACCGAATTTCGTTAAGCCAAAACACTTGATACCCAATAATTAAGAAGATACCAAACAATAAGCCAAATAAATTGACACAGTCTTTCTTAACCAGAAACAATTGAATCACACACACACACACACACACACAAACACACACATCCATACATACATACATAATAATGGAACATATCAATTTTACCGAAATTTTGTTAAGCAAAAGCAAAATATATGCAATATAAACAAGCTTTTCTTAAAAAGGAAAATGATTAACTAACAAATTCGTTGCCTTAGATTCTGCAGCCTCTTCTCCCCAGAAAGATATATCATTAAGTGCAAGTTCAAGTAAGAACTCTCCCCTAGTAGGTTGTCATCCTCTCGCAAAAACAAAAGAATAACAACAAAAAACAACCTTTACCAGAGAAAGGTTGAAACGGTTTTAACTAATGCGTGCCAATAGAAAAAGTTGAAAACCCGAAACACATATGTTATGAAAATACGTGGGTCTAACAACCACACTCAACAATTCGTTTGGCAATCCAAGAGGACTTACTCCAATATAATTTCTAGAGAATAACTAGACAGTCGGACTCAATTTAGAGAAAAGTATATACTCGAGTTTAATATCTCTGTTTCACAATGTAATCATCAAATCAAACAGATAGAAATCAGTGAGCCTGATTATTATGTGAAACAACTTGAACGGTTCCAAAGACCAATGTTCAAGTGTCAATCAATTTAAATCAATAACCAAAGGTTGGATTATCTAATTGATTGATCTTAATGCACAACCAGTGATATTTCAATTATATAACAAAATATAATGCGGGAAAGAAATACACACAGACACCATAAGTTTTGTTAATGAGGAAACTGCAAATACAGAAAAACTCCGGGACCTAGTCTAGATTTGAACACCACACTATATTAAGCTGCTACAGACTCTAGCCTACTACAAGTTAACTTCGGACTGGAATATAGTTGATCCCTAACCAATCTCACATTGATTAAGGTACAGTCGCGTTCCTTATGCCTCTGAATCCCATCAGGATTCTACGCACTTGATTCCCTTAGCTGATCTCACCTACAACTAAGAGTTGCTACGACCTAAAGTCGAAGACTTGATACACAATTCTGTCTCACACAGAAAATTCTATTGAATAGATAAATAAATTTGTCTCCCACAGATATACCTACGAGTTTTTGTTCTGTATTTTGGTAATTCAATGTGAACATGAACCAATTCATAAACTGGTCTTATATTCTCGAAGAAAAACTAATATTATCAATCACCTCACAATAATCTAAATCGTATGATGGAAAAACTAGATATTATGAAATCACAAACGATGAGACGAAGGTGTTTGTGATTACTTTTTATCTTGCCTATCGGATATTAAATCTCGAGAAAATCTTAGAGAAGATAATACTCAAACGATAGAATCAGGCAAGATCAGAACACGCAACTATAAATAAAATAGTTGGGTCTGGCTTCATAATCCCAATGAAGTATTTGAAGTCGTTAACCCATAGGGTCTCGATAGAAACCTAAGGTTAAAGGAGTATCGACTCTAGTAGATACAACTAGTAACACAGAGGAGGTGTGGGGATTATGTTTCCCAGTTGCTAGAGTTCTCCTTTATATAGTTTTCAAATCAGGGTTTGCAATCCGAGTTACCTTGGTAAGAAAGCATTCAATATTCATTGTTAGATGAAAAACATGATTCAACCAAGCTAATATCTTTCAGCCGTTAGATCGAACTTAGCTTGTTACACACAAATGAAATGTACCCTCATTTAGGTTTATGTAACCGTACCCAAACGTGTACATTCCGTTCAATTGCTATATTCTCATAGAAGTATACAAGAACACAATTGAAGCAAAATCAGTTTGATTCAATCAAATCAATTCATGAACATTATAGCCACGGTTTGCAAAGATTGCATTCCTTATTTGTATAAATGTTTAAGTTCATGTACAAACGGTTTTAGAAAGTAACCAACTCAAGTATGAAAATGGGTACGCATACTTAAGTAGTCAGACCGAGTTTGGTTATGCCAGTACTCGTACGGGTGCGTATACCAATTCACACTTCCAAACTCCAGCAGAAATTTACAGACGTGACTCTTTATTTCAATCATTGAAACTTTCTTAGAGGATGACAATAACAGTTTTCACACTCTATTAGCATCAAAGTAATTTTCAAGATATTGAAATAATCATAACGAAACATTCAAAGTCTACACCAAATGATTGTATCACACAAACCATGTAAGATGTTACTCGATAATTTTCACATGATCATATTCTGACTTTCGTGAAGAATATAAGATGAACTTTGTCGAAGCGAAAGCTTGCCAACACATATTTCGAGAAATATGTAAGCGAGATAAACTCAACTCGAAATATCAAATGTGTATAATAGAAAACTATATCGTAATACGACTTATGTCTCAATATAGGAGATAGAGTAGAAATAGACTTTCCAAGTGATAGATGAGTTTCAATCTCCACATACCTTTTGTTGATGAAGTTCTACTAGATCCCCTTAACAGTATATACAAGATTATGTTGTCATATCTACGAAGTCCAAAAGATAAGTATACTTTGTAGTCTAATTCCCTAATATTATGATCATATAAATATGACCATGTCACATTATTAGAGTATTATACAATATGTATAGTATATACAACTTCACATTTATGTTTTCAATATAGCACGACTCGAAAGATACGTTAGGAATGAAACAATTCAAGTCAATATTAATAACATCAAGATGAAGGATGATGTTGTCATTGTAGTTCGCTTCTTTTTCACATTATTCAGGTCTTCAGAGTAATACTTGTATGTCTTAACATTCCTAGACTATCTAATCTAACCTAAACGAAGTTGACTCTAGTATATAATCAAACGACTTTAGATGTGTTTTGACACACTAAAATATGACAACCAAACTTGACATACCAACGCTTAGTGAGTTCAACCGAGCTATGCTCTAACAGTCTTATCTCTATCAATCTCCATTGCAACCTCGAACTATTTTTTCTCATCACCATCATCGTATACCAAAGATCGATTTCCCAAGATTTGATGGAGATAATCCTAGAGGTTGGATTCAAAAGAGTGAGAGATATTGAACTAAATGACATTGAAGAAAACAAAACAAAACATGGGGTATTGCAACAATCTATCTTAAAGGTAAGGCTGAAAAGTGGTTTTTAATTTTCAAGTTAATAAAAATCGAATTACATGGCATGATTTATTTCAAGATTTATGTGCTAGATTTGAAAATTTTGTTGAAGAGAATTTTGTTGGTAATTTTAAAAAATTAGTCCAGAGTTCATCTATGGATGACTATTATGAGGACTTTGAGACACTCAAGTAACTAATGCTACACATGAACCCTTCCCTGAGTGAGGCTTACTTTGTTATGAGGTTTCTTAGTGGGTTGAAGAATGAGATAGGTAAATCTATGTCCATGTTTCACCCAAAAACACTCTCAGATGCTTTCTCTCTAGCTAGACTACAAGAGCAAAATATCAATTTAGCATCTGTAACTACTAAACCATTTACCAAGTCATTCAATACCTCATTTAACTCAAATAGACAATACTCTTCTCCAAATTTTCTATCGAAACCAATTCTCACTTCACCCAAATCTGCTCTCACCACCCCCATGTCTTTTTCCAATCGTACCTCAAGGTCTAACCCTACAACTCCTATATTCAAGAGACTATCCCAAGAGGAAATGACAAGAGAAGAGATCAAGGGTTGTGTTATAATTGTGATGATGTCTATACACATGCGCATTTGTGTAAAGGAAAACAAAAGATTTTCATGCTCCAAGTTGAAAATAGTAGGTCGCAGGACACTGAGAATGATGAAGAAATTTTTGAGGAAGCACATGAATATACGGTACAAAATGATATTGAGATATCTCTTCATGCTCTTATAGGAAATGTAACTAGAGACACAATAAGAATTCCTGGTATTCTCAATAAGAAGACAGTGTTCATCATTATTGACCCAAGTAGCACCACCAGCTTCATTGACAGTAAATTATATTCTACACTCCAGTGTTCCGTTACACCAACTCCTCGCTTAATGGTAATAGTTGATGATGGATAAAGGATAGTGAGTAGTGGTGTCTATTCAAAACTTCAAAGGAGCATGCAAGGACACAAGTTTATGGAGGATTTGAGGATTTTTCCCTTAGGTGGTTGTGATATTGTACTTGGTGTAGATTAGCTCAGAACTCTAGATGGTGTACTTTTAAACTATTATAAACTCAGTATTTCCTTCAAGTACAAAAATAAGAAGATTACATTAAAGGGTTTCACTCATAAACCTTCCTTATTCATGATGAGTGGAGAAGCAGTCAAAGAATTGTTTTCTAAAAGTTCACATAGCATTGTGGGTCATATTTTTTCTATAACACCACTACCACACCACCCACCACTCTTGAATCCATATTTCCTATATTGCATGAATTCCATGATATTTTTCAAGAACCAACTCGGTTACCACCACAAAGAAGCTTGGACCACACAATTCCATTACAACCTAACTACACACATGTTAATCAGTGAGCTTAGAAATGTCATCATGTATAGAAAGGAGTAGTGGAGCAACTTGTCAAAGACATGCTTAATACTGAAACTATTCAACCTAGCCATAGTTCTTTTGCTTCTCCTATACTTGTTGTTAAAAAGAAGGAAAACACTTGGAGATTATGTGTAGATTATATAAAACTGAATTTATATAGCATTACAATCAAAGATAAATTTCCTATACCTATCATTGATGAGTTATTAGATGATCTACATGGGGCTACTATTGAAAAAGCGGGGGTCTAACAACACCACCCAATATTTCGATTAGCAATCTGTATGGACAACTCCGAGTTATTTTCTAGAGAATCAACTAGACAGTTAGACTCAATCAATAGAAAATATCTCAAGGAGTTATTATCTCAATCTCTCGATTTGATTTACTCAAGAAAATATGATTCGCGAGTCTAATCATAGAGAGATAACTTGGATGGTACCAAAGACCAATATCCAAGTGTCAATCGATTTAAATCAACAACCAATAAGGTCGGATATTCTAATCAATTGAATAACGCACAACCTGTATTATTTCAATTATATAAAAATATAATGCGGAAAAGAAATAACACAGACACCAGAATTTTGGTAACGAGGAAACCGTAAATGTAGAAAAACCCTGGGACCTAGTCCAGATTTAACATACACTGTATTAATCCGCTACAGACACTAGCCTACTCCAAATTAACTTCGGTCTGGACTGTAGTTGAACCCCAACCAATCTCACACTGATCCAAGGTACAGTTATGCTCCTACGCCTCTGATCCCAGCAGGATACTGCACACTTGATTCCTTAGATGATCTCACCCACAACCAAGAGTTTCTACGACCCAAAGTCGAAGACATTAATAAATAAATCTGCCTCACACATAAAAGTCTACATGTAATAGATAAATTCTACTCCCACGAATAAACCTACAAGTTTTGTTCCGTCTTTTGATAAATCAAGGTGAATAGGAACCAATCGATAAAACCATACTTATATTCCTGAA
The DNA here is from genome assembly GCA_023529315.1 of Papaver bracteatum. Taxonomy (NCBI): domain Eukaryota; kingdom Viridiplantae; phylum Streptophyta; class Magnoliopsida; order Ranunculales; family Papaveraceae; genus Papaver; species Papaver bracteatum. The sequence continues at coordinate 3,786,670 of JAJJWX010001945.1, forward strand.
GAACAACTCAGTTTCATCAATCACCTCACAATAAACTTAATCGACGCAGCGAAGAAGATTATTGAGGAATCACAAACAGTGAGACAAAGATGTTTGTGACTACTTTTATCTTTCCTATCGGAGACAGAAATCTCAAGCCAATTATTACAATTGTACTCGTACGATAGAAACAGCAAGATCAGATCACACAACTACAAGAAATGTAGTATCGGTCTGGTTTCACAATCCCAATGAAGTCTTTAAGTCGTTAACCTGGTTTTAGAAGAAGAAAACCAAAGTTAAAGGAGAATCGACTCTAGCTTTAGCAAACTAGTATCACACAGAATGTGTGGGGATTAGGTTTCCCAGTTGCTAGAGTTCTCCCTTATATAGTCTTTCAAATCAGGGTTTGCAATCAATGTTAGCTTACTAACAAAGTATTCAATATTCACCATTAGATGAAAACCTGATTAGATACAAGCTAATATCTATCAACCGTTAGATTGAAAACTTAGCTTTCCATACACACATGTACTTGACGTTTTTTGGGTTTGTGTAACCGTACCCAAACGTTTAAAATGGTTGGTTCAATATTAGTCAACCAAATGGTTAGCCAAATGATAACTTTCATATCAACCATATTCTTCTTCACCATAACTAGTCCAAATAACTCAAATGAACTAGTTAGAGAGTTGTTCAATTGCTATGAGATATCATGTACTACATAAGACACAATTGAATAAAAAACGATGTGATTCACTTGAATCATTTCATTAACTATAAATCCATGGTTTGCAAAAGCATTCCTTAGTAATTTAAGATAATTTCACGAAGAACGTTTTCAGACATAACCTCTTGAGTTCGCGGACTCAAGCTAACCGGTTGAAGTTAATAAACTCCAGCAGAATTTCTCGGGATGAGAACTTCCGTCAGGTCGCGGACTGGGTTCTCGGACTGCACCTGAGCTTCAACTTCAGCAGATATTCTCGGGTTCGAGAACTTACGCTTGATTCATGGACCGAGTTGTCGTTGTTCACGTTCGGTTCCACTTGATCAACAAAGTTCGCAAACTCCAGTTCAAGTGTTAAGTACTTATACATATATGTGTTTCCACAACAATGTTTATATCCCACAATGGTTATATAGTCTAAACTCTCATTTCAATCATTGAAACATTCTCAGGGGACGTTATATAGTTGTTATTCACAAACTATTTTTCGTCAGAGAGATTTCCAAAGTGATTGAAACATAACATGACTTTCGTCACTAGGCAAAGATGAACTTGGATAAAGCGAAAGCTTTACCAACACCCATTTCGAGAAATGGATAAGCGAGATATACTCAGCTTGAAATGTCACATGTGCATATTCTTGGTCTATATAGTAAAACGACTTTTGTCTCAAGATAGGAGATAGAGTAGATACACTTTTGAGTGATAGATAAGTTCAAGTCTCCACATACCTTTTAGTTGATGAAGATCCACTGGTTCCTTGAGTAGTCCTTCATCTTGTATGGTGATCTCCATGGAGTTCTTGAGCTCAACTAAACTTTCTATCCTAGTCCGAGACCTTAGCTATAGAAGACTAGAAATCAAGACTTTATAGTTTTGATCGCTAATATTGACAAACATGCTTGAGATAGCAACGCATGCGAGTTTGACCGAGCAGTGCTCTAACAATCTCCCCCTTAGTCAATTTTAGTGGAAAAACTATTAATACATATGAAATACAAAAATTATATAAATAAACTTTGTAGCTCCTATTCCACATGCCTAATCTTCAACAATACTCGAAATCTTCGTCACTTCCAAGTAGTCCAATGATCCCAAAGGTTGTAAGTTTAGCATCATCGTTGTTGAAAATCCGTAGCTATAACAATGAGAAAAGCATTGGTTCTCAATCATTGTTATACAATGTCATAGTATTATTACACAGCGTCAAAGTCCAATTGTATCACAACTTCAACAACAATACTATGGTGATACTTCACTCCCCCTTAGTCAATACTCCATCTCACATGGAAACAACTCCCCCTTACATAATGATCCGAAAACCATATGTATTTGTAGTATGGACTACAATTAATTCTCCCCCTTTTTGTCAATAAAATTGGCAAAGGTACAAGAACGGGATCCTAATGAAATTTCCGTAAGAGACATTTCATGACCAAAGGTAAATGTTCTATCATCTTGTTTAGATGCAATCATAAATCCGAGGCTAATGCATTCATCAATGAGTTTATAAAGATACAAGATAACCCCTAAAAATTCCACAACCGCACTCCCCACAAAGATTTGGAAATTAAGCGCAAGTTCAAAAGAACTCTCCCCCATAAAATGTCATTTCCAAGGGAACAACAAGAGCGACCTTAATTTCAAGAGAAAAGAAGGATTTCTACACACTAAAACAATATCTAGATGAAATAACTAAAAGCAAGTTGTAAACCGACTGGAGTTCTAACTCAATTGCCCAAAAGATCGAGATAAGCACAGGGACAAGAGTTATGGAAATATTTAATGAACCGAAACAACACCAATAGACTGCCTTAAGTGCTGAAAAGTGGCAGTGTTTAAAGGTTTGGTGAGGATGTCAGCCAACTGTTGTTCGGAAGGCACAAATTCCATATTTATGATACCATTCTCATAAAGATCTCGAATAAAATGGTACCTTATGTCAATGTGCTTTGTTCTTGAGTGATCAACAGGATTCTCAGTGATTCGAATCGCACTGGAGTTGTCACAAAAGATCTTCATTATTCCAGTATCAACTCCATAGTCAGCTAACATTTGTTTCATCCATAAGAGTTGTGTACAACATGACCCAGCAGCAATATACTCTGCTTCGCATGTAGAGAGGGATTGTGAATTATGTTTCTTACTGTGCCAAGCAACAAGATTCAGTCCTACATAGTAGAAACCCCCTGATGTACTTTTTCTGTCTTCCACACACCCTGCCCAATCAGTATCAGAATAAGCGGAAAGGTCAGTATTAATATCAAAGGTGTAGGATAGACCATACCCGGCAGTGTGATTAACATAACGTATAATCCTTTTTGCAGCTGCAAGATGAGATTCCTTTGGATCAGCCTGAAATCTAGCACAACAACCAACACTAAAAGAAATATCAGGTCTAGTAGCTGTTAGATATAAAAGGCTTCCAATAATAGATCGATACAACTTTTGATCTACTTTTACTCCTTTCTCATCTCTATGTAGTTTACCAGTAGTAGGCATATGTGTCAATTTTGGAGAGGACTTATCCAAGCCGAATTTTGTCACAAGATCTCTTTCATACTTTTCTTGGGATAAGTAAATTACATCCTTATGTTGTTAAATTTGAAATCCTAGAAAGAATTTCAATTCACCAACATTGCTCATCTCAAATTCTCTAGCAAGTGAAATTTGAAAATCCTTTGCTAGCTTTTCAGAAGTTGATCCATAGATGATATCATATACATAGACTTGAGCAATGACAACGTTTTTTCCACTCCATTTGGTAATCAAGGTCTTATCAGCTCCACCTCTTGAGAAACCTTTTCTAATAAGGGAAGTGGTAAGTTTTTTAAACCAGGCTCTAGGTGCTTGTTTTAATCTATATAGAGCCTTTTTGAGTTTGAGAACGTGATCTGGAAAATCACGGTTTTCAAACCCTTTTGGTTGAGCAACATAAACTTCTTCCTTTAAAATCCCGTTCAGAAACGCAGATTTTACATCCATCTGAAAAAGTTTAACTTTTAGTAAACAAGCATGAGCTAATAAGAGTCTAATGGACTCAAGGCGTGCCATAGGTGCAAAGGTTTCATCAAAATCAATACCTTCAATTTGTGAATATCCTTGAGCGACAAGTCTGGCTTTATTTCCAATAATCGTTCCATATTCATCAGACTTGTTCTTAAATATCCATTTGGTACCAACAATATTAACATTGGAGTGACAAGGTACGAGTTCCCATACATCTTATCTTTGAAATTGATTTAACTTTTCATGCATAACATCTACCCAAGCGGGATCACTAAGAGCTTCATGAATATTTCTTGGTTCTACAAGAGAAAGATAAAAACCAAAATTACAAACATTTTGAAGTTGTCCTCTTGTTATAGCAGTAGAATCTCTTCCTCCAATAATACTGTTTGGATCATGATTTATTTGAACCCAGAGGTGTCGTGGAGGGGGAACACGTTCGGGTTCATTAGGGGTGGCTTGATCAGTGCTCTTCTCCTCGTCACTAGAAATATTAGGATCAGTAACAGTTGGAATAACTTCAACTGATTCAGGTATTTCTTTGACTTTCTCAATTGTCTATGTTGGAGGCAACTCAGCAGGAGAATTATCATGATGAAAATCACTAATATCATCAATAATAACATTAGCAGATTCCATCATGACCTGGGTTCAGAGATTAAATACTCGAAACCCACGACTGTCAGAAGCATAGCCAAGAAAGATACCTTCATCACTTTTGGTATGAAACTTCCCTCTCTGTTCTCGATCTTTTAGTATGTAGCACTTACTTCCAAACACTCTAAGATAGTGCAAGTTGGGTTTTCTACCATACCATAACTCATATGGAGTGTTAAGAGTTTTAGATCGTAAGTAAACACGGTTGATCAAATAACATGCTGTAAAAACAGCTTCTCCCCAAAATCTTGAAGGTAGATTTTTATTGTGGAGCATTACCCTGGACATCTCTTGAATATTCCTATTTTTTATTTCGGCATCTCCATTAGCTTGAGGAGTAATAGGTGGAGAATATTTTTGAGTAATCCCCAGTTCGTCACAAAATTCAAACACTTTGGTGTCCTTGAATTCTATTCCACGGTCGCTCCTAATTTTCTTTAGTTTACGACCTTGTTCATTCTGGATTCTACTTACAATAATCTTGAATTCTCCAAGGGTTTCATTCTTATGAGATAGAAATGCAACCCAAGTGAATCTGGTGTAATCATCTACCATAACCAAAGCATACTTCTTACCAGCAATAGTGGGTTGTTGAATTGGTACGAAGAGATCCATATGAATTAAATCAAGTGGAGCTTTGATGAGAATATCTCGAGATGATTTATGGCGAACTTTCGTTTGTTTACCCTTTTGACAGGCACCACATACACCTTCAATCTTTGAATTGATTTTTGGAACACCTCTAACAAGTTCTTTGTTAATGATCTTAGTTAGAAGACGATAATTGATGTGACCAAAACGTTCATGCCAAAGATGTGTAGATTCCACCTTAGTCAAATTGCAACAATTGCTAAACTGAGTATCGAGAAGATAACAGTTGTTTTTACCACGAGTTCCTTGGAAAATTACTTTCCCAATTTTGTCTAAAATGTCATATCCATTTGCATTGAAGACAACTCGATGGCCTTTGTCACATATTTGACTAATAGAAAGAAGATTAGCAGTCATACCTTTTATGTAGACTACATCATGTATTTCAGGTAGGCCAGGTAATTTGATCGTTCCCTTGTTACTTATATAGAAACACCTTCCGTCTCCAAATGTCACTGGTCCTCCTTCATATTTATGTGCGGAAACAAACCAAGTAAGATCTCATGTCATATGTCTGCTACATCCACTATCAAGGAACCATTGGAAGGGTGACGTTGATTTTAAAGCAAAAGCTCTCATACTATTAGTATTATTCTGTTTGTAATTTCCTAATACTTCTGTATATCTTAGTAGAGATGTGAGAAGTTGTTTAGTTTTCTTATAAGGATCACTTGCAACTTTTAAACGTTTTTAAAAAGACACACACTTATGTTGACAGTGATTAGGGAAATCACAGAACAAACATGGGCCATCACTTTTACTTTTCGTAGAATAGTTCTAAATCATATCAGTTTTTACAACCTTTACACGTTGTTTATCATCTGATATATGACGGTTCCTTAGAGAGGAACTACCATGATTACTCATATCCATCAAGGGACTTGAGTTGGGTTTCAAATCTTTTAGAATTGCAATTTCTACAGCAAGATCAGAATTGATCCGAATTTGTTCCTCCAACCTTTTCTGAAGAATAACTAGACTATCAGAACTTCTTCTACGATTGGGTTTTAATCCTGGTGAAGCGTTATAAGAGACTATATTGTCCATAGAGTCAGATCGCTACAAACACAGACTTGTGAGGTCTTTAACGTGTTTGCCGGCTATGATACCAATTGAAAAAGAGGGGGTCTAACAACACCACCCAATATTTCGATTAGCAATTTGTATGGACAACTCCGAGTTATTTTCTAGAGAATCAACTAGACAGTTAGACTCAATCAATAGAAAATATCTCAAGGAGTTATTATCTCAATCTCTCGATTTGATTTACTCAAGAAAATATGATTCGCGAGTCTAATCAAAGAAAGATAACTTGGATAGTACCAAAGACCAATGTCCAAGTGTCAATCGATTTAAATCAACAACCAATAAGGTCAGATATTCTAATCGATTGAACAACGCACAACCTGTATTATTTCAATTATATAAAAATATAATGCGGAAAAGAAATAACACAGACACCAGAATTTTGTTAACGAGGAAACCGCAAATGCAGAAAAACCTCGGGACCTAGTCCAGATTAAACATACACTGTATTAAGACGCTACAGACACTAGCCTACTCCAAATTAACTTCGGTCTGGATTGTAGTTGAACCCCAACCAATCTCACACTGATCCAAGGTACAATTATGCTCATACACCTCTGATACCAGCAGGATACTGCGCACTTGATTCCGTTAGCTGATCTCACCCACAACCAAGAGTTTCTACGACTCAAAGTCCAAGACTTTAATAAACACATATGTCTCACACAGAAAAGTCTACAGGTAATAGATAAATTCGTATCCCACGAATAAACCTACAGGTTTTGTTCTGTCGTTTGATAAATCAAGGTGAACAGGAACCAATCGATAAAACCATACTTATATTCCCGAAGAACAGATCAGTTTCATCAATCACCTCACAATAAACTTAATCGACGCAACGAAGAAGATTATTGAGGAATCACAAACAATGAGACGAAGATGTTTGTGACTACTTTTATCTTGCCTATCGGAGATAGAAATCTCAAGCCAATTATTACAATTGTACTCGTACGATAGAAACAACAAGATCAGATCACACAACTACAAGAAAAGTAGTATCGGTATGGTTCACAATCCCAATGAAGTCTTTAAGTCGTTAACCTGGTTTTTAGAAGAAGAAAACCAAAGGTTAAAGGAGAATCGACTCTAGCTTTAGCAAACTAGTATCACACAGAATGTGTGGGGATTAGGGTTCCCAATTGCGCCAGTTCGCGGACTGCACCTGAGCTTCAACTTCAGCAGATATTCTCGGGTTCGAGAACTTACGCCAGTTCGCGGACTGAGTTGCTGCTCACGTTCTGTTTCCACTTGATCAACAAAGTTCGCAAACTTCGGTTCAAGTGTTAAGGACTTATACATATATGTGTTGACACAACAATGTTTATATCCCACAATGGTTATATAGTCTAAACTCTCATTTCAATCATTGAAACATTCTTAAAGGACGTTATATAGTTGTTATTCACAAACTATTTTTCGTCAGAGCGATTTCCAAAGTGATTGAAACATAACATGATTTTCGTCACTAGGAAAAGATGAACTTGGCTAAACGAAAGCTTTACCAACACCCATTTCGAGAAATAGATAAGCGAGATATACTCAGCTCTAAATGTCACATGTGCATATTCTTAGTCTATATAGTAAAACGACATTTGTCTCAAGATAGGAGATAGAGTAGATAGACTTTTGAGTGATAGATAAGTTCAAGTCTCCACATACCTTTTAGTTGATGAAGATCCACTGGTTCCTTGAGTAGTCCTTCGTCTTGTATGATGATCGCCATGGAGTTCTTGAGCTCAACTACACTTTCTATCTTAGTCCGAGACCTTAGCTATAGTAGACTAGAAATCAAGACTTTATAGTTTTGATCACTAAGATTGACAAACATGCTTGAGATAGAAACGCATGCGAGTTTGACCGAGCAGTGTTCTAACAACTATCTTCACAAGAATAGATCTCAGAGCAGGCTACCATCAGATTAGAATACATATTGCAGATATTTTCAAGACAACTTTTAGAACTCATCAAGGTCATTATGAATACAAGGTTATGCCTTTTGGCCTTACCAATGCTCCAGCCACATTTCAAGCTTTAATGAATGAGATTTTTCTGCTAGCTTTAGGAAGTTTATTCTTGTATTTTTTTTGATTTTTTTTTTGAATCAGAAGAAGTTGAATTGCTTAATTTTCACTGTTTACAATATGAGCATCCTCCTGAACTTGAAACATGATATTGTCATGAGGTATTAATAACCAGACATTGCTTAAACAATCTACCTTTTCTAATTTAGAAAAAATATCTTCTACTTTATTTTTCTCTTTATGCACATATTTACAATGCCAAGAGTTAGAATTCCTAAACAAACTTTTGATGTCCTCCAATCATATTGCGAATTCTCCAGTCAATATTGAGCATAACTTGAACCACCAATTCCTTACAGGCAACAACTCCACACGATTCCTCTACCAATGCACAATACAGACCCATTCAAACTTAACAGTAACTAGCCTAGACATTGGCGTACAAATCCCTGCAACTCATTCAACAACTACAACTTGAACTCGGAGAGATACCCACTCTTCATTTCCAGACACAACATCACTACAAACCACCTATAATTTGAAATCACCGATTCAACATATACCACCAAAACCATTTCATTCTCTTGATTTCTTCGTCAAAACCATATCCTCAATCCTGTTAAACTCACAACTAGTCACCAATAACAGCAGTTCATCATCTAAATCTCCACCTCTAGTTTCTCTTATTCCGGTTACAGATTCAATACCTCAATTTCCTTGCCTAAGATTTTAATTCCTTTCACCAAAAAATCATCCCTCTGAACATGATAACCCATCTTAATTCCACCAATCAAAACCTCCAACTGAAGCAACTGCAACTCCGTCTCTTCTTAGTTTTTCTGTTCAACTTCAAGCCAATATCATCTATTCTCTTCATTCCTTTCTTCCACTCCTCGGAAAATCATGTTATTCTCTCTATCAATCTTCACTGCAAAATCGAATCCACTACAGACCCACCACTCTCAGACAAAAACCTCTTTCCTTTCTAAATTTCAGGTGAATGGGGTGAATGAGATAAACATCTCTCTCGATTTGGGGTATAAAATTAGGGAAGGATTAACACACCCACGTTTTTAGATAAGGACCACCAAAAGTTGGCAGCCCCTTAACCTTCGTTGGTCTTCAAATAACACGTGCTCAATAAATGACCATTATGCCCTTTTGCGCCTATTTTTTCTTCTTTTGCTCAAACGACTCTAAAGCACATGTAAAACTCAAAACAAACGTAAAATACATAATTTACATGAAAAATAACAAAGAAAGCATAATCAATAAATAATAAATCAAGGTGTTTAAGGCACCTATCACTGGAATGGGTAGTGATGGTTCAAGATTTGATTGTTTGGTGGTGATTATCTTTTATTGGTGTTGTGATGGCTAAAACGAAGAAGAAGAAGTGAAGAAGGAGAAGTTGGTGATGGAGTGGTTCGTTGAGAGAGATGGTGGTGAGTATCTTCACTGGATGGTTGAGAGAGATGGTGGTGATCGAGAAAAGAGTAACATCAGAGAGAAAATAGAATGTGAATGAAGATGAGAAAATAAAAAGGTAAACTAATAACCTAAAGTGTAAGAGTATGATTACTAGTTGTATAAAAATATGAGGCTATGATTACTTGATTAGTTCGGTTTTATAGGTTATCTCGGTTCGGTTTTAGGTTAAAACTAGAACTGAAACCTAAGCAATTGGTTTTCCAAAAATGACAACCGTGTTTATACTCTCCTCTAATGGTTTTGGTTTGGTTTAAAATATGTGGTTTTGGTTTACGATTTAGGTTCGGTTTTGTGTAGCCCAACGATAGAGGTAGTTGTATGGGTGAATTGGAAAGGGAAAAGGTTTTTTTTTTTTTTTTAACGTCCTTATATTATTCATTCTAGTCTAGGTGCATGCGCAATGCGCTTATTGTTCTATTTTGTGTGATACACCTGCCGTTGCACACTCCAAAACCTATAAAATAATGACCGCGTGTCTGATTCATGCACATACAATTCAGAACAAAATACAACTTCACTTTCTTCACTTGTTCCAGAGAGGCAATTTTACTGTGTTAACTTGCTTCAGACTGATAAGCATCAATATCTAGTAATCAAATTTTTCATTTAATAACTTTTCGATTTTAAATAACCATTTATGTAAACAATTCTAAGGCTTATATGGAGATTGGATTGTTGAATGCCATCCGCTGTGTTTCAATCAACTACCTAAGTCGAGCTTGCTCGATGATTTTTGGGTTCCGAGGAAGATTTTTTTTTTTTTTATAGATACGCGAAAGCCGGAACCAAGCCCCTATCAGAATCCAGCTAGTTGGACTGGCCCCACTGCCAGACCCAACACCACTCAACCCATTATACAACTAATCTATTACAAACCTTTACGGCGGCGGGGATTGAACCCCTGACTTCCGAGGAAGATTACTATTGCAAAAAATGTCTAGGATAATGATTGACAAAAATATAAGGCAACAAATAGATAAATGCTAGAATTATAACATGATACTGCATAAAAGATGAAAAAAGTAGCATTAGGTTTGTCCATTGAATCCGACTCGTCAATTGCAATACGTCTTCTTCTCTATTTTGCAATGTTTATTCATTATCTAATTCATTTGAGCTCTCAACTTCAATTGACCACATATTGACATCAAAAATTACGATTAAGATGAACACCATGCATGCACAAAACAAATCCATTGAATGTAAGTTGTGAACTCTGTGAATTAATGAGAAACACACTCATTAACTTGAAGTCCCACCAGTGCCAAAATTAATTAAAAGGATTGATTCATGGCAAAAGAAAATGTCAGCAAGAAGTTGTTATTAAAGAGTGATATATCTTAACAACTAACCATAGTTCTCTCATCCATAAGCTCTCACAGATTAGGGGATCAAAGTCAAAGTAAAGTGATTCCCTCATAGGGTGAACCTATTGTTTCATTCTATGACTGGATATTAATATTGGACAGAAACACACCACTCACTTTTGATCCCTAACCCATACAACGAGAACGACTATAATCGGTCCATGAACATCAGTCACGTAATTATGTTGTTCCTAAAGTATACCTTTATAACATTATACTTCTGAGTTAGCTAGATTTCTACAGGTTAGATTTAGAGTTATCTCTAGAGTTCTTATAGTTCCCATAATTATATCTATCTGGTTTGCTTCTATTTTTTGATTACAAAAAAACAATTCACTATAAAAATATTACGAGTAGAAACTTTGTACTGATCAGCTGTGTGTTCCAGTGGTGCCAAACAATTGTCAAGTGTATTTGTAAGAAATTGCTAGAATTTAACAATTAACTCTCAAATATTTGCTATAATCAAAAACTTAGTTCCCAATTAAAATTCATTCTAACCTATTATAGGTTCTCAAATAAAGCTCACTACACAATCATACCAAAATTGGTGATGAAAATCTGATTAGGGAATCAAATTTTGAACGGGGATATCAGAAACTTAAGTGGAGGAGGATGTTAATCAAAAATTTGCAAAGTTATTAAGTCCAACCGAACGTTAACTGAAATTGAATTTGAATTTGACCAAACAATATTGTAATCATACTATAAATAACAAAGATTTTTTTTTGGCTAAGCAAGGAAGATAAATTGAGATCAATGCACTAACCAAATGTGTAATCTGATACTGGACACTCTTTGAATTGTGGCCCTCCTCTTCAGTGTTCACTCCTCTCTTACGAAGAAAAGCTTAAGAACTAAGCAATGAAGATCGGTCTGATCAATTTTTTGATGTTGCTGATGATTGTGTGTTAAAAAAACGCTAACCCTAGAATTGAATTTCCAACTTTTCTGTAACGAAAGATCTAAAGTAATGAAGATCTAATCAATGTCGCTGATGATCTTGTGTTCTAATTAAATCAGAAGTAGTAGAGTAGAGTCTTTCAGGGAAATAAGTTGATTTTTTTGTTTGTGTTCCAATGATTTTCAAGTTGATTCGATGAAATGTTATAGAGAAAAAACACTAATGGGGGGTTTGGATGCAGAATTCATAATTTTCAGGAATTTGTAATCTCACATGATTATAAATTCTGGGATTCATGTAAATCCCTCGTATGTTTGGTAATTCAGTTGAGATTCCTAGGATTCATAAAATTTTCTTATGTTAAAGTTTATGTATTGTTTGGCATTGCCCAAAGAAGCTTAAAATTGTATATATATGGGATTTGGACTAAAAATAAATGGGTCCATAAATCCCCAGATAAGTTTCCTAGCAAATCTTAGGGAGAGGGGTCGGACTCCATATGGAGGATTTGCTGGAATTGTGAATCCCGTCGGAAACGTAATTCCAGGGATTTGGGCAACCAAATGTAGCGAGGGAAACGTAATTCCACCAAATCCCCTGGACCCATGAATCCTATCTTTGAAATTCTACATCCAAACCCACCGTTGTCTTTATTTAGCCTTCGATTTTGGAAAATCTACTAACAATATTGCCGGTAAGCAGGTAAAAGAAAAAATTACGGAAGGGTTATTTAGACATTGCTTGTGAAACAAGAGAAAACACCTGGGAACTTTTTTTCTAGCCCAATTTTTTTTTTCTATATAAGAAACCCACCAATAAGATTACATATATGAAAAATTAAAAATTAGTTATAATAAGATCTGTTTACAAAAATAACCTTTTATTTATTTAAGAAAATTAATTACCGGCTCACTTTCGATTTGTTTTTGCATCTGATTCTTCTTCCTTTGGTTTTTATTTTTGATTTCCATGGTGTTTTGTATCGCGCCTTCAGTTCTTCCTTAGGGTTTTTGCTTTTTGCTTTTTGTTGTTTCTCTTTAGGGTTTGTGTTGTTTTTCTTCTTCATGGCTGCTTCAGCTCGACCTGTTGGGGTTTGTTTTCGTTCAACTTCTTCGCCCCAGCCATACCTGTTGCCATCTCCTTCGTCTTCCCATACCACACTGTCCATTAAAGACGCAGAGCTGAACGGTTATTACCATTGTCCATTCAAACACCTCCATGGTTGCCAAGACGGAGTAAATGGAAGGGTTACACTACACCAAATTCCAGGATTCGTAATAGGAATTCGTAACGGCTTTGCGGCCATTACAAAATTCCCGTTACTAATGGACGTTACAAAAAATTTTGTAATAGGCAATGACCGTTACGAAATTAGTAACAAAGAATAACCGTTACGAAATTTTTTATAGGCGTTCAAGCCACACGCTTTGTCACACCTGGTTCTGTGAGTGTGCCATTCACACACGTACTATTGTGTTTCCACCCAAGAGGAGTAACATTAGATGATATCCCCCCCCCCCCTCATGCGTGTGCGATTCACATGCGTGATATTGCTTTTACTCCCATGCCTTGTGTATCGAGCAGATAAAAGTTTCATTTCATTTCATTTCTTATTCTCTCGTCTCTCTTCTGCTCCTGCCTCTCAGAAACCCTAGTATAACTTCATCTACAATAATCGACAGCCGATAAACCATCACATAAACCTCTATATCATCTTCAATAATCTTCAATCATCGATCAGTGTAAGTTTATCATCATAAGTTTTTCGATTTTTAAGGTTTTATTTGTTTTTTAATCTTTTGTTTTCTAAGGTTTCATTTTATCTGTTTTTTTCTAATACGATTTGTTAATCTGTGAATATGTTAATCTAAAATGATTTGTTTCATCTGTGAATCTATTTTAGTCTTTCTTCTTCAATTAAATCTAATTCGATTTGTTTTTTCTGATTTCTTTTTAGGGTTTGAAGAATTTCTACCAACTTAGAAGGTATAAGTTTCAAAATATAAATTGATTTTAGGGTTTTATGTTAATTTCTATTTTAGGGTTTCAAATATGAACTGATTTTAGGGTTTGTTGTAGTGATGGTGTTTCTGAGATGAAGATGGTGTTTGTAATCAATATGGGTTATGATTGATAGAATATTAGGTTGAATGGGTATGAAGTAGGAACGGTGATGGTGTTGTTATGCTATGAAATTGGTGGAAGAACATGAAGGGAATCTGGTGTTGGTTTAATGGGTTCTGAGGATATGTGCCATATGGAATTACGGAGTTGGGAAGATTCAGAAGTTGTGGAGTTGAGAAGATTCAGAAGTTGTGGATGATTGGGTTGCAGTTGAACTGAAGTGCAGGGAAAGTATGGAATTGTGGAGTTGCTGCTGTGAGATGGGTAAGGAAATGGTGGTTCTGATGAGAATGGTCTAGAAGCAGGCAATGCCTTCCCTTCCACTTTGGTACAGCCTTTTCCTTCCAATTTTTGTTTTAAGATGCAACCATTAAATGCATGTTTCTTGTTTTAAGCTGCATCCGCTTTGGTGGTGCTTGAAGTGAAAATACTAATGATGTTGAGAAGAAATCAAGATGGATTTTGTGTTGGTGGTGTATGGAACAGATGTTGATGCTGCTGAGTTTAGAGCAGAGAGTACAAGATAGGCGTGAGTACGTGGAACTTCGATTTTGAAGACTTGAAAGCTTAAGCGTCCCTGGTATGTCTTGCATGTGTATCACTTTATAGTTTAGTTTCAAAATTGTTCCCATTTTGGATGACAATCAACATGAATAGCGGCTCCTTTACTGTCCAAAATAGGAGAGGTCATTCTTGTATTGCATCAAGGTTGAGAACTGGAGCTCGACTTGCTCATTGTAATTTTGCCGGACAACAATAGCTCACTCTATGGTATGGCGAGCCTCATCTTTAGTGGAAATACCCTATCAGCTTAGACTTTTGATTGATTAGTCGAATGAATTATTTAATGAACATTTTGTACTGTATAGGGGACTTGAAACGTATCTGTGAGACCGAACTTGGTCTTGTTTCCCAGTGTTGTCTGACGAAGCACGTCTTTAAGATGAGCAAGCAGCACCATGGCCAATGTCGCCCTAAAGATAAATGTGAAGGTCGGTGGGCACAACACTGTTCTAGTTGATGCATTGGTAAGGCGCATACCGCTTGTCAGTGACCGGGCAACTATTTTCTTTGGTGTTGATGTGACCCATCCTCACCCGGGAGAGGATTCAAGCCCCTCCATTGCTACTGTAAGATTTTATTTACTAATCCACTTTATAGTTCACCCTTTGGTGACTCCTAATTTGTTCCAATTGTTGATTTTTTTTTTTTTTTGTTGTACCTCTTACCCAGGTTGTGGCCTCACAAGATTGGCCAGAGGTAACAAAGTGTGCTGGTTTGGTGTGTGCTCAAGCCCATCGCCAAGAGTTGTTTCAGGATCTGTTTGAAATATGACAGGATCCAGTTCGAGGAACTGTGACTGGAGGCATGGTTAAGTATGTGTCTCTGCCTGTTGTGTTTCTCCGTCTTCGTCATTTCGATTTATCTCCTTTCGGGACCTGAATTGCATATTTGGTGTTTGTTTTGGCTAATTTTTTGATATTTTCATGAACTAGGGAACTTCTTATCTCTTTCCGTAGAGCAACTGGACATAAGCCTCAGCGTATTATATTTTACAGGTAATTTTGGTGTTCATAATGTAGCTAATTGGCTTATATCTACTGCCTTCTCTAGTTATTTATGATATATTTTCTGCTTTCAGGGATGGAGTAAGTGAGGGTCAGTTTTACCAAGTTCTACTCTATGAGCTTGATGCTATTCGCAAGGTAATGTGGTGTCCAATGTCAAGTTGCTAAATTTCTTTGGGACAAAAGGTCTATAGATAGTAACTACCTCTTGTTAAGTCGAAGAATTTTATTTACTGTGTGAATAGCTGAGCAGTTGTAGTCCTCTTGCATATAGTTTTTTCTGAATTCTTAAATTCTTTAACCTGTGCTCCTTGGGTTAAACAAATTATGTCCTGTTGAAATCAAGCTAACTTGTCACTTTCTGTTCACATAGGCTTGTGCTTCTTTGGAGCCGAACTATCAGCCACCTATTACATTTGTTGTGGTTCAAAAACGTCATCACACAAAGTTGTTTGCAAATAACCATAACGATCATCAAACAATTGAAATGAGTGGAAACATTTTACCAGGTAAAATAATATGAGTCTTCTTTTGTTATGGTTGACTAAATATGACGTGTTAATCCTGAGAAGCTTTTAACAGAATCGTTGTTTTGCGGGAACTGTGGTAGATTCCAAGATCTGTCATCCTACTGAGTTTGACTTTTACCTCTGCAGTCATGCTGGTATTCAGGTATAGATGTTTTTCTTTGTTTTTGCTACTCGTATGAAGTTTTTGTATGAGCATGGTGCCTTTGTTACGAACGATTCATGAAATTTGTGTGATGTGATTAATTAATGCAGGGCACAAGTCGTCTAGCTCACTATCACGTGTTATGGGATGAGAACAAGTTTACTGCCGATGGGCTCCAGTCCTCACAAATAATATCTGCTACACGTAAGCGATGTCTCTTATTTAATGTTCAGTCACTGCTTATTCTAATTATTATCTACCAGCCTGATCTTCTCTATTATGTTTATTTTTTTTCAGCTATGCGAGATGCACTCGATCTGTTTCAATTGGTTAGTTTACTAAACTTTAAATGCTGTCTTTTCGTACTTTTATCATCCAGTTAGTAGATATAATTAGTGATTTCGATCAATATCTATGAAAAACACTAATTTTTTTGCTATGCTAAAGTTAGTTTGAGACTTCCCTAGCGAGCTTCAATCCCACGCACTTGAGAAAGTCAATTTATCTCCTAATTTCCATGGAATTTTGTCGGATGTAAGTAGTGTCTGGTTCTACTCTAGTTCTAACACTAGTACGCTACAGATTGGATGTTCGTATCATGTTGAAAAAAGTAGAAAATAACTCCACTAATTTGACTTGTCAGGTGAAGGCATCATTATTTATCGTTCGTTGCTTTTCTGAGTTATCAGAGGATTTTGCGTGTATTGTCTTGGAAGTGCTGATTAACTTGATAACTTCTTCAAAAACAACTTCGAGTTTAAAGCTAGTTGGAGCTCGCAGATTAACTTGTATGGGGACTTCATTATCACTTGCAAACAGAGCTTACAAGGTCTGAAAATGTTCCACTTCATTTTTCTTAATGGCCGTGCTACTATCATTAACTTATGGAGAGTTAGAAATTATAACTATATGTTCTGAAACCTATATGTTTGTGCCCCGATTAACTTTGGGTACAATATCTTCTGAAACCTATATGTTTTTGGTTTCAGTTCATTGCAATACGTTGGTGACAGTTTATATGCTCCTTTGTTATTATCAACCAGTGTTAAATGCAGTTTCCCTGAGCTTGTGTTTGATGTGACAGAGAATGAATGTAAAAGAGTGTTTAGGTACTTATTAGAATTTGATACTTAACCTGATGTTTATGGTACTTAAAAGAATTCGTGTTCTTTCATTGATTTAATGATGTGAAGTGAATGAATGTTTATATGAATTGATTGAAGTATTGTTGAATGTGGATGAGATGAAAGATTTATGCAGGTAAAAAAATTTTAATTCCGACTTATTTCCGGCCGAATATGAACTGCATGTCAATGTTGACTGAGTTACAATTTTTTTTGTAGCGGCTCTAAGATGTTACGACATTCTTGTTACGAAAAAATTAGTAACGGCCCTGAGCTGTTACCACATGGAAATTTGTAACAGAACTCACCTGTTACTAAGGGACGTTACAACCAAATTCGTAACGGCTACATTGCCGTTACAAAAAAATGTAACGCCCCATTTTGTAACAGCCAAGAGCCGTTACAACTCGTTTTAGTAACCCCTCAGCTATGTTACTAATCCATGAATTTGGTGTAGTGTACGCCAGGAGCTCCATCATTAGTCACCTGCAGAGTAGACATTTTTCGACTGCGAACAAAGACAGCTGCAGAGCCTCCATTGCCGGTGATTTGCAGATTTTTCAACTGTCGATAGCGTTCTCCTACAGCTCCACATGTGGTTGTGTTGTGCGTGCATGAAACTACATGCTTGGATATCTCCTTGCAAAGGTCACAAAGGTGAGCACAACGACATCATTCCTGGTCCGTTTAACGGTACCTCTGCAGAATTCTCCATTCACGGTATTTGCAAGCCGTCGAGTGAAGTTCTTGGTTTGAACACGTATGTTGCAGCTATAGTTCCCTTGGCAGAGGTGAGTTCTGTTGATGACTTGGAATCCTTCTCTTTATCTACTGAACTCCTTAACGCTGTTTTTCAAAGGCGTTTTACCACAATATCTAGCATAACGCACCCATGCATGCTCACTTTCTCACGTACCTTGAAGACTTGCCTTGATAACGTGTTATGCAGACCTGCTGATTTGACCATTTGGTTACGACTCCTACTCCTCCCAATTTGTATCTCGTCTCTCTACAGACCCAAACGTTCAGCGGAGGAGAAGTCCGGTAATCGGAAGAAGCGCCAAATAGCTGCGATTCAACAAGCCTTATTGGTTTGGAGGGAACCCAATGGGTGCTACCAACTGATTTCAAAGTTATTACAGCAGCCATGCCACCAACACTTCAAAAAGGAATTTGAGAAGAAGCCGGAGGTTTCCAACTTGAGTGCTTGCCGAAAGAAGATTGGTTATGGAAATTATGCAGCTGCAATTCGTGTTTTGTCGTCAAATGGTATTGTTCATCGTGATGAAAACACCTTGGATGAACTTGAATCCAAACACCCGACTACCCCTCCCATTTGATTCCGAATATTGGCTTTTGCAATGACCCCATAACAGTTGATTCGAGAGCGGTCTTGGGTGCTATCAAGAGTTTACCAAAAGGTACTTCGTGTGGTCGGGATGGCTTACGTGCACAACAACTAGTTGATGCCTTGAGTGGAGCAGCAGCAGCAGTTTCAGATGGTTTTGTGGCTTCGATTACTGGTGTAGTCAACCTTTAATTGGCAGGAAAATTCCCCAGTGCTCTAGGTGAGTACATTGCTAGTGCACCCCTCACGCCATTACTTAAGCCAGGAGGATGACTTAGGCCTATTGCGGTTGGTACCATTTGGCGCCGCTTGTTCTCTAAGGTAGTTGTCTTTTCTGTCGGTAAGAAAATGTTGTCTTATTTAGGCGGCCATCAGTTTGGGGTTGGGATGTCGGTTGGAGGGGAAAGCATTCTTCATGCGGTTAATGGTATACTAGAGTTGAAGGTTCTTTCAGACAAGATGTCAATGTTGCTTATTGACTTCTCGAATGCCATCAACATGGTGTGCAGATCCCATCTCATAAAGGAGGTATGGCTTCATTGTCCAGGTATTTCTCGTTGGGATGAGTTTTGCTATGCTAGGCCTGCTAAACTGTAGTACGATCAACACATTTTATCTTCTGCTATTGGTGTTCAGCTAGGTGACCTTCTCGGTCCTCTTTTGTTTGCTCTGACACTTCACCCCCTTGTGAAGTCCATTGCCTCTCGTTGTAAACTTGATATGCATGCCTGGTACCTGGATGATGGTACTATCATTGGCGATACGCTTGAGGTCGCTAAAGCTTTGAGCATAATAGAATCCGAGGGGCCATGTAGGGGTTTACATCTGAACATTAAGAAAATTGAAGTTTTCTAGCCTACAGTTGATCCTCGTAGCATTGTTGAAGGTGTTTTTCCCAATGATATTGGTAGACCTTGCAACGGTGTTAAACTTCTGGGTGGAACTGTGAGTTTGGATTTGGATTTCATGAGTGACATAGTTTTGAGTAGGGTGAACAAGACCATTCAGCTTATGTCCGCTATCAAAAAACTCAGAGATTCGCAAAGTGTGATGCTATTACTTCGCAATTGTGTCGGTGTGTCTAGACTATACTTTGCGATGCGTACCACCAACCCTGTAACTCTACAAAAATCCACTGATCTCTTTGATGACCATCTTCTTCAATATTTGAGGCTTTTACTCACAGGAGATGGTGCAGGTTTTGGGCCTTTACAACAGAGATTGGCTACCTTGCCTATCAAGGATGGTGGTCTTGGTATATACACTATGTCTGACACTAGCAGTTATTTTTATCTTGCTTCCCAGAGTCAAACTGCTCCAATGCGGAAGGTTATTCTTGGTAACTTATTTCCTCCAGACCATGGTTCTGCTTACCAGACAGCTCTTCAGAACTTTATTCATGTATGTTATTTGCCCTCATCTTAATGTGTCGATAACACTGCCCCCCCCCCCCCCCTTCTATGCATGCCCTGGCAGTCACTTATTTTGATGCAGTTAAGAAGCGAATACCTACCCAATTTTCACTATCTACAAGAGAATGTGTTCTGTGGCAGTGCAAACGTGTCAAACACGCACAAGATTACCTATTAGCTGTTCCAATCAGCGGGTTGGATTAATTCCTTGGGCTCAGACAGTTCAGAGCTGTAGTTTGTTACCGCCTTGGTATCCCTTTGTTTGCTGAGGATAGTCTATGCTCGTGTTGCAATAAACCTATGGATATTTTTTGGGACCATGCGCTTCACTGTGCTAAAGATGTTGGAATTAAGTTTCGACATGATTTGGTTCGTGATGTAATTGATGATATATGCTACAAGGTAGGTGTCCATGCGCGCAAAGAAGTTGCTTTGGGTTTTCTGTCTGATGACAACAAGGATTTACGACCGGCAGACATTCGTGGTTCTTAACTGGGAAAATGGCCAAGACGTGTGTATGGATGTTACAGGTGTCTCTCCTTTCACTGGTGAGGGTGTTCATGCCTTTATTCCAGGGAAAGCCATTTCAAGAGCAGTTTCGCGTAAGCGTACTAAGTACTTGGACGAATGTACCTCACATGGTTTTGGGTTGGGTGTTTTATCTTTCACTACTCTAGGGGAGCTTGGTGAAGATATAATTTGTTTTTTCAAGCGTTTGAAGAAATGTTTAGTTAGTAATGATGCTGGTAGTGGTCCAGGTAGATTTATTTTTCATAGGTTGGGAGTTGCTATTCAGAAAGGGGTTGGTGCCAAGCTTGTAGCTCGGTTACCAACTAAAAGTGTAAAAGCTTAAGACTTTTATCGGTAGTAAATTTTGTTTTTCATAAATAAATAAATGGGAAGTCATATAACTCCCTAAAATACCTCCCTAAAACACGCTAGATATAGTGAAAATTTCTTCAAATCATAATTCCTAAAATAACTCCACAATATATGGAAGATTTAGTGAAAAATGTTGCAAATAATCCCGAAAATAATAACTCACTAACGTGTAAATTCAGACTAAATTTTAGTTTGTGAAAGTTCCATTTTTTACAAATGATGTTTCAATTTTCATGGAGAATTCCATTTTTCATGGGTGAAATTTACGAAGAATTCCAAATTTTCATGTAATTAATTTTGTGAAAATTATAGTTTTCACAAAAATATATTTTTTAGTTTTCATTCATGAATAGTGTTAGGCCGACAAAATTGTTGTTTTCATCCGTGATGAACATCTTGTGCCATATGGAAGAAAAAAAAATCTAATTTTCACTTGGATTGAGGAAAATTTCAGTTATCACCTATAAAAAAATTAGTTTTCAC
Organism: Papaver bracteatum; assembly: GCA_023529315.1. NCBI lineage: Eukaryota > Viridiplantae > Streptophyta > Magnoliopsida > Ranunculales > Papaveraceae > Papaver > Papaver bracteatum. The sequence goes on from JAJJWX010001945.1 coordinate 3,808,178, forward strand.
CCGTAATAATCATTGAGCAATAAAAATTATGATTTACACCGTTCCATTCAATAGAATCATGTTTTAAATTAATAAACATAGATATTTGTAATCCGCTTCTGCATATACATATTTATCAAACAAACTAGTGCAACATATTTCAGAAAACAAAGCTGCTCCAACATCCGTGATATCTATGTAGTGAGAGTGCTGATAGATGGATCATCCAAATTGTCGATAAGCAAGAAGTATATACGCTCTTCAAGGCTTGTTCCTCGTATAGTCATGCAAATGAAATAGATCTACTGATTCTCAATGCAACTTCATATGAAATTTATTGACTTTATTTCATGTGATCTGGTAGAGAAAGAAACGAAAAGGAAAAGAAAAAGAAAGATGATGATTTAATGAGAACAAAAAAATCAGCCAGGTATACATGAAAAGCTTGAAAAAGTAGGAGAATCATGATGAAGAAGGTGCGCCACCAACATTACTTTACCTCATCCCTAACAACCATAATAGGAAGGGAGTAACTGACGGCCGTATGTATAATGAGATAAAACTACCGACCGTAAAAATTGGCAAACATTTTTCCGTCAAAATATTTTAGTAAAACTTTCCGCCCGCAAAAAATGCCAACGACTAGTGAGTAGTGATTGACTATTTGTGGGATCGTATTTAAGTTTTTTTTTTTCTAATAATAAATCATGGATAAAGGTTAATTTAGTCTTATTCAAAATGTAAAAATTTAAGTCTAATCTAAACTACTAATATTAATCGTAGATTTTGTATTTTGGGCTACAAATATATATCATCTTAATGATGGGTTTTTAGAAGAGAGAGACATCGAACTTGGATTCCTCATAAATTTCCACTTTTTTTATATTAGTTATTATTAGAGATTAGATAATTACTAACCATTGTTAGGAGAGTGTAAATTTGTGCACCCTCGAAATACCGGGGTGCACGTTACAGTTGCTTCTATTGGATTAGATTTTATAAAGTGGTTTTTTTTTTGACGCGAAAAGGGAAAATTTGATTAAAAAAACAAAGATGTCACCGAGAGTGACACCAAAGTTACAAAAAACAAAAAGAAAATAAAAAGAAAAAGAAAAAACAAGCCCACTGAGGAGCAAACAAACAACCTTCAAAAGAGAAGGTCAAAACCCAAGCTCTACCAAGAACTGCCTAAAACCAGCAAAAGAAACACACTCAATCACTCTTCAGAATCCACATTTTCATCTTGAAACGAGCATTTTACTGCCTCAATTTGCTCATCATAGTCAGAATCCGAGTCGAAATCTCTCATACCATCAGTATCCTCGTTCAAAGGCATTTCCATATTTGATTTAGCATGACTCTCCAATAAATTTCTACACATAGATCTCTCCATATGATGAGCAGAGATACCCAATAACCTAATAAAAGCGATTTTGGAATCTATTTTAGCCTCACTAATAACAGCTACTGAATTGGAATCTATTTTAGCATTCTTTTCTATAAGATTTTTCTTCTTCTTTTTTCGGATCGTATCTCGACTCAAGTCCCTTTGCAAGGGGAGAACAACCTCCGTATTTTCGGATCGTAACTTGATTTAGCATGACATTTATGAAGTGGTTTTTGTTTTCTGTATTATTATTTTTTATTTATTCTTTACTGATAAAATTAAAATTCACCAAAAAGAAAAAAAAGATAAAATTAAAACTCCACGACATCCCTCTCTTCTTTTACTCTCCGTCTCCTGGTTCTTCTAGATTTTCTATGCCCTCTCTAGATTTTTTGTATTTTAAATAACATTATATGGATTGAAATCGAAAGAAAGCACATGTAATCGATGTAATATTTTCTTTGGATGATTTTGCTTTGAGTTTTTTTTTTTAAGGCAGATCTAATATGGTGACTGATATTGGTATGGTGGGAAATCAGAGAAGAGATGATCATGATTTTACAAGAACAAATAGCATTCTAAACGTTATCAATTTGGGCAAGTTAGATTGTTTATATTCCTTTTCCCTTTCAATCTTACAGTTGTGATTTTTTAATTTTTATAGATCACTGTTGTGTATATAATGTAGTTGTATTACTAATTATCGAGCAAAAAAGTTGTATTACAATCACTCCTTTTCCATTTTTACACAATATTCTTCTGGGTTTACTTGGATATTTAATATGATCTTGATGCAACTAATCAAATTGATCTTCTCCTTTTTTTCTCACAGAATTGATCTGGTTTTCGTAATTAGTTCCCAATCTTAGATTCATGATCAATTTTCAGAAATATCTTTTTGATCATAATCATAATCTTAGGTTTTATATATTGTAATCGAAGATTTCGAACTAGTTGATTTCATCTTCGTTTTAGGGTTAAAACTTGAAAGGGGTTTCATTCTCCCTTTACCGATTCCAATAATAATCAGGAAAACACAATAAAAACTTTTACAAGGGAAGGGAAAAAAACAGATATATTAGCATATGGAAGTTTGAATATTTCCGCAAAAGAGATAGGATAAGGATCTGGAACAGAAAGGGGTGCAGAATTTCAGTTGAATTTTGTAAAGAAAAAGAAAAAGAGAAAACGGAAAGTAAAATGAAAACAGGTGGTTTTGGAGGATTTAGAGGACCAATCAACAGAGTCGGAATGTGCATCCCGGTTTTAAGGGGGTGCACAAATTTGGACTCATTGTCATGACAGCCTAGATTGGGGATTTATCAAAACTTCATTTACAAAACTTTGATTCCCACCAACCTTTGTAGAATACATTATGCTATGCGTCACTTCAGTTACATAGTCGATCAACATAAATGGTACGCCCCATGGCTACATCAACCCAAGTAGATGTATCAGACAAGGAGACCCACTATCTTCCTATATTTTCATCATATATACTGAAATCCTATCTACAAACCTAGGAAACCTTCAGAACCAAAAATTAGTTCAAGGAATTAACATATCAAAAAAAGCACCACCAATTATACATTTAATATATGCGGATGATTTACTGATCACATATAAATCTTCGGATCAGAATAACCAACACCTTAAAACCCTACTCCACTCCTATAACACCTTTGCAGGACAAGTAATCAATACCACCAAATCAGTAATCATCCATAATCCAAACATATACCCAATCAAAATAAACGATCTTCAACAATTCTTCAATATGCCGGCTACATCAAAACCTCCAACCTATCTGGGAGTCTTATTCAAACACGGAAGGACAACCAATCAAACCTTTGCTCCCCTCTTATAAAGATTAGTCTGAAAACATAAATGATGGATGACAAAATGCCTAACTTTAGCCGGAAGACTCACTCTGAAAAGACGAGGGTACCCAAGTATACCTCAATCTAAAACTTTTCCACCTATAAGTCCTTTCCCCGAAAGTGATTGCATATGGACTGAGTCGAGACAATACAACTAATCGGTTCACACTTCGTGTGATCGTCTATGAATACGAGATCGAGACAATACGACAACAAGATAACTTGCGTGATTGACTATGGATACAAGATCGATACAATACAACAACGAAGTATGCTTACTTGATAATAAGTTCGGACTTAACCAAACAAAATAGGATTGCTATCAAGTAAATAGGAATTAACGTTTGTGTATTTTACTTCTAATTATAAATACGGAAATAGAAAAGTAAAAGACACAACAAGATTTTGTTAACGAGAAAACCGCAAATACAGAAAAACCCCGGGACCTAGTCCAGAATTGAATACTCTCAGAATTAAGCCATTATACAAAATCTAAACCAACTTTGTATAGTTGAGACCAAGCAACTACACCTATAGTTCACGTAGTTCCCTCAGTATCCCTGCGCCTCCAACTTGTAATAAGTCACGCACTTGGAACAATTCATTTGGTTCGTATTCCAAACAGTAAATGAACAACAAATTTGTCAGGTAACAACTCTTTTCAAACAAAGTGATATGAGTTTGAAAAAAGGCTCTTCAATTTATCCCAATAAACTCCTTTGTCAGATTCTTAGATCAATCTCTTAAACAACTACAAAGTAATTGTCTAGACTTTGTGATCAACACTTTTAATCACAAAGAATTCTATTAATGTCGATCTACTCAACTAATCAATCAAGGTTATTACAAAGATAAACCGATTATAATTGGATCCCCAGCCGATCAAGTTTTGTGCACACCAAATATTATGAACTCAAATAAGAAATCTTATTTGTATTCAAATCTTCTTAGATCTTCAATAAACACATGCACACAAACAACTTAAATCTCTTGTGATCAATCACACACAGAATGGAGTATGTTAACAATGGATTATCACAAGACGTCTTTAGATCCACAAACAGTTCTAAAGATCCCCGTCGACACTTCGATCTAGTTTGAGTGAATCTTATATCAGAAGAGAAGATTCTCAAGTATAAACAAACTAGGTGCAATCAAAGTTCAACAACCGTTAGTCAATCAAATCAATCGAAAACTAATAATAAACTGCAATTATCTAGTTTCCCACCAATGGTACTCGTAGAGCCTCCCAATCCCAAAGAAGTCTTTAAACGAGCGGTCGTAAGAGATTTCGCCAAATTAGGGTACTTTCCTCTCCGAATAGACGGCTCCACCAGTAACAACACAGCTAGGTAGTTTTGCTGGCTCTGAGGATTAGTTTGCTTGAAATGCAAACCTCAATATTTATAGACCAAGGAAGTTTGGACACCAAGGAATTTCCAAAACCGAATATTCTCAAAGATATGCAATAAAGTCCAAATCGTTTTTCATAATTCCTGGAAATGCACTGTCCAAATATTTAACCGAAATATCAGTAGAAAATCTTCAATTAGTAAATGCACATTACCAATTTTTATTTTCTAAATACTAGGTATCACCGGGGCCTTACGGCCCCGGCTCAACATCTGATTAGTATGAGGTCACAGAGCACGAATAATATTAGTTACAATTGCATGTACTAAGCCCACATAATAAATTGTTATATCAAAATACTTCACCATTGAATGCATCTGCATTAATATGATATCGAATAAAAATTAAAAAAAAAATCACAAATAAAAGAAATCACAAAGTATAACCTAAACATAGGCTTCCATTATATTTTAATCGTAATTGATTTTCGCTAGAAAACACACAATGTTAAAAACTGTATCTTCAAATTAAAAAAAAAAAAAAAAAAAAAAAAACGTAATTCATTCTCACCACGATATGTCCTCTTCGAAATTTATTTTTGCAATTGCTACACCAAGGTTCCTCTTTTTCGTCGTACTTAACCTTTTTACTACATCTATTGTGTGCTATGTAATATCATTCTATGTTCTCAACTTAAGCTAAGAATTTAACTTACATGTAAAGAAGAAAATCATATTTAAATAATTATACACTTTAAGTTTCAATATTTTTAAATTTCCACACGATGAATAACAATCCAATTAATAAAGTATGGTGGGCATTGAAAAAACTAAAATGCAGTTATTAGTCAAAAAACAAACGACAACTAAATCTATGCAAAAAATTATCAATACTACAATTAATGGAGCGTTCTTAGTAAACAAACTTATTTAGAAACACGTACTTGGAATGAAACCAAGGGTTTATCCCTTTCATCTTTGCTGACTTTGAATAGTTCATAAAAAACTTGCAATCTATTCAGTGCTACGTTAGGAGTGCAGAATCCTTTGGATCTCTTTTATTTTTATTTTTTTTTAGTAATAGCAATCTATTGATCTATATGTTCAAGTCGCTCTGTGTCAAAGAGAAGGAATGCTCCTGTAAGTGCAATACTACAAATCTTGCTGAGAAAATAAAATCAAAACAAAAACCTAGTGGTTGTTACCATTTCTATATAAGATCCGCACGGGCATTATATACTACAGGATCCTATAGTAAGATAAATTCAGAAAATTGCGCTATAGTTTTATGAAAGAAAAGAAGAAAAAAAATTATGCACCTAGAATTAGCCAAATATTTTCCACAAAGTTACAACACTTCCTATATGATACAATACCATAGTTTTAAAGGTTTCAACAACTTTGTACCCTGCAAAAGTGGGATGAATTTCTGATTAGGAAAGCAACTTGATTGAAAAGAGAACTAAACAATATTATAATGAATAGTCTCAGCGCACAAAATCACACTTATATGTGGGCATAAAATCTCATCAGTACATGTATATGAAGCAGGAATTATTTATGACAAAAAAATTATCACTCCACTAAACCTCATAGATATAATGGAGTTCATTATGGAATTAGTTACAAAAAGTTCGATTTTTATCATATGCACAACCAAATAATATAAAGATATTAATAGGGTTCCACATGAACAACCAATTATTGTACATGTAGGACAAATTAAGAACCACTTAACCTTTTATTATTGAAATTGGAATTTATTTTATCGTAGAATTATCCTAAATATATTAAAATAATATGTCAATTATGTGAACAAAACTATATGAAAATTGAAACCGTGATTCTAAATAGCTGCAACTGAAGGATGGCAATCTATTGGGTTGAATTTCCATAACCTGGAGGAATTTGATGTGTTTGGGTGCTTGGGATTAAATGCAATCTCTGTGTGATGGGTGTAGCAAACTTTCGAAATTACATATTTTTGATCAATATAGCATAAGTTATGTTGTGGAGATGTTCGATTCCAAAAGCTTTCGACCGTTTTTTATTACGTGGTTTGTTTGTAATCATTTTTTAACATTAACGTTTGTTTTGTATATATTATTTTGACTTGTACGATAGATATATTGATAACAAAGACACTCTTTCTAATAAAGCTTGCAAAACATTAATCATTATCGAGCCTATGGATTACCCGGGGCCACGGGCCCCGATGTTTTATTAGCCAGGTTAAATCAGCCGCAGCCTATGGCCTTGACTGTGGATTAGAAAATATACCGTAAAATGTAATCTCACGTTAAAATAAGCATCGATAAGGTCAAAATATAGGATGATTAAGCATATACATTAGTTTGTGCATGTGGCCTCACTGTCAGGATAGTCGGGTTAAATTAAGAGCGTGGATTTGAAAATATTAGGTTAAACGTAGTCTCATATTAAAATTAGCCATAATTAATTTGAAATCTAAGGTGTTAAGCCTGACCCTTGTATTATTTTCTTTGGGTCAAATTAATTGGGCCCTACAGCCCCAGTGTTGTGCTCATCGGGTGAATTTATCCGAGCTATTTAATTAGTCAAGTCATGGTATTTGTGTTTATTTAGTCGAGACATAGTAATCGGGTCTACGACCTTGACTATTAGGGATGGTCCCAATATTTAGTTAGTCGTGTCATAGTATCATGTTTAGTTAGTCGTGTCATAGTAGATGGGGCCGCAAGCTCTACGATTCAGTTATTCATCTGTAGTAGCTTGCTTAGTTACTCGGGTCCCAGTAAGTCCCGGCCATTAAGTATTGTCTGTATGTTTAGTTAGTCGGACCATTATCAGTTAATATTTCTTTTATTTCGTTCAACTTTCAAATCAATCAACAATTTCCCCAGCCCACTCCACATGCCGGGAAACACTCCTTTTATATGTTCTTGTTTCTCACTTAAGACTTTTCAATGGGGTGTTCTGATAAATTGATAATAAGGAACTTTCTGAAAAGTTGAAGACGGTATGTATATTTAAAAAATTGATTAAAAAAGTTGATTAAAAAAGTTTTATTCAAAAAATGGAATTCTCTTAACTGCTTTAGAAGCTATGACATTACAGTTAGCCTTTATTTAGCAAAAGAAAATGTAGTTGTAGGAAATCCTATACTACACCCTTGCTAAGATTTCACAATAATCAACTCATACTCAAGGATTAAAAACAACTCTTTATCATTTAATTCTCGGAAATGTTTACAGAATTGGAAGAAATCAAGAATACAAGTATTCTGAAAGTGGTTTCTCTCTCCTCAGAAATTTCTCAACTCTAAAAAAATACCTCTCCCCTCTCTGAACATACTGGGTCTCTATATATAGGGTAGATACATAATGGGTGACAGCTAAGCTGTCTTTTACTTTCGGATTTGATTTGCGATCTTATCGCAACAACTATAACATGAAATCTCGCAAGTATTGTATCCATCGCAGATAAATCATGCTCTTATTGTGTTTCCTCATTCGTCAGCTATTACGTCATTCCTTAACCTACTATGTGACACTCGCAAAGTGTCGTTGAAAAGCTCGTGGTATTTTCGCAAAAGTGTTATTTAATCTTGCAAGAATATAACGATATTCTGATCCTACATCTTGCCTCTTCTCATGTCGTTTCTGCGAAGGAGGAAAGATCATGAGAACTGAAATTTTTATAATGCCGCAATTGTTTATCTTTTACATTCTTTTATTTTGACACGTTTATGTATTCTTCGCCAGCTGTCTTCATGTATGTTTTCTTCCATTCAATTTTTGACACGTCCTTTTCAACAGCTGCGATCTGACCGTTCATGTGTTTTCTCTGCATTTATTACATTCATCTTCTCGAGAAATTTCTCCTTCTATAAATACTTCCTCATTCGTTTTCTTTCTTCTTTTCACTTCTTTCATTCTTCTCCCCATAATTTCTCTGCAACTTCACTGTTCTTCCGTAAATTCCGGATCTTTTACTTTCATAAACTTTCTCTCAATTTTTTACTTATCCAATCTCCATTCCCATACTCAAGATGGTTGTAGCTGGTCGCAAATATGAGGCTGCCTTCGAGAAGATTCAAAAAGAATATCGAGATAAAGGTTTTACTTTATCCACCATTCCCAATCAAAACCCTAAATCTGAATTTTCTATACCATTATTTTCTAACTTTCAATGTAATCGCGAGAAAATCATAGTCTCGCTAGGTCAGCTTGAAGCTGGTCTTCCCATTCCTCTTTATAACCCTGAACTTCCTCTATTTTATGAGATTCTTTCTCACGAGAAATTCTCGCGATCGATATATCAACTAAGTGGAGACTGCATTCGTCTGTTGATGGAATATGCTACTCGCGGTGCTAATAGAAAATCTCGCTATCCTGAAACCGCGAAGAATCCTGAATTTAAAGATATTCCAATTATTCCTTCTATGTATACCGTAGATAATTTCTTCTTAAGTTATGACATTATCCCCATGAAGAGGGATATCACTTGCTGTGGTGTCCGCTTGCAAAATAAAGATAAGATCGCTGAAGATAAAGCACTTATGTTGGATATCGATTGGCATATAAGTACTAATCAAGGCCCTCGCCACTCTAGCGATGACAAATGGTTCATATTTCCTTTATTCCTTGAAGGTCCTTACATATCTGGTCTTCATAATTTGCCTGCGAATCTTTCAGAATATCAACCGTGTGTCTTTAACTGGCCCGAGAGAAATAAAGAGGTATGTTCTTCTTAAGTCTTTGTATAGTAAGTTATTATTATCAATGTTTCCATATCTTTAAGCTCTCGCTGACTATCCCTTCTTATTAGATTAAAAGGTTAAAGGCCAGCTACAAGAAGTCTGGGAAACCTGCTACTCGCTTAACTCTTCAATTACTCACAGATGAAGTAAGAAATACTTCTTTATAAATCTTAACAATATATTGTTTCCCCTGTTTCTTATCTTTATATGTGTTCGCAGGTAATTGAAGAGATAGAGCCTGTAAAAGTTGTGAAAACTAAGGGGAAAAACAAAAATGCACCTCGTAAAGAGAAATCTACTGCGCCTCTCAAGGAAAAATCTTCTGCTTCTCGCGGAGAAAAATCTGGTGCCCCTCCCTTGAAGAAAAGAAAAATTTAACTTCTTTCTTCTTCAACTCTTCAATCCAATGAAGGAACTTTGGAGGATGATTTTAACAATGGCAATGATGATGATGATGAAGATAATGATGATTCTTCCCCTCCTGAGTCTTCTATGACTCAATTATCCAAAAAAAATTGGCGATGTTACACATGGCATCACAAATGATTATGGAGATGAAGCTCTTAATGGGATATCCCAGGCTCTTGCCAAAGTATGTGATGCTCCCATATTAGTTGGTAATGATTCTCTCCAAGGAATCTCAAGATCGCTGACTCCCAGTCTCTTAAATTCTCTTGGTACCCTGGTATGTTTTTATTTCTTCAACCTGCTTATGTATTTATTCCATCACCAAGCCTTAACTTATATTATTCTCTCATAGGTTGGAAGAGATTCCTTTGATGTTGCCTCTGATTTGGACAAAAGGCGTGTATATTCTCAAAAGAATAATGTTGTCCTTCGCCAAAAAAATGAAGAATTAAAATATGAATTCACTAATCTTCGCGAGAAGAATGAACAAATGGAAGCTGAACTTGCTAGTCTTCGCAAGAAGAATAAAGAACTTGAGAATAATATTTCTCAACAATCGCTCAAAGTATCCAATCTTGATACTGTTAACAAACAACTCTTAGGTATGATAACCTTCCTCTTTTCCTTCATAATTTTATGTTTCATTATTCTTTCTTACTTGATTTATCATTCTCGCATACATTTATGGTCTCACTGATGAGGCTTTAACCATTCGCTCTTTTCCTAAACCAATAGACAATGATACTCTTCTAGAACTTCTTAATAATTCTTTGAATAACCCTTCCAATATTAATTCCCTTTCCATAGATGAATTCAGATATAAGTTTCGCTTTTTAGAAATTGACTACATATCTTGTTTAGATATAACTCACAGATTCAAACAACTTTATCACAATTCCAAATTTGAGATTAAAACTTTAAAGGCCAAGAACAAAGATCTTTCAAAAGACAAAGACCGTATATCTAGACAAGGAGCTGAAACCTTAGCAAATTTCCATAAGACCATTCTTGAAGTTAAAATTGAAAGGGATGGGCTTATCCGCGATAAAGAAGGTTTTATTGAAAGAGAATACCAAATTCGTTCCCGTCTTCTTATAAATAATGATGTGGAGTTTGCTTGGTCTGCGAAAGTTCTTGAAAATTCCAGAACTAATTTAGGTGTAGATGTTAGTCTTCATATTGAACAAGCAACTTTAATAAAAGACTTGATTTCTGGAAGAGAAGGTTATTAACTGTTCTCCATTGTTAATTCCTTTCTTTTGTTATTCTTCCTTGTAAAACTTCTAATCTTATTGTTGTATACTCGCAGGAGCTGAAAAGAGATACTCTGAAAGAATTGGAGAACTTGAAGCTGATAAGAATCAACTCGCCAATACCCTTAATGCTCGCAACGAGAAGTATTCAAGATTGAAATACCAATTAAGAATTAACTGCTGCGAATTTTAGTAGTATTCTTGTTGATGTTCGCAATGATTCCATTAAATTAGTCTGCGATGATCATAACATTCCTCATTCTATGTATCCTGATCTTGCAAAAGAAGTTCCAGCAAAAACTCCAAACCTTGTTATCTCTGATAGTGAAGCTGAGGAATCTGATAAGGATGAAGATGATGGTAAAGATGAAGAAGGAGAAAAATCTGGCCACAATGATGGTGGATCTAATTAAATCTGTTTCTTCTTTTATCTTCCTTGTAATTTTGTACACTTATTTTCTGCTTCTCGTAATATTGCTGCGAGTTTCTCCAACTTGATGTGTAAATTTCTTTTGCTTCTATCTGTACGAATTAAAAAACAATCCTTTTCTGCAACATGATCAATCAACATAATTTTATTTTTTTAACAGTCTATGTAAATGTGTCATATCTGTGTGAATGTGTCATATAATAAGATCTACGTAATTTTATCATATAATGATGAATAATATTTTCATCACTCCATGCATTCCCTTACTTTCCTCTATTATTCATCTGCAATATGAAAAAATTGAGTAAAGCTTAGATATCCAGTGTAAATAAAATTGAGCTGCCAGCATCATCGCAAGTATCAGTTGTATACTTTTATGATCTATGCGTGAATATCACAAATTTCATAATCTCTGCAGAAATATCGCAGTTATTCAATTTCTTGTGGTCTTATTATGCCTTCCTAGTTAAAGGTCTTATTTTGCCACTTTATGTATTTGCGACAAAATCGCAGGACGTATTTACACTTGTATGTAAAAACCCATTGATCTTGCCTTATCTGCATTTTTTCAATTTCTCTGCAATAATATGACAAATTTAAGTTCTCTTGCAAGAACAAAGTTTTATGACATTGTCGTCTTGCGATGAAATCGCAGGACATCTTTACACTTTCATTTAAAAACCCATTGAACTCATCTTATCTTTTTCTCTTATGGCTTGTTGCCTCTGTATTATTTTTGTCACGCGACAATATGACAGGCCTAAATGTTCTTGCGATCATAAGCCCCATGACATTGCCGTCTTAAGACACTTATCAGCTCCCTAATGGAGGGTGCCGCCCTTATCTTCCCCCTGGTTTCCCTTCAAGGAGGGAACATCGGCCATACAAGACTAGCTCCTCCCATCCGGATTTACCAACAACCAGTTATTTTCGCATCCTCTTGTCCTTTATGCCTATATGGCTTATAGTTACAAGACTGCACCCTAAGTGGGGTTTTCTTCAGGTCGAATGCATCATAGCCAAGACTTACCAAGAATGGACATGGTAGGTTCGTCCGTCCCGGTCATCCTTGGCTCAACCGTGTACCTCAGCGCCTTAGTCATACTCTGCACTCTTTAGAAGAGGTCCTCTGTCGTCTAACCAGGGTATAGCTTTATATAGTTGGAAATCCAAGGTACCTCTCCTGGATAGGTTTTCTTTAACCCCCAACATATGCATGACTCGGGTTCCAACAGCGGTATAACCTTATCCCTCAGTCATGTAAAGAGATACCCCCTTATATGACGTACTTTAGGTCTTACATTTGCCTCTTGCGAAATTGTATCCGCGAACTAGGGTATACGCCATAAAGGTTCGTCCCGTTCTTTATTTCTTTTGCGAATATCGCAATCTTTTGTTCTTTGAATAATCTCGCGATTATACTCGCTGCTTCTTTTGATCTTATTTCATCTTTTGTGTAATTTTTACGATTTCATCCTTCTTATTCAAACAAAATAAAACAACAATCCATTTATAAACTTCATCATTTTACCTTCCTACTCACTTCTTTTTGCTTCTGCTCTTTTGTTGCGTTTTGTTATTTTTTCTTCATTTGCGATACGCTCGCCATTTATTTTCTGCAGCTCATATTGATTTTGCAGCATCTCATCTTCTCGCTGCTCTATTGTATCTACCATTAACCTATCACACCTTTGTCTTTGTTTGATGTTCTGCTTCCAATTGCTATTCTTCGCAATTATATCTTCACAAGACTTTATATCAATATCATAACATTTTCTACTCTCACCCTAATCTTCTTTGATGACCCCGACACCATGTGGATGTGGAAATTTAATACATTTATGATAAGTTGATGCCACACCTAGAATTCCGTGTAACCATGGTCTGCCAATTAAGGCATTATAGGGTGTATCCACATCTACTACACAAAATAAGACTTTGTACTTGATTCCCTTTAATGGTATCCTCATTGTGATTTCTCCCTTTGGTTTATTGGCGCTACCATTGAAACCATATATCTTGTATGTTGAGGGTATTAAATCCCCCTCCCTCCCTCCCATGGTATTATAAGTGTGATAAAATAAGATATCCACCGAACTACCTGTATCAATCAATACTCTATTTATTTCCCATGAATCTTCATTTTCATCCTCACCTTCATCTTCTTTTTGTTTTGGGTTTATCTCTAATCTCACATCCAATGGTTGATCATGCATTTCTCCAGGTTTAGGTACTTCTTGTGCGGTGAAAGAAATGGTTTGTTTTTATCACTCCTCTAATGACGAGACTCTCGCAATGTTCATAATCTCTCTTCCATCTGTGTCTCTCGCTAAGACTCGACTAAGAACGTTGTCGTGGAAATTTTCAATAGTCTTGTATGAATGTAAGATGGAATTACAAAACAATTTTTTTGCCTTCGCTCCAACCTCTATCACGAATGTTTCTGCTCCTTTTACAGTATTCACTCTGCGAATTTCTGGTACTGGTGGTAGCCGCTGAGATTGTGGATGTCCTATTAGAAAATAATTTAACTTTCCTTGATCAATCATCCTCAAAATTATTCTTTTTACATTCCTGCAATCGTTTATTTGAGTGTCCATGGAAATGATGATAAGGACAAAATGCTTGATTTCGATTATTCTGATGTGGCTCTTTTCCCATGTTCCAGGGTGATGGTATATTTTCCATCAAAATGATGGCTTCCCAAATCTTTTCTATGCTAGCATTCAAGGGTGGCATCTTAATTTCTTCCCATATTACTCTTTGATTTCCTTGTCCTCTGAAATTATTTTGCCTCTGACCACCATAATTCTCTTGCGGCTGGTCCAATCTTTGAATTTTATTATTTACACCGCGACTATAATAATTCCTCTCTCTTTCATACTCCTTTTGATCTCAACTTCCCATAGCTACTAACTTCTGCTGATTTTCAACCACTATTTTATCTTGCTTTGGCTGCGAGGTGCTCGCCACATTGTTGATCATTTTAAGAAGTAAACTCTTGTTCGCTGCTATTGATCCAATGTTTGCGATTGGGTATGATTCCATCTCATTTTGTTTTTCCTCCAAAGCAGTGTATTCTTCTTATAGTTCTCGTAGCTCAGTCATTGTGATGGTATTTTTAATTCTGAAAATTTATATGTACATCAGATTGGTTGCGAACATTGCATTTATGAAAGATAAAATAAGATATCTCTCATCCACCCTTCCTGCAATTTCATTGCACATTGTTTTCCATATTATGTTTAGGTGTTTAAGACTCTCGCCAATCCTCTGTTTTAATCCAAATATATCTTCAATACTGGGTCGTGAAGAATTGTTGCTTATATATGCTCCCAGAAATGTAGCTTGCAAATGGTCGAAAGAAGTTATTGTATTTTTAGGTAAGCCTTCGAACCATTTTAACGCCTCGCCAGTTAAACTAGATGCAAAGTATTTGCATAACACATCGTCATGGTTTTCCCATTGTAGCATACATCTAACGTAAGCCTTGACATGTTGAACATCACAGGTAGTCCCATCAAAGATACTGTTTAACGCTGGTAAATTGCATTTTGGAGGAATTCTTCTTAGTTGTACTTCTTGAGTAAATGGAGTTCTCGCAGCTTCTTCAAGTTTCCTTCTCTCCTGTTATTCAACATTCCCCTCATTTCTGCTAATTTTCTTAAAATTTGTTCATTTCCAGCTGAATTTTGCTCCATTGGTCTTTTTAGGGCAGCTTCTCTTTTTCTACGTTCATGCCTTTCTTGTCTTGCGAGATTTTGTGTATCTTCATCGGCATCTTCATTTTGTCTTCCTCTGCGATTTTCCTCTTCTCTTCCTTCCTGGATTCGTAACTGGTTACGTCTTCCAATTTCTTCTCTGCGAGTTTCTTCATTTCTCATTGTTTCTCTTCGCTGCCTTTCTATTCTTCTTTGTATTCTATCATATTTTTCATTGATATCATTGTTATGGCAATTTTGTATGCATCTTCTTTCTTGATTATCATGATTATTCTGCCGAATCGCTTCCTAAAATTCTTGTTCTTCCACTTCTGCTCTTAATCTTTCCCTCTCGCAAGCCAGGCGTGCTTGTTCAGCATAATGTCTCTCAATTTCATCCTCAATGATTCTTTGATTTCTTTGTATTTCTCGCCCATGTAATATTCTTCTACCTTCTTCTCGATTTTATTCATCATTTTGATTATTTCTACCCTCTTGATTTTTTCTACCATTTACAGTTTCATCGCGTGGAATATGGCGATCATCAATTATCTCTTCTTCTCTATGATGTTGTTCTTCATTTGGATTTTGCACTCTTTCCACATTTCTCATAGGGGAATTTTTCCTTGGTTCTTCTCTAAATGACCTTGAACTTGATCTAGCAGTACTGCTTGATCTCCTTCTTTGCAATCTTAAATTCTCCATTCTTAACTCATGATTTTGCCTTGTTAAATTCGCACGTTCTTTTGCTTCTAATCTCCTTTCCTCCTGTATTCTTTGTCTTAAATCAGCTGTTGTTCCATTTTCATTTTCTCCATGAATTTATCCTTCAACCACTCCTCGATCTCTCTCTTCTCTTCTTTCATCTCTTAATTCTCGATATTCTTCTTCTTCCACTGAATCTGATTGCCAAGTATGCACGCTAACTCTATCATAATCCATTGCTCTATCTTGTATTGGTGTTTGCTGATTTGATTGTTGAACCTGATTTTCTTCATTATTCCTTGTTCTATTTTTCCTTGTTCTTACTCTTGAAGATTCTCCCATTTTATTTATTCCTCCACCTGCAAGTCTTTTACTCCTCCTTACAGTTGTTGGTGGTTCCGATGTGTTTCTTCTTCTTCTAGCAATTATTGCGTTAGATCTTTCACTAATTGTTCCAAATTCCTTTTAATCACAATGTCAATTTTTATCTTTTTCTTCAAGTAATCATCAATTCATCCCTGTTTCGGATGCCAAAATGTAGTTGCAGGAAATCCTACACTACACCCTTGCTAAGATTTCACAATAATCAACTCATACTCAAAGATTAAAAACAATTCTTTATCATTTAATACTCGGAAATGTTTACAGAATTGGAATAAATCAAGAATACAAGTATTCTGAAAGTGGTTTCTCTCTCCTCAGAACTTTCTCAACTATAAAAAAATACCTCTCCCCTCTCTGAACATACTGGGTCTCTATATATAGGGTAGATACATAATGGGTGACAGCTAAGCTGTCTTTTACTTTCAGATTTGCTTTGCGATCTTATCGCAACAACTATAACATGAAATCTCGCAAGCATTGTATCCATCGCAGATAAATCATGCTCTTCTTGTGTTTCCTCATTCGTCAGCTATTACGTCATTCCTTAACCTACTATGTGACACTCGCAAAGTGTTGTTGAAGAGCTCGCGGTATTTTCGCAAAAGTGTTATTTAATCTCGCAAGAATATAGCGATATTCTAATCCTACAGAAAAAGTGAAACTGCTTTGGCTCAAGATCACTACACACGTAGATTCAGAAGGTCCAACATGCCCATGTGCTCAGAGTAGACTATATAAGTTTATTAGAGATAACCTTTTCACAATAACCGTAGAACAAAGACTAGAGTTTCTTTTTTTGTTTTGCTCGATAAGTAAAATTATACAGTATTAAGAAAGAAGGCATGGAGCAAAGGGAATAAAAGACAAAATAAAGAACACCCACAAAAAAAAACTACTTAGGATTTTCGAAGAAAAGAGTCTTCCAGTTGGTTATTACATCATAATTCCATACCGGACCATGGAAGTAGCTCAGTAGAAGGCACTAATTTTGCAGTCAGAAACAATGGACGCGAGAAGAGCATTAGCTTGACCGAAAAAAATAGGCCCAGTCCTGATTTGTAAAGAGATAATCCCAAAACAGATGCTTACCAGAACTTGAGTTTAGTGTTGTTAAAATCCAACTGATAGGTGTAGAATACATCGTATTTACTATCTAGTAGTTTACGCTTTCTTTGCTATTTTTCTTGTAAATTATGTATTTTACGTGTGTTTTTGAGTTATTAGGTACTCTGGAGTCGCATGGAGGAAAAGGAGAAGAAATCGTTCAATTTGAGCTAAAAGGGAAAAAAGGTCATTTCAGGGGCGGACACTATACGGAGTCCAGTCATGGTTAAGGGATAACTTTTTTGAAGTTTTTAAAGAGAGACAAGCTAAGGTTAAGGGGCTGCCATCTGGCTATCCCCTATCAGAAGTGAATACCTATTAAAAATCACCCAAGCTATGGGTGTATTAGCAATGGGTGCAAATAGCCGACCCAGCCCTTTTGACCTAAACCTAGTCGATGAGAAATTTCTCATATTCAGTTCTTCCCCAAATTTTGTACTGCACCTGAAAGAGGATCTGCCATGGAGTAAAATTGATGTTGCGTCCATGGATGATTGAGAAGATTTCAGTGAGATAGAGAAGAGTTAAACAAGGTCAGTTAGATTCTCAAATCAAGAAGCCGCGACGGTGGTGATGATTCGAAGAACAAAGTGATGAAGATTTTCATGGGTCTGAGTAAGAATGAGAAGATGAGGTGGTTTGTTGTAAGATGAAATGATACTTCAGATTTAAGAGCTTGGGTTGCTGTTAATTTGAGTGAAGAAATGTTGTTTTGATGCTAAATCGTCTTGAATACAGAGAAGATGGATGTTTGCTTCTATAGGTTCTGTGATTTTGGGAATGAGAAATTTATAGATGAACTGGTGTTGTTGGGTTACAGTCGGATTGGATTATGGGTTCGATTATGATTTATCAGATGGGTTTGCTGAGCCACAACACTATTGTTGTAGCTGATTTAAAGACAACGTGGTCTCTGGTGATTCAGAATTGAGCTCGATGCAGAGGTGCAAGTGAAAGCAGCTGAAATAATGATGCTATGAATGAATAGAAGTGCTGAATTAGATGTATGCTAGGATTGCAGGAATTGAAGACAAGATCGGCCTGAGAAAGCCCTGTAAATAGCCGAAACTCGGCCGGATTTCTATTTCGGCGAGTTAACTCAGCGATCCCGATGACCGATCCGATCCAGCTCAGCGAGTAAGCCAATCCAGCCGACTAAGACAACTGACTCAAAGCTGACTTGACTATATCCATTGACTTTGACTAACGGTCTGACCAGACTGACCGTTAACTTTAACTGTTGACTGAACGGAATATACCATTGTCGGAGGAGAATCTCAGGTGACCGGCGGCGACGTATTCCGGCCTATTTCCGGCCAAAAAACCAGTTTTCCGGCGAGCAAAAGTTGCAGAATTTTGTGTGGATTTCTCTCATGGGATGTGAAGAGTTGGACTTGGAATTGAATGAAGAATTTGGCTTGAACTTGGAAAGAGAGGATGGAAGATTTGAGAAAGGCTTGGATTTGGAAATTGAGCTACAAAAGGAAAGGGATTCTATTCCTTGGAATATATGGAGAACATTGAAGCCTATAAATAGAGAAGTTCTCTACTTTTCTACACACACTTCCACACTTCCATACACTTAGATACACACATCTTTTTACAATACTTTTGCACACTTTTACACACACAATACTTTTCTCTTTGTGTGAACTCTTTAATATGAGTAGCTAATTTTATTGATTGAGGATGAATTCCTAGTTCTTAACATGTTTTGAGTTTTGTTTCAAATCTACTTTGAAGTTTTCACATGATTATCGTTTGTTTTTACTAATAGGAATGTTTATACATTCATGGTTGATTGATAGATTGTTTAGGTGCGCAACTAAATTGATTTGTTAATTTGATATATAGCTAGTGAAAGTTAGGGGATAAGTAATCGTTTCTTGACTCTTTACATAAGTAGCAAACACGAGACCTTGCGGAGGGATTCCGTGGAGCAATTGTGTGTAAAAACAACGTTAGCAAGTGGACCTTGATCTAAGAGTTTAACTACTAATATCAACCTAATAAATTCATAAATCTTAATGCGTTTAACTAAATTACATCTTGAGTGATCTACTACTAGGTGGTTTGGTGAATAAAATCCGGTAGTCGAGAACTTCCGTATCCGGTGATATAAGGGATTTTGGGGTTAGCACTGATCTAGCTGCTATATCTACGGTTGGTGATAATTTGTGACTAATAAGAAGTGGAAAAGAACATAACTTTAATCATTGTTTTGCAACGAAGAAGGATTCCTTGATCTAATTTCTCTTTATTGATTTCCTTTACCTTTTTAATTGCTTTGTTTATTTTATTTACTTTCTTAAATTCTTAACCAATACCCCCCTTTGTGTGACAATTTTACAACTAGAATCTCGTGCTCCTCGTGGGATCGATCTTGACTACCCTATATTACTTATTAATTAGATAGTAAAGTATTAATTAATTTTTTGTGGTTACGACACGCAATCACCAACCAACTGAAGCTCCAAGACATATTTCTACCAATGCTCTTATGAATGAGACTAAAAATCTTCGAACTTTGACATCACAAAAAGCTTGTGTCGGGTCTGCATTTATCTTCCATGAAGACTTTACTACTATTTTGGTCGTTCTATTTCATTTCAGGATCACCATAAAAACAACAAATGTATCACTATTATTGGCATGACATACAAATAAAGAACCCATTTCATGAGTTACGCATAAACTTTCTCATTTGCAAAAACCTACAAACTTATTCTGATTCTCCCCACTTAGCAGTAGCATCAATTTGAATCTTTTCCAAACAAATCTGTCTTTCTGTCCAATATTTCTCAAACCCAAAGCAAACGAAACTGATCATAAAACAAATACGTCTCGCTAAAAAAAAATATATATAACTTATATTGCTAATGCTTTACCAACTTGAAGTGCCAACTCCTAACAATGGAAGCAATGCATGCATTACAACTATAAATTCTATCCACATACATTTTTAAAGCTTCTAAGGCTCCATTAAATCTTCAGATTTTTGGGCCATTCCATTGGTGTTGCAGATATATCCCATTCGAGTAATGAGTATTAGACATGTTGGTATAGCTGAGGTATAGCAACACACATTCACTTAATCCAATTGTTCACAACAGCAATGGCACGTAAAATATTGATCCAACATAGTTACATTAACCTTTCTCCCGCAACTAACAATATAGGAAGACCATGTTCAACCAATCCAAGATACATAGCTGTTGCATGATATTATGAAGACTATAACAAAAACGATCAAGAAAAAAAAAAGGAAAACTATAACAATACCAAAAAATAACATTCTAAATCACTTCATGTTACTAACCTCATAATTACTTTATCCTTTCTAGTGACACTGGAATATTTCCGGGCATTCCAGTTTGCAAGATTTTAAGGTGTCCACACCATTAGAGGGTACATAAATACAAAATAATTGAAGCCATCAGATAAGAAATAACAAACAAAGCTAAAAGATTTCAGGTTAGCCAAAGACCAAAAGTATATATGAGAAACCAAACCAAGAACATAAATCACAATATAAGAATCCATAGTAGCCAAGGACGAAGCACGATAGTAGAATACAAACCTTTTCACATTTTTCCAGGTTTTCTTTGTCCCCAACGTAAATCTAAAGAAACAAAGATAAAAATTATATTCTTACAACCTCAAATTCTACTTGCAGGCTTCTTCTGCCTTCTCGGCATGAGAAAAATACTCAAAAATTATTTCACAAAAACCATATTTGAAGGAAGAATCGTAAGTGCATCTACATAAAGACACAAATTAAGAATCATCCTACCAAAAATGTGCATGTACTAAGGTGTTCAGTTGTGATTTTAAGTTCTATAAGCATAAAGACACAAATTATAAACTCTCAACCCCATCCTCCTAAAGAAACATCCCCCACTTGATGAAAGACACAAAGTGTTGTTAAAGCAGAAAATAGAAATGATAATGAAACATATCTAAAGCCATGTAAATCATTACTTTATATCATTCCACGTGTATAATGCTTTGGTGGACTAATGTATATTAAAGTAACGAACCATACTACGTTCCGTGAAACACTTCACTACAATAAAAAGTAATTCCATTAAAAAAAATAGAAATGATAAAGAAGTATCTTACAGTATAGCTGGCATATCTACAAATCCATGTAAGAAGCTCTTTGGAAATGCTCTATTTCTTTACCCAACATATTTTTCTTCTCAGTTGCAGAATCTTTGCACTTCTCCTGTTCGAATGAAGTTACTTGCCCTGCTTCCGCCGTTAAAGGATCTGTCACACAAAAAAATCAACGGTGAAACCTATGATTCAGAGTGATTAACTTGTCAAACATGACTTCTAAAATAATACTTGACAGATATCAACAACGGATTAATCACCCTTCTATAATAAACCTGTAAAAGGTCTAACTAAAATCCAAAATAAGCCTAAGAACTCACATAATAGAATCTTTATGATGTAATTGTCCAATAATATCCAACATTAATTTCACCAATGGAGTAATAATTCATTAATAATCTCAAATAATTCGTATAAAATACACAAGAAAAGCTACTCATGATATTGTATACAGTGTGAAAAAAATCTTAAGAATTCCCAAAACATATAATATGATCACTTCATAATTTTCAATGATTTTGCTTTCAGCTTAAATAAAAAACCCAGAAAATACCATAGGGTTATGAGAAGAGGTTTGAGAGGAATAAAGAAGATACTCTAATCACCTGCAATTAATCTGTAGTATGAAGAGACATAATCGCGAGCAAATCCAATCTTGGAATTAAGTTGTTAGCTTCATAAAAATAAAAATCCGAGAGAGGATGAGAACAGGAAAAATATCCATATTTGTTCTATATACCATGATATAACTTATTGATAAGAGCTGACACAAACACCAACATGGGTAATCTGGAGAAACTTTCTCAGGGTCAATAATAGAAAACCAATAAATAGTGTCAACATTTGTTAGAAATTATATAAGCCATAAATATTAAGAGAATGTGAAAGCATACGAAATCATAGAACCCACCCAATCTTCGAATCAACCTATTGTCGGCTCGGAAAAAAAAACTATAAATTCGTAATAAGTTAATGTCCGGGAACCATTCACCAATTTAATATCTCAATCAATCAAAATTAAAATCACCAATATTAGAACATGAGATAAGCCAAGGATATAATGTCACTCGATAAACCTAGTCATTCTTTACTTGTTATTCGTACACCTGTATTTCTTTTCACTCGATAAAAATTGCCATTGCTACGTAAACTCAGCGGAGATGGAAAAACCACCCCTTTCAGATATTAGGTCAACAACTTTCCTATAAAAAAAACCCTGAATAATGATTACAGATCTAGAAAGAATTTAGCTACATTCAGACATTGATTATAAAAATTACATACAAACATGAAATCAAAACATGTTGGTTTATATTTAAAGGGGGAATATAAACTTACTCCAAACCCACTGCTTTTTTGGACAAGCACCGCATGAATTGCAATCAATCCATAACAATGTAATAGATCATGTATTAATCTGTACATTAAAATCCTTCCACATTCTGACTTGGAACAAACTCAAAGAGTTGCAATGTATCTTCGAAGGCCTTCCTTCCATAGTCATACTTGGATGGATTCTCTAAAGCTTGTAAAATACCTATGACTTTTAGACTTTGATCAATGAAATATACATATACCAACTAAATAAAAAATTGAATTAAGAAGCATAAAAATCTTACCTGATAAAACCCTAGGATTTCACCTATAACTTCTACTTCAAATCCTAGGATCTTCAACCTCAAATAATACTCAATTATTGGTGGTTTTACATAATGTACACTTAAGACCCAAAATTTTATAGATGCATTATTCGATCTCAATTTTTGTTGATGAGAATGGGAGGTGGTGGTAGTTCCTCTCACCGAGTGAACGGATCAAAGTGATTAGCTAATTGCTCTCTGAAAACCCAAATTTTATCAAATCAGCCCACAACAATAAAAAAACAACACGCAATTGGGGGATATATCTACAAGACAAAATAGGTGTCCCAATAGCAATTCTGGGTGACCCCCTATGTAATTATTTTTTAATTCCTAATCTAGCCCCCACTAATCAGGATTAGTGATTAATTAAAATTAGTAAAATGTTAAGTATTTGGGGGATAAATTAGTGTGTATTTATTTTTATTTGAATTTGTGTGGGTTAATTGAGAGTGAAGGAGGGACAAAAAATTTGAGTGGATTTTTTTTTTTGAAAATAGAAGATGATTGTGATGAGAGAATTGCTGCTAAGAGGTTGAAAATTTGATTTTTTTTCTTTGAATCCACCATTGTTGCAGCTGAAAAAGCTCGGTGCCGACATGGTATTCAACCAAAAAACCATGCCAGAATTTGTCGGAAATTTTCAAAAATTGTTTGCCACTATGCTGGCATGGTATTTAATCAGTCTACTTCCGGCACAGTTATCTGATTTTCGAGCATGCCGGAACTACTTCCGGCATGGTTTTTGCTTAAATTTCTATGCCGGAACATGATGAAAAGTATCCAGAAACTTGATTTTTTTTTCACTTGACTACCGGCATGGAAAGATTTATATCGAGCATGCCGGAACTCAGTACCTTCGTGGTATTTATCCTAAATAACCATGCCGGAACTCAGTACCGGCGTGGTCTTCATCCTAAATTACCATGCCGGAATTCAGTACCGGCGTGGTCTTCATCCTAAATAACCATGTCGGTACTGAAGAATCCAGTATCGGCATGGTCTTCATCATAAATAACCATGCCGGAACTCAGTACCGGCATGGTCTTCATCACTTTCGGCGTGGTCTTCATCCCTACCGAATGTAAAAAAAAAAAAATCAAAGTGAGGAGCCGGTAGAGAAGGAACGTGTAGTTGCAGAAATTCCCACACTACACCTTATTAAGATTCTATATAAATCTATTGTAAATCAATTAAACTTCAAAGATTTAAATGACACTTTACTATTCAAATCTCAGAAATGTTTACAGAATTGGAAGAAATCAAGATTACAAATGTTCTCTTGAAGTTTCTCTCTCCTCAAGACTCTTTCAACTCTCAAAAATACATCATCCTTTTCTGGATCTATCGAGTCCTTTATATAGGGATTTACATAATGGATGATAGCTAAGTTTTCCTCCTATTTCGGATCTATTCTGCGATCTCATCGCGATCGCTACAATATTCTCTATCGCAAGAATGATGATCATCGCAGGATCAACATATTCTTCTTTTATTTCTTCCATCGTCAGTTTCTTTTGGATATTCTGTGACGCTCGTGAAATGTTGTTAAATAATTGGTAGTAACGCTCGCAGAAACGTTGTTAATATCGCAGGAATAACGTTGTAGCGATATTCTGGTCCTACATCTTGCCTCTTCTCATGTCTTTTCTGCGAAGAAGAGAAGATCGTGAGAACCTTTTAAAATGCCATAACTTCTTATCTTTTCAGACTTCTCTGTTCTGACACGTTTCTATGTCCTTCGCTAGCTGTTTTCACGAATTCTTTCTTCCAATTTCTTTTTGACACGTCTCCTCTAACCGCTGCGATCTGACCACCCACGTCTTTTCTTTGCATTAATTTCCTTCATCTTCTTCGAGAAATTTCTTCTTCTATAAATACTCTTCTCATTCCTTTCCTTTTCTCTTTTACTTTCTTCTTCTTTCATACTCTCTCTGTAAATTTTATTGTTCTTCCGCGAATTGCGCTTCTGTTACTGCTGTGATATCTTTCTTCTTTTCGACCTTTTCTTTCATTCCCATACTCAAAAATGGTTGCTGCTTGTACTAAAAACTTGAAGGCCTTTAATGAGATGCACGAGAAACTCAAAATTAAAGGTTTTAACTTGTCTTTAATTCCAGATCAGGATTCTAGATCTGAACTTTCTCTTAAATTATTTACTGATGATCAATGTTCTCACGAAAAAATCATAGTATTGCTAGGCCAACTTGAAGCTGGTCTTCCCCTTCCTCTCTATGACCCAGAACTCCCAATCTGATGAGAGGTTCTTGCAAGCAATATATCAATTAGGTGGAGATTGCATTAGATTGCTACTTGAATATGCTTCTAGTGGTGCTGGTAAAGGATCGCGCTATTCTGAAGATGCCCAAAATCCTCTTTACAAATATATTCCAATTAACCCTGCAAATTATACTGTAGAAAACTTTTTCAAAAACAAGATACTTCCTAAGAAGAGGGATAGCACCTGCTGGGGTGTTCGCCTGAAGAAACTCGTTGTCGAAGAAGCTCTCATGCTAGATATTGACTTTCATACGAAAACCAATCACGACCCTCGCCATTCTAGCGATGACAAGTGGTTTATTTTTCCGTTGTGTCTCGAAGGTCCTTATATTTCTGGTTCTCGCGAACTTCCCGCGAATCTTGCAGAATATCAACCTTGGGTCTTTAATTGGCCTGAATGAGCTAACAAGGTATAATCTCTCTGATATTTTGTATAATTATGATCCTTTATTCTCCTTCCGTTTTCATATTCTCGTTGTCACTAAATGACTTCTATCTTTTCCAGATTGATAGGATGAAACTCAGTTATAATTTTTTTAAGAAGCCCAGCACTTTCTTAGCTCTCAAATCCTTCACGGATGAAGTAAGAAATATCTTCTCATAAGTTTTAACAATATATTGTTGCCCCTATTTCTTATCTTCATCTGTGCTCGCAGGAAATCTAAGAACTAGAGCCAATAAAAACTGTGAGAACTAAAGAGAAATCTTTAAAGGACAAATCAGTTGTTCCTCCCAAAGGGAAGTCTTCTGCCCCTCACGGTGGAGAATCTAGCGATCCTCCTTTGAAGAAAAGGAAAACCCATCCCTCTTCTTCTTCAACTCCTCAACCCATTCCAGAAAATCCGAGTGTTGAATTTGATAAGGATAATGATGATGAAGATTTTAACAATAATAATTCTGGATTCCCTTCTATAAAGAACTCTTCTTCATCTGATTCTTCAATGACTCATTTATCTAGAATTTTTGGAGATATTTCCCACAACATAACTTGTAATGATGAGGATGAAGTTATTAACAAGGCATCCCAAGCTCTCGCTAAAGTTTGCGATGCCCCTATTCTGGCGGATAATGATTCTCTCCAAGGAATCTCAAGATCGCTGACTCCTAGTCTCTTGAATTCTCTTGGTGCCCTGGTATGTTTTATTTCTTCAATTTGTTTATGTATTTACTACATCACTAGATTCTTAATTTATATTATTCTCTCGCAGGTGGGGAGAGCTTCCTTTGTTGTTGCTTCTGATTTAGATAAGAGACGCGCCAACTATGAAAAGAAGGCTGCTAAATTTTTCCAGGATAAAGAAAAATTAGAATCTGAAGTTGCTGAGCTCCATAAGAAGAATAAACAATTGGAGCTGAAGCTTCAGTTGATAAACAAAAGATCTCTGATCTTGACAAAGCTAACCAACAACTCTATGGTATTACTTATTTCCCTTTTTCTTTTAATTCTCCTTATTCTATCGCGGCTTATTCAAGCACCCACTTTTAACTTGCAGATATTTATGGTCTCACTGACGAGGCTACATTCTTTCAATCTTTTCCTAAACCTGTAGATGATAATACTCTTCTTGCTAGCCTTAATAACTCTTTAAGTAACTTCTCAGATAATAAGATTGAATCCCTTTCCATAGATGAACTAAAATCCAAACTTAATCTCTTAAAAATTAAACACAGATTCAATTTAGGTTTGACCAAAAAATATAAGCACCTTCATCTTGATTCAAAGAAAGAAATAAATAGATTAAAAAAAAGAATAGTGATCTTATTGACGAGAAAGATCTTGTTGTTAAAAAGGGTTCCAAGACTCTAGCTGACTTCCATAAGACTCTTCTTAACATTCAAATGGAAAGAGATAAGCTTGTCCGCAAGAATGAAGATCTTCTTGTGAGGGAAACTCAAGTTCGATCTCGTCTTCTTATAAATAGCGATGATGAGTTTTCTTGGGCTGCGAAGATTCTTGATAATGCCAGGAATGATTTAGGTGTAAATGTTAGCCTTCAAGTTGAACATACGTCTTTAATTAGGGATATGATTTCTGAAAGAGAAGGTTGTTAGCTGTTCTTCCTCTCGCTATTTTCTTATTTTCATTATTCTTCTCTACAAAATTTCTAACTTTTTGTCATATCCTTGCAGGAACTGAAAAAATATATCTTGGCAGAATTGAGGAACTTGAAAATGAGAAGAATCAGCTCGCGAATACCCTTGCTGCTCGCAATAAAAAATATTCACGATTGAAGGAGCAATTTGACATTACTACCGCGAATTTCAATAGATCTCTCATTATTGTTCGTAATGATTATGTTAGGTTGGTTTGCAGTGATCATGGGATTTCCCCTTATATATATTCTGATCTTGCAAAGGAAATCCCCGCACAAATCCCAAGTCTTGACATTTATGACAGCCAGGCTGAGGATTCTGATGAGGATGAAGATAATAATAATAATGATGAAGGAGAAAAGTCTAGTGGAGAAGAAGAATCTAATAAGGATGAAGATAGCGATGATGAAATGGAGAAATCTGGCGATGAAGAAAAATCTGACAAAGAGGATGGCGATGAATCTAGCTAGTTCTTCTTCTTCCCTCTATCTTCTTTGTATATTTTATTTTCTTCTTTATGTAACATTACTGCGAGTTTCTCCAATTCTGTAAATTTCTTTTGCTTCTCTCTGTATGAATTTAGAAAACAATTCTTTTTCTGCAGATTAATCAATCAATATAATTATTATCCTTTAAGTATCTATGAAAATTTATCATTTAACAATCTCTATGCAATTTTTATATGGTGGATGAATAATAATTTCATCGCTCTTATGCATTCCCATACTTGCCTCTATTATTCATCTGCAATATGAAAAAAAATTGAGTAGAGATTAGATATTAGCTTTAAATAAAATTTGCTTTGATATTTGCGATGTTATCGCTAACAACAACTGCGAGTATTATCGCAGTAATCTCGTGGTCTTATTATGCCTTCCTAATTAAAGGTCTTACTGTGCCACACCTTTTTCTTTTTGCGACAAAATCACAGGACGTCTTTACATTTGCATGTATTGACCCATTGATTCCTTATCTTTCTTCTTTGATTGTATTGCGACAATATGACAAGTCTAAGCTCTCTCGCGAGATCAAATCCTCGTGACATTGCCATCTTGGGATGAAATCGCAAGACGTCTTTACACTTTCATGTAAAAACCCATTGATCTCATCTTAACTTTTGGCTTGTTGCCTCTGTATAATTTACGTCACGCGACAATATGACAGGCCTAAATGTTCTTGCGATCATAAATCCCCATGACATTGCCGTCTTAAGAAACTTATCAGCTCCCTAATGGAGGGTGCCGCCCTTATCTTCCCCCTTCAAGGAGGGCACATCGTCAATACAAGACTAGATCCTCCCATCCATATTTACCAACAACTAGCTGTTTTCGCATCCTCTTGTCCTTTATGCCTATATGGCTTATAGTTACAAGACTTCACCCTAAGTGGGGTTTTCTTCAGGCCAAGTGCATCGTAGACAAGACTTACCAAGAATGGAAAGGGAGTTGCGTACGCCCTTGGCACCCTTGGCTCAACCGTGTACCTCGGCGCCTTGGTCATACTTTGCACTTCTTGAAAGAGATTCTCAGTCGTCCAACCAGGGTATAACCATATATAGTTGGAAATCCAAGATCTCTCTCCCGGATAGGTTTTCTTTAACCCCAACATCTGCATGACTCAGGATCCAGCAGCGGTATAACCTTACCCCTGAATCATGTCGAGAGATACCCCCTCCTTTGACGCGTTATTAGGTCTTACATTTGCCTCTTGCGAAATTTTATTCGCGAACTAGGGTGCACGCCATAAAGGTTCTTCCCATTCTTTAATCTATGCGAAATTTTATTCGCGCTTCTCGCGAGTATTGTAACTCTGATAGAATTTCATAACTTCGATCTTCTTTCTTTTTGTAAAATCTTGCGATTCTTTCAAGAAGAATATTCTGTTCAATTACATATTCTTAAAATAAATCATTCATAGAGTTCTCTAAAGTTCATCATTTTACCTCTCTACTTACTATTTTCTGATTCTGCTTTTCTGCTACGTTTTACTGTTGTTTCTTTTTCTGCGAGGCGCTCACCATCAGCTTTCACATCCTCTTTCCGCTCTATTGTATCAATCATTAACCTTTCACATCTCTGTTATTTGATTTTGTACTTCCAATTGCTATTCTTTTCAGCTCTTTCTTCGCAAGACTTCATATCGATTTCATAACATTTCTTGCTTTCTCCCCAATCTCCTTTAATAACTCCAACGCCTTTAGGATGAGGAAATTTGATACACTGGTGATAAGTAGATGCTAAACCAAATATCCCGTGTAACCAAGGTCGTCCTATCAAAGCATTGTAAGGTGATTCGATGTCCACAACACAGAATAAGATTTTTGAAGATATTCCTTTTAACGGTATTTGCATTTCAATTTCCCCCTTTGGTTTGTTAGATGTACCGTTAAATCCATAGATTTTATACGTTGATGGTATCAAATCTTCATCTCTTCCACCCATGGTTCTATAGGTATGATAGAATAAGATATCAACTGAACTCCCGGTATATATTAAGACTTTGTTGACGGCCCAAGAGTCTACAATTTTACCATCATTTTCTTCATATTCTTCTTGCATTTGCTTTGGATTTATCTCTAATCATACCACCAATGGGTTTTCATGTTGCTCGCCAAGCCCTGGTACATCTTGCGCGGTGAAAGATAGAGTTTGTTTCTTCCATTCTTCTAATGGCGAGGCTCTCGCTATATTCATTATCTCTCTTCCATCTGTATTTCTCGCGAAGACTCTACTTAAAACATTATCATGGAAATCTTCCACAATTCTATATGAATGCACAATGGAGTTAAAAAACAAGTTCTTTGCTTTAGCCCCCACTTCTATCACGAATGTTTCTGCTCCTTTTACAACATTCACTCTGCGAGTTTCTGGTGCTGGCGGTAATTGATGAGGTTGTGGATGTTTGATAAGAGCCTAAAATACATCTTTTGAATGTCTATTTCTTTTGATTTTCTTTGTCATTTCTCTTGTATTTTTGTATATTATGTTTCTTTTGCATTTTATAGGTACTTTGGAGTCATGTGGTGCAAAAGAAGATAAACCGAAGCTTAATTCATTGCTTGGCGATATTGGAATTGACGGATTCAAAATCAGGGAAGAACCCAAGGCTATATAAAGAAGTTGGAATTTCTGAAGCACCATGACACTCACTCAGGGTAGCCAACTGAAGTCAGCTGGAAACTGTGTTAAATACAAACATGTCTCAGATAAGGGTCACCTCCCTCCTTATAAAGCTCGCTGCTAAAACGTGCCTTAGCAATTCATTCTTACAGTTCACGACCAGCTCCTTGCCAAGCCTTGCCATCAGCTAGACCACCAGGTAATCGAAATAAAGAAAGAGATGGAGTCGGTATCAGTTGGGTCGAGGAAAGGTCGTGTGCGAGACCATTTTGGTTTTGGACAGAGTTTTGAAAACCAACTTTCATCGAAGAAATGCAGGGAAGAAGGTATGCCTCTGCCATCGATTTTTAGAACGGAAGAGATGGAAATTAAGGGCCTGTTGATTGGAATTCGAAGTCAAGACGTAACTGAAGATTGGGTACAAGTTATAAAGAGAGTTAGATTCGAATCTGTATGATTTTGAAAGAGAGTTCAATCCAAGGTTATAGGGAAGAAAGAAATTTCTCTGCCATTGAAAGTATTGGCTCATTAGCCGTAATTGAGATGGCATTTCGAATAATGAATGAATGGTCTTGTGTCAAATTGTTGATTAACAGGGAAGGAGACGTTTTGTGCAATCTCCATTATACAAATAGTATCCAGCCATATCATTTACCCAGATGCACTGCAGCTGTTTGACAAACGTCCTGAGCCACCAGTGCTACACAGGTTCTAAATCAGTGCCACTGGTTCAGTCTAAAACTCTCAACTCCAGCTAGTATGGGTCTGATGAGTCGTTTCCAAGGGTTGGGTTCAGTTTCAGTTGAGAAAAGAAGGTGGCTAGGAGATGTTCTCGACTCCGCAGGAAAATGGGTCTTTCTTACAAATTTGGATCAATCTTGGAAAGAACTTTGCCGAGAAACCAGCTGAGAAAGCCTCTTGCTGACCATTGATTTATCTGGATTAAAGGAGTGTATTGAAGATGCGAAGAAATATGAGTATTTTTTCAACCCGATTCGAATTTACAGGAGTTTGAGAAGTATAAAGGAAGAAGACCTAAAAGCTACAAGGGAACATCTCATACCCTCTCACGCCTGTTTTGCATCACCACCAGAGAGGAGCTCTCTACTCCTCTCCAATCATCACCACCTCCATCACTTGCATCCCCACCTGCATACTGCATTCAACCACCACCTGCATATCCACCTGCACTGCATACATACCTGCATCTCCATTCCACCCTTCATTACCATTTGCATAACCACCAGTTCCATCTCCATACAACCACCACCTGCATACTTTCATATACCACCCACAACATACATTACCACCTGCATAACCATCTGCATACATCCATAAACCACCATCACTCCACCTGTTCGAGGCAACCACAACAACTCCAGTTCTGTGGCAAGCAACAGTACCATACCAGCATACCAGCAGCACGAGGAGTTCACATCACCAAGCCTTCCAGTCCATTCACCAGTTCACCTCCTTGCACCATAACAGTACCTGGACCTGTCAAGTACCGAGCCAGCAACAAACTTTCCACTTCACATCAACCATTCCACAGTTACCAGGCCACAGTTCCATTACCACCAGCAGCGAGCTTCCTTGGTTCACTTCCATTACTACCATCATTCCATACACTCCCCCAGTCCCCTTGCTGCTGTTACTTTGGTTTGCTTGTTTAGTTTCACATATTATGCTGTGTTATTTTTCCATGAACTCCAGTAGCTAGTTTCATCTTGGTTAGGGACAAATTCGACGTCCGAACATGAACTCCAATTGATATTTAAAACTGCCTATTTCTTGCAATTTATTTCGTTATTGTTCATTCTTTACCGTGCCATAAGTGTTTATGAATTATTTTTGAATCGTTTAAGTTGCAAATTAAATTGGTTTGTAGATGATTCTATTGCTAATTCGAGAATTCTTCAACCCGTAATTGTCTAGATATTCCGAATATAAGTAGCGATATGTGGTTATTGACGATGGGATTTTGTTAAATATCCATGTGTATTGAATGACATTAGTAGATGAATCGAGATTTTGTGTTTGCCACTAGGAATAACCTATCTCACGAAACTTAAAGCACTTGTTTGAGTCACACCTAGTAAGCGTACCTCTAGGAAACTTGGCAAGTAGAATCTGGTAGTCGAGCGCTTCAGTGTCCGGTGAATTACGAGATTGCGGGATATTTGAGCGTACTAAGTATTCTAGGGTTATTAGTAATGGGTACTTTGCAGAAATTAGATATATCATTAAGATTCATGTTTTGTGACTTAGAAGAAGTCCTTGATCATTCTCATCCTCATTTGCATTTCTTATTCAGAAATTGAATCAACAACTTAGACTCAACTCTCCCTGTGGATACGAACTCGACTTGCCTCACTACTTCTTTATAGATTTGTGTAGCATAAGAGAATTATTATTGATAGGTTGACAGCCTCGTCAAAATTGGCGCCGTTGCCGGGGAGCGGTCGCTAGTTTGAGTTGTTATTTGATTTTCTGTTTTTGCATTTATTTTCATTCTTTGCATTTTCTAATTTATCTTTTCAGAATTTTATTTCCAGGTACCATAAATCATTCTTTTTTTGCGTGTGCACAATTGGAACAAGAGGTAAGTCTCTAAACTATTTGTGTGCAAGATGAATCCTTTTGAGAACAATATATATGGTTCAAGGGACCAAGCATACTATGGTGATAATTCTGATTTTCAATATCACTCTTATAATAACTTCCAACCATATGCCGGATATAATCAAAACCAATCTTTTGGCTATGATGATTATTCGACAATAGCTTGTGATTATTCTCATACATCACAACAACCTTTTGGTAGTTATGTAAGTGGACAATCACAAGGATGGGGGGATAGTTATACTTCTCATACGTGGCAATCTAGTTTCTCGCAGATGCCTAATGAATTCATGGATTTGCGACCTGCATGGAACCAGATTAACTCAACTCCCAACGTGCCGAGTTTCGTACCAAGTGAAACATATGATAGTGTATATAGACCCGCTCCGGATCGTATTTATGATTCTTCACCCATTCAAAGGGAAGAGGCGTGGTCTAGAGTACCTATTGTGAATAGTAGCGGAAAACGTGTTAATTTAAAGAAACTCTCTAAACTATATGAGCAGTTGGAAGAAGAGGGAGCAACGGAAGAAACTCTTCAAGAAATTACTAGGGCCGTACATGATGAGGTTAACCGCCGTATTGATAATGGAGAAGAGCCCCAAGAAGAAGATTCCGAGGATGATGAACCCTTGGAAAATATTGATAATGATAGTGCTACTAGTTCAACTCATGATTTTAATGATCATTCTCTTATTCAAAAGGAAGAAGTTGAG
Source organism: Papaver bracteatum (assembly GCA_023529315.1). Lineage (NCBI taxonomy): Eukaryota > Viridiplantae > Streptophyta > Magnoliopsida > Ranunculales > Papaveraceae > Papaver > Papaver bracteatum. The sequence goes on from JAJJWX010001945.1 coordinate 3,842,092, forward strand.
TCTAGAAACACTACCATTATTGATGGTAAGACTTATGTTGTGTATGAGAGCGATGATGATTATGACTTCTTTGTGCACCGTACCCCAAATTCAGAGATCTCCGATACTTTGAATGAGAAGTCAACTTGTGAAGAACGTAAGGATTACGATAATTTTCTTATGGAAGATCCTGATTTCTTTTCCGATGAGGAGGACTTGGTTATAGAAGAAACCAATGAATGTCTTGCCAAGAGTTTGAGTGAGAATGATGATACTTGTGATGTGAGAATGGAAATGTCCAGCAGTACCAAGGATCCCGAAATACAAGAGGTTTTGCAAGGTTTGTCTAACCCTTTATGTGAATCTCTATCTAATGATGATCTTCCCAAAATAGTAGTAGTTTCTCAAAGAGTTGTTAATCCATCTTTTAGGAAAATACCTCATTTGGGGCTGGAATTATGTGCTTCGAAAGTTTTATCCGAATTTCTTTCATCTAAGTATCCACCATATGTGTTTGAGTCTAACACCATGCAGATTTTCCAAGAGGAACGAATAGAATTTCCTTCCACTTACGTTTTGTATACACTTCCTAGTGTAGAAAGAACTAAGTGTGGGGGTGACTCTCGTGGGATGATAATCTCAGTTTTCCCACAAGTTGCTAACATTCTTGTGAAGTTTTTGCTATTTACACAGATTGTTTTGTGGGAGGATCCTCAAATTTTCAGATTGTTGATATATGGGGAGTCTATTTTGAATGCTTCTCGTATGCGTCAATCAGGTGCACAATTCCAATTCTTACTTCCTTATATTTTTCAAGTATTCCTCTTATTATTTTTGCAATGGTTTGAAACATTGAGGACACTGTTTGATTTAAGTGTGGGGGTAGGGTATAATATGAGCAAAAAAAAAAAAAATTGACGTATACAAAACTCTAACTTTTAGAGATTTTTGAACAATTTAGAATAAACACTAGCCTTTCTAAGTAGATGAAATTTTTTCTTGGCAGTGAGGTATTGGTTGAGTCAGGGTTAAATTCCAACTAAATAGCTAGTTTAGTGTTTATCCTCTATTGCTCAGAAAGAGCTATGAGTTGGAGTATCATTTGTAGTTATGTAATTTGTATATAATTTTTAGAGTTTGATGCTTTTAGTTAAAAAATAGAAAAACCAAAAAAATGCATGATAAACTCCGAAATCTAGAAACTTGTGCCTTTAGGATGACACTACCAATATAAATGGATGGAACCACCTTGGTTAGAGGAGTTGAGGAACCTATTAATTGAAAGGAAGGACATAGCTCAGAAATTACAAATAAGTTGTTACCATATCTCTGAATATCACCATATCACATTCTATTTTAAGTTTTCCATATTTATCTATTGTTTTCTAAGTGTTTTAGTGGGTCACTAAAAATCGAGTTGTTATTACTGCTAAGATGAAATAAAGTGATTGGGTTGCTATAAAAAAAATAAAAAAAAAGAGACCGACCAATTAGACCAAACGGAATAAAAATGACACTTGGGAATAGCAGTATGTGTGAAACGTAGTCCCTGTCTCCGTCGCCTAAACAAGCGTGGAATGCAGGATCCAAGGAAACTATCACGTACTTGCTGACAAGAAGCATACGCTTGGATCCAAAAGATCTAATCATACCGTCTAAAAAAAAAAGATATTATTATTGTGTTGAATAAAGTCACTCCTGCTTCCCTTGTATATGCAGTGAGTTGATGTAGAAATAAGTTTGTTGACCACTGGCTCCCTTGTATTTTCCAGTGTGTTGACACTAGAATTCAGACCAGTAGCTCAATCCAATATGATAGGTTCATCTTGGCGGTGACCTTCAGACAAATATGGGATACATCGATCACTTGTGAATATTCGCCACATCTACCTCTTTATCCATCTTCTTAATCTTTTCATTGTGACTGTGGTTAGTCAGATTCCGAGTATTGTAGTTTGTTCGACTTTCTAAGAAAAACTTTATGCACTTATATATGAACTGAATTTGCGCAAGGTATCTCCTCCTATAGTCATTTTGGATTCGTTCATTGATTTGTCACAAATAGACGGAGTTGGAAATATAGGTTTTGTAGGCAGACCTCTTGTAAACCTTCGCGAGACTATAACTCGTCCACTAGGGACACCTAGGGGTTTAAAGTCTTGTTATTTATGCTAAAATTAACCGTAATCTCGACGAGAAGGAGTTGTTGTATTTTAGTTTTGTTTTGTTTGCTCGAGGACTAGCAAAGATTAAGTGTGGGGGAATTTGATAAGAGCCTAAAATACATCTTTTGAATGTCTATTTCTTTTGATTTTCTTTGTTATTTCTCTTGTATTTTTGTATATTATGTTTCTTTTGCATTTTATAGGTACTTTGGAGTCATGTGGTGCAAAAGAAGATAAACCGGAGCTTAATTCATTGTTTGGCGATATTGGAATTGACGGATTCAAAATCGGGGAAGAACCCAAGGCTATATTAAGAAGTTGGAATTTCTGAAGCACCATGACACTCACTCAGGGTAGCCAACTGAAGTCAGCTGGAAACTGTGTTAAATACAGACATGTCTCAGATAAGGGTCACCTCCCTCCTTATAAAGCTCGCTGCTAAAACGTGCCTTAGAAATTCATTCTTACAGTTCACGACTAGCTCCTTGCCAAGCCTTGCCGTCAGCTAGACCACCAGGTAATCGAAATAAAGAAAGAGATGGAGACGGTATCTATTGGGTCGAGGAAAGGTCGTGTGCGAGACCATTTTGGTTTTGGACAGAGTTTTGAAAACCAACTTTCATCGAAGAAATGCAGGGAAGAATGTATGCCTCTGCCATCGATTTTCAGAATGGAAGAGATGGAAATTAAGGGCATGTTGATTGGAATTTGAAGTCAAGACAGAACTGAAGATTGGCTACAAGTTATAAACAGAGTTAGATTCGAATATGTATGATTTTGAAAGAGAGTTCAAGCCAAGGTTACAGGGAAGAAAGAAAGTTCTCTTCCATTGAAAGTATTGGATCATTAGCCGTAATTGAGATGGTATTTCGAATAATGAATGAATGGTTTTGTGTCAAATTGTTGATTAACAGGGAAGGAGACGTTTTGTGCAATATCCAGTATACAAATAGTAGCCAGCCATATCATTTACCCAGATGCACTGCAGCTGTTTGACAAAAGTCCTGAGCCACCAGTGCTACACAGGTTCTAAATAAGTGCCACTGGTTCAGTCTAAAACTCTCAACTCCAGCTAGTATGGGTCTGATGAGTCGTTGCCAAGGGTTGGGTTCAGTTTCAATTGAGAAAATAAGGTGGCTAGGAGATGTTCTCGACTCCGCAGGAAAAGGGGTCTTGCTTACAAATTTGGATCAATCTTGGAAAGAACTTTGCCGAGAAACCAGCTGAGAAAGCCTCTTGCTGACCATTGATTTATGTGGATTGACGGAGTGTATTGAAGCTGCGAAGAAATAGGAGTATTGTTTCAACCCGATTCGAATTTACAGGAGTTTGAGAAGTATAAAGGTAGAAAACCTAAAAGCTACAAGGGAACATCTCATACCCTCTCACGCCTGTTTTGCATCACCACCGGAGAGGAGCTCTCTGCTCCTCTACAATCATCACCACCTCCATCACTTGCATCCCCACCTGCATACTGCATTCAACCACCACCTGCATATCCACCTGCACTGCATACATACCTGCATCTCCATTCCACCCTTCATTACCATTTTCATAACCACCAGTTCCATCTCCATACAACCACCACCTGCATACTTTCATATACCACCCAAAACATACATTACCACCTGTATAACCATCTGCATACATCCATAAACCACCATCACTCCACCTATTCGCGGAAACCACAACAGCTCCAGTTCTGTGGCAAGCAACAATACCATACCAGCAGCACGAGGAGTTCAGAGCACCAAGCCTTCCAGTCCATCCACCAGTTCACCTCCTTGCACCATCACAGTACCTAGACCTGTCAAGTACCGAGCCAGCAACAAACTTTCCACTTCACAGCAACCATTCCACAGTTACCAGGCTACAGTTCCATTACCACCAGCAGCGAGCTTCCTTGGTTCACTGCCATTACTACCATCAGTCCATACACTCCCCCAGTCCCCTTGCTACTGTTACTTTGGTTTGCTTGTTTAGTTTCACATATTATGCTGTGTTATTTTTCCATGAACTCCAGTAGCTAATTTCATCTTGGTTAGGGACAAATTCGACGTCCGAACATGAACTCCAATTGATATTTAAAACTGCCTATTTCTTGCAATTTATTTCGTTATTGTTCATTATTTACCGTGCCATAAGTGTTTATGAATTATTTGTGAATCGTTTAAGTTGCAAATTAAATTGGTTTGTAGATGATTCTATTGCTAATTCGAGAATTCTTCGACCCGTAATTGTCTAGATATTCCGAATATAAGTTGCGATATGTGGTTATTGACGATGGGATTTTGTTAAATATCCATGTGTATTGAATGACATTAGTAGATGAATCGAGATTTTGTGTTTGTCACTAGGAATAGCCTATCTCATGAAACTTAAAGCATTTGTTTGAGTCACACCTAGTAAGCGTACCTCTAGGAAACTTGGCAAGTAGAATCCGGTAGTCGAGCGCTTCCGTGTCCGATGAATTATGAGATTGCGGGATATTTGAGCGTACTAAGTATTCTAGGGTTATTAGTAATGGGTACTTTGTAGAAATTAGCTATATCATTAAGATTCATGTTTTGTGACTTAGAAGAAGTCCTTGATCATTCTCATCCTCATTTGCATTTCTTATTCAGAAATTGAATCAACAACTTAGACTCAACTCTCCTTGTGGATACGAACTCGACTTGCCTCATTACTTCTTTATAGATTTGTGTAGCATAATAGAATTATTATTGATAGGTTGACAGCCTCGTCAAAATTGGCGACGTTGCCGGGGAGCGGTCGCTAGTTTGAGTTGTTATTTGATTTTCTGTTTTTGCATTTATTTTCATTCTTTGCATTTTCTAATTTATCTTTTTAGAATTTTATTTTCAGGTACCATAAATCATTCTTTTTTGCGTGTGCACAATTGGAACAAGAGGTAAGTCTCTAAACTAGTTGTGTGCAAGATGAATCCTTTTGAGAACAATATATATGGTTCAAGAGACCAAGCATACTATGGTGATAATTCTGATTTTCAATCTCACTCTTACAATAACTTCCAACCATATGCCGGATATAATTAAAACCAATCTTTTGGCTATGATGATTATTCGACAATACCTTGTGATTATTCTCATACATCACAACAACCTTTTGGTAGTTATGTAAGTGGACAATCACAAGGATGGGGGGATAGTTATACTTCTCATACGTGGAAATCTAGTTTCTCGCAGATGCCTAATGAATTCATGGATTTGCGACCTGCATGGAACCAGATTAACTCAACTCCCAACGTGCCGAGTTTCGTACCAAGTGAAACATATGATAGTGTATATAGACCCGCTCCGGATCGTATTTATGATTCTTCACCCATTCAAAGGGAAGAGGCGTGGTCTAGAGTACCTATTGTGAATAGTAGCGGAAAACGTGTTAATTTAAAGAAACTCTCTAAACTATATGAGCAGTTGGAAGAAGAGGGAGCAACGGAAGAAACTCTTCAAGAAATTACTAGGGCCGTACATGATGAGGTTAACCGCCGTATTGATAATGGAGAAGAGCCCCAAGAAGAAGATTCCGAGGATGATGAACCCTTGGAAAATATTGATAATGATAGTGCTACTAGTTCAACTCATGATTTTAATGATCATTCTCCTATTCAAAAGGAAGAAGTTGAGTCTAGAAACACTACCATTATTGATGGTAAGACTTATGTTGTGTATGAGAGCGATGATGATTATGACTTCTTTGTGCACCGTACCCCAAAATCAGAGATCGCCGATACTTTGAATGAGAAGTAAACTTGTGAAGAACGTAAGGATTACGATAATTTGCTTATGGAAGATCCTGATTTCTTTTCCGATGAGGAGGACTTGGTTGTAGAAGAAACCAATGAATGTCTTGCCAAGAGTTCGAGTGAGAATGATGATACTTGTGATGTGAGAATGGAAATATCCAGCAGTACCAAGGATCCCGAAATACAAGAGGTTTTGCAAGGTTTGTCTAACCCTTTATGTGAATCTCTATCTAATGATGATCCTCCCAAAATAGTAGTAGTTTCTCAAAGAGTTGTTAATCCATCTTTTAGGAAAATACCTCATTTGGGGCTAGAATTATCCGAATTTCTTGCATCTAAGTATCCACCATATGTGTTTGAGTCTAACACCATGCAGATTTTCCAAGAGGAACGAATAGAAGTGCCTTCCACTTACGTTTTGTATACACTTCCTAGTGTAGAAAGAACTAAGTGTGGGGGTGACTCTCGTGGGATGATAATCTCAGTTTTCCCACAAGTTGCTAACATTCTTGTGAAGTTTTTGCTATGTACGCAGATTGTTTTGTGGGAGGATCCTCAAATTTTCAGATTGTTGATATATGGGGAGTCTATTTTGAATGCTTCTCGTATGCGTCAATCAGGTGCACAATTCCAATTCTTACTTCCTTATCTTTTTCAAGTATTCCACTTATTCTTTTTGCAATGGTTTGAAACATTGAGGACACTGTTTGATTTAAGTGTGGGGGTAGGGTATAATATGAGCAAAAAAAATTAAAAAAAATTGACGTATATAAAACTCTAACTTTTAGAGATTTTTGAACAATTTAGAATAAACACTAGCCTTTCTAAGTAGATGGAATTTTTTCTTGGCAGTGAGGTATTGGCTGAGTCAGGGTTAAATTCCAACTAAATAGCTAGTTTAGTGTTTATCCTCTATTGTTAAGAAAGAGCTATGAGTTGGAGTATCATTTGTAGTTATGTAATTTGTATATAATTTTTAGAGTTTGATGCTTTTAGTTAAAAAATAGAAAAACCAAAAAAATGCATGATAAACTCCGAAATCTAGAAACTTGTGCCTTTAGGATGACACTACCAATATAAATGGATGGAGCCACCTTGGTTACAGGAGTTGAGGAACCTATTAATTGAAAGGACGGACATAGCTCATAAATTACAAATAAGTTGTTACCATATCTCGGAATATCACCATATCACATTCTATTTTAATTTTTCCATATTTATCTATTATTTTCTAAGTGTTTTTGTGGGTCACTAAAAATTGAGTTGTTATTACTGCTAGGATGAAATAAAGTGATTGGGTTGCTATAAAAAAAAAAAAAGAGACCGACCAATTAGACCAAACGGAATAAAAATGACACTTGGGAATAACAGTATGTGTGAAACGTAGTCCCTGTCTCCGTCGCCTAAACAAGCGTGGAATGCAGGATCTAAGGCAACTATCACGTACTTGCTGACAAGAAGCATGCGCTTGGATCCAAAAGATCTAATCATGCCGTCTAAAAAAAAGATATTATTACTGTGTTGAATAAAGTCACTCCTGGTTCCCTTGTATATTCCAGTGAGTTGATGTAGAAATAAGTTTGTTGACCACTGGCTCCCTTGTATTTTCCAGTGTGTTGACACTAGAATTCAGACCAGTACCTCAATCCAATAGGATAGGTTCATCTTGGTGGTGACCTTCAGACATATATGGGATACATCGATCACTTGTGAATATTCGCCACATCTACCTCTTTATCCATCTTCTTAATCTTTTCATTGTGACTGTGGTTAGTCAGATTCCGAGTATTGTGGTTTGTTCGACTTTCTAATAAAAACTTTATGCACTTATATATGAACTGAATTTGCGCAAGGTATCTCCTCCTGTAGTCATTTTGGATTCATTCATTGATTTGTCACAAATAGACGGAGTTGGAAATATAGGTTTTGTAGGAAGACCTCTTGTAAACCTTCGCGAGACTATAACTCGTCCACTAGGGACACCTAGGGGTTTAAAGGATTGTTATTTATGCTAAAATTAACCGTAATCTCGACGAGAAGGAGTTGTTGTATTTTAGTTTTGTTTTGTTTGCTCGAGGACTAGCAAATATTAAGTGTGGGGGAATTTGATAAGAGCCTAAAATACATCTTTTGAATGTCTATTTTTTTTGTTTTTTTTTGTTATTTCTCTTGTATTTTTGTATATTATGTTTCTTTTGCATTTTATAGGTACTTTGGAGTCATGTGGTGCAAAAGAAGATAAACCGGAGCTTAATTCATTGTTTGGCGAAATTGGAATTGACGGATTCAAAATCGGGGAAGAACCCAAGGCTATATTAAGAAGTTGGAATTTATGAATCACCATGACACTCACTCAGGGTAGCCAACTGAAGTCAGCTGGAAACTGTGTTAAATACAGACATGTCTCAGATAAGGGTCACCTCCCTCCTTATAAAGATCGCTGCTAAAAGGTGCCTTAGCAATTCATTCTTACAGTTCACGACCAGCTCCTTGCCAAGCCTTGCCGTCAGCTAGACCACCAGGTAATCGAAATAAATAAAGAGATGGAGCCGGTATCTGTTGGGTCGAGGAAAGGTCATGTGCGAGACCATTTTGGTTTTGGACAGATTTTTGAAAACCAACTTTCATCGAAGAAATGCAGCGAAGAAGGTATGCCTCTGCCATCGATTTTCAGAACGGAAGAGATGGAAATTAAGGGCCTGTTGATTGGAATTCGAAGTCAAGACGGAACTGAAGATTGGGTACAAGTTATAAACAGAGTTAGATTCGAATCTGTATGATTTTGAAAGAGAGTTCAAGCCAAGGTTACAGGGAAGAAAGAAAGTTCTCTGCCATTGAAAGCATTGTCTCATTAGCCGTAATTGAGATGGTATTTAGAATAATGAATGAATGGTATTGTGTCAAATTGTTGATTAACAGGGAAGGAGACGTTTTGTGCAATCTCCAGTATACAAATAGTAGCCAGCCATATCATTTACCCAGATGCACTGTAGCTGTTTGACAAAAGTCCTGAGCCACCAGTGCTACACAGGTTCTAAATCAGTGCCACTGGTTCAGTCTAAAACTCTCAACTCCAGCTAGTATGGGTCTGATGAGTCGTTTCCAAGGGTTGGGTTCAGTTTCAGTTGAGAAAATAAGGTGGCTAGGAGATGTTCTCGACTCCGCAGGAAAAGGGGTCTTGCTTACAAATTTGGATCAATCTTGGAAAGAACTTTGCCGAGAAACCAGCTGAGAAAGCCTCTTGCTGACCATTGATTTATGTGGATTGATGGAGTGTATTGAAGCTGCGAAGAAATAGTAGTATTGTTTCAACCCGATTCGAATTTATAGGAGTTTGAGAAGTATAAAGGAAGAAGACCTAAAAGCTACAAGGGAACATCTCATACCCTCTCACGCCTGTTTTGCATCACCACCAGAGAGGAGCTCTCTGCTCCTCTCCAATCATCACCACCTCCATCACTTGCATCCCCACCTGCATACTGCATTCAACCACCACCTGCATATCCACCTGCACTGCATACATACCTGCATCTCCATTCCACCCTTCATTACCATTTGCATAACCACCAGTTCCATCTCCATACAACCACCACCTGCATACTTTCATATACCACCCACATCATATATTACCACCTGCATAACCATCTGCATACATCCATAAACCACCATCACTCCACCTGTTCGCGGCAACCAAAACATCTCCAGTTCTGTGGCAAGCAACAGTACCATACCAGCATACCAGCAGCACCAGGAGTTCACAACACCAAGCCTTCCAGTCCATCCACCAGTTCACCTCCTTGCACCATCACAGTACTTGGACCTGTCAAGTACCGAGCCAGCATCAAACTTTCCACTTCACAGCAACCATTCCACAGTTACCAGGCCACAGTTCCATTACCACCAGCAGCGAGCTTCCTTGGTTCACTGCCATTGCTACCATAAGTCCATACACTCCACCAGTCCCCTTGCTGCTGTTACTTTGGTTTGCTTGTTTAGTTTCACATATTATGCTGTGTTATTTTTCCATGAACTCCAGTAGCTAATTTCATCTTGGTTAGGGACAAATTCGACGTCCGAACATGAACTCCAATTGATATTTAAAACTGCCTATTTCTTGCAATTTATTTCGTTATTGTTCATTATTTACCGTGCCATAAGTGTTTATGAATTATTTGTGAATCGTTTAAGTTGCAAATTAAATTTGTTTGTAGATGATTCTATTGCTAATTCGATAATTCTTCGACCCGTAATTGTCTAGATATTCCGAATATAAGTAGCGATATGTGGTTATTGACGATGGGATTTTGTTAAATATCCATGTGTATTGAATGACATTAGTAGATGAATCGAGCTTTTGTGTTTGTCACTAGTAATAGCCTATCTCACGAAACTTAAAGCAATTGTTTGAGTCACACCTAGTAAGCGTACCTCTAGGAAACTTGGCAAGTAGAATCCGGTAGTCGAGCGCTTCCGTGTCCGGTGAATTACGAGATTGCGGGATATTTGAGCGTACTAAGTATTCTAGGGTTATTAGTAATGGGTACTTTGCAGAAATTAGCTATATCATTAAGATTCATGTTTTGTGACTTAGAAGAAGTTCTTGATCATTCTCATCCTCATTTGCATTTCTTATTCAGAAATTGAATCAACAACTTAGACTCAACTCTCCCTGTGGATACGAACTTGACTTGCCTCACTACTTCTTTATAGATTTGTGTAGCATAAGAGAATTATTGTTGATAGGTTGACAGCCTCGTCATTGTCCTACTAGAAAGTGATTTAACTTCCCCTTATCAATCATCCTCAAAATTATCCTCTTTACATTCCTACAATCATTTATTGAATGGCCATGAAAGTGATGGTAAGGACAAAATTCTTGACTTCGATTGCTTGGATGTGGTTCTTTTCCCGTGTTCCATGGTGATGGTATATTTTCCATCAAAATGGTAGCTTCCCAAATTTTTTCTATACTAGCATTAAGAGGTGGCATCTTAATTTCTTCCCATATTATCTTTTGATTTCCTTGCCCTCTAAAGTTATTCTGCCTTTGTCCGCCATAAGTTTCTTGCGGTTGATCAAGTCTTTGAATCTTATTATTTCCACCGCGATTGTAATAATTCATCTCCCTTTCATGTTCTTCTTGATCTCGACTGCCCATCGCTACCAATTTTTGTTGGTTATCAATTACTACTTTCTCTTGTTGTGCCTGCGAGGTGCTCGCCACATTATTTATCATTTTAGGGAGCAAACTTCCACTTGCCGCTAGCGAGCTGGTGTTCGCGATTGGGTATGATTCCATCTCATTTTGTTTCTCCTCCAAAGCAATGTATTCTTCTTGTAACTCTCACAATTCTGTCATGGTGATTGTATTTTTGATTCTGAAAATTTGAATGTACAGCAGATTAGTCGCGAACGTTGCATTAATGAAGGATAAGATCAGGTATCTTCCATCTACTCTTCCATCCATCTCGCTGCATATTGATTTCCACCTTATGGTTAAGTGCTTCAAACTCTCTCCAACTCTCTGTTTTAACCCAAACACATCTTCAATACCCGGCCGAGATGAATTGTTGCTAATATACGCTCCTAAAAATGTAGCTTGTAAATGATCAAAAGAAGTTATGGTATTTTTTGGTAATCCCTCAAACCATTTCAACGCCTCGCCAGTTAAGCTGAATGCAAAATATTTGCATATCACATTATCATGATTCTCCCACTGTAGCATACATCTAACATAAGCTTTGACGTGTTGAACAGCACAAGTAGTTCCATCAAAAATGCTGGTAAATTGCATTTTGGAGGTATCCCTCTTAACTGTACTTCTTGAGTAAATGGAGTTCTCGCAGCTTCTTCAATAGCTTCATCAAGTTTCCTTCTACCTCCTTCTCTTCTATTATTTATCATTCCTCGCATTTCTGCTAATTCTCTCAAAATTTTCTCATTCTCAGCTGAGTTTTGTTCCATTGGCCTCTTTAATGTTGTTTCCATTCTTCCGCGTTCTTGCCTTTCTTGTCTTGCGAGATTTTGTGTATCTTCTTCTTCATCATCATCTCGTCTTTCTCTGCGATTTTCTCTTTCATCTTCCTCTTGATATCGTAACTGCCTATCTTCTTCTCTGTGGATTTCTTCATTTCTCCTCATTTCTCTTCGCTGTCTCTCTATTCTCCTCTGTATTCTATCATACTCCTCCTGAATGTTACCATTGCAGCGATTTTGCGTACATCTCCTTTCTCGATTTTCATGATTATTTTGTCACACTGCTTCTCGAAATTCTTGGTCTTATATTTCCGCCCTTAATCTTTCTCTCTCGCAAGCTAGGCGTGCTTGTTTGGCGTAATGTCTCTCAATTTCTTCTTCAATTATTCTTTGATTCCTTTGATTCTATCGCCCATGTAATATCCTCCTACCTTCTTCTGGATTTTCTTCTTCATTTTGGTTGTTTCCTCCTCCTTGATTTCTGTTGTTGCGTCTATTATCCAATGCTTCTCCATGCGGATTATATCGATCTCTAATTATCTCTTCTTCTCTAGGACGTTGTTCTCCATTTAAACTTTGCACTTCTTCTCTAACATTTCTTATTGGGGAATTTTTCTTTGGTTCTTCTTTGAGTGATCTTGAATTTGATCTAACAGTACTTCTTGATCTCCTTCTTTGTAACCTCAAATTCTCCATTCTTAGCTCATGATTTTTTCTTGTTAAATTCGCACGCTCTTCTGCCTCTAATCTTCTTTCTTCATGTATTCTTTGTCTCAAATCATCTACTATTTCATTTTCACGTCCTTCATGAATTAATCCTTTATCTATTTCTTGATTTCTTTCTCCTTCTTCATTTCTTAATTGTCGATTTTCTGTTTCTTCCATCGAATCCGACCTCCAAGTATGCACACTCACTCTATCATAATCCACATTCCTATCTCGTGTTTGTGTTTGTTGATTCGGATGTTGAATTGAACTTTCTGCTTCATTTATTATTCCATTTCTCCCTGATCTTATTCTTAAAGATTCTTCTAATTCACTTGTTCCCTCACCTGCAAGTCTTTTACTTCTCCTCACAGTTGTCGGTGGTTTTGATGTATTTCTTCTCCTTCTAGCCATTTCTTCAACTCTAATAATTTCTTCAAATCTTCAAGTTGTAATTAAAGATTTCTTAGCTTGATTCTTCCTGTTTCTGGGCGCCAAAATGTAGTTGCAGCAATTCCCACACTACACCCTTATTAAGATTCTATAGAAATCTATTGGAAATCAATTAAACTTCAAAGATTTAAATGACACTTTACTATTCAAATCTCCGAAATGTTTGCAGAATTGGAAGAAATCAAGATTACAAATGTTCTCTTGAAGTTTCTCTCTCCTCAAGACTCTTTCAACTCTCAAAAATACATCATCCTTTTCTGGATCTATCGAGCCCTTTATATAGGGATTTACATAATGGATGACAGCTAAGTTTTCCTCCTATTTCGGATCTATTCTGCAATCTCATCGCGATCGCTACAATATTCTCTATCGCAAGAATGATGATCATCGCAGGATCAACATATTCTTCTTTTATTTCTTCCATCGTCAGTTTCTTTTGGATATTCTGTGACGCTCGTGAAACATTGCTAAAGAATTGGTAGTAACGCTTTTTTTTTTTTTTTTTTTATGCAATTATTAAAGAATTGGTAGTAACGCTCGCAGAAACGTTGTTAATATCGCAGGAATAACGTTGTAGCGATATTCTGGTCCTACAGAACGGTTAAAGAACGATGAAGAAAAAAAAAATCGAAAACCTAAACCTTAAGGATTGCCGGAACTAAAGTTAGAAATGGGGGATATATGTTTGGTTTTTGATTTTAATGTTTTAGGGGAAAGGGTATAACAGTCTTTTCATAAAGTTTTTTGATTAACCAAAGGGTATTTTAGTACTTTCATATCAATTGGTCACCCCTTAGCCGAAATCATGGGGGTGGGGGAAGTAATCAATATCCCCCAATTAGTTTCCATATCCCCAAATTGCGTGTTCTAAAAAAAGAGAATGAACAAAACAAAAAATGGAACTTACTGATTAAAATTCTAGGGTTTCCACATGTCTACCTTCTTCTTCTTTTCCTCTCATCGCCTTTGTTATTCCACTTTGCCTCCTAAATTCACTGCAAACACAAAGGACATCAAGGAAACTTAAATCTCAAAATTCAGAGTTTCTTCGCGAGCGAAGAGAAGAATCATATTAGCAGAAGAAAAAAAAATATGGGAGAGATGCAAACCAAAACCTAATACCTAAATTGCAACAATATTACGAATCTTATCAGTACCCTAGATATCATATAAGAAATTGAAAAATTAGGTGTTAATAGAATTATATGCTTTCTCTAAATTATTTTATGAGAAGGATTTGCTGCAATTATTTCGAGATTCAGAAAAAAAAGCTACATCACCTTCCCCTAAAGATGTTAACACATGCGGATCAGAAAGAAGAAAAAAAACTTTCAGAGAGGCAAAAAGAAGAGAAAAAGGCGTGTGAGAAATCTTGAGAAAATAACATTAGGAATTCCTACCTATCCCCTATTTTGTTCACCACATCGACCAACCTAACAATTCCGTAAGTTTCCCGGCGGTCCAATACTCTTTCGTAGATGTCTAATGACTACTCCATCCAGAGCATCCCTACCTTCGGATCGGGTCTAAATTAAACGTCGTCCGTATGATAGCTTTTGTCATCATGGAGACAAAGGCCATACCTTTTTATAACTACCCCGGATCAACCTACCGTGATAGTCTTCGGTTTACATATATTAAAACAGACTACATCTTAGTTAATGTATCCAAATACTTTAAAAGATAAGTAAGCAATTTAGTTACTTAGACTTCCCATGATGTTCACATATGTATTTCATAAAATACATGTCGATATGAAAAACTATTGTAATATTGTCTTATTAGACACCTAAAATACATCTACATTAAAGGAATAAAAAGTATTTCATGAAATACATGCCGATAAAAAAAAATGTAATATTATTTTTGCTTATGAGAAAAACTTTGGATTAAATGTCAATACAACATGATTGCATATGAAAAAAATTAAACCTTTATAAATAAATCAGTAATCTCAAAAAAAAAAAAAATTCCCTACATAGATGCGTACATATTCGTACCTGCTGCAGTCTGCATTATTACATATATCATGTTCAACCAAAATAGTAAAACAGTAACACATGTTGATAAAAAAAAACGACATGGAAACAACCATAAAGGTTAACATAAAACGTAGCATGACATTACCTTTGAATCCAATTTGAAAACTTCTAGTCATTTAATCTGAAGCAAAATCTATGTTGTTAAATTGCGCTCGAATTCTCATATTCTTTATCCATATTTATACACTGTAACCTCTCTTGCATTTTCATTCTTTCTCGATCCCAAATTTTATCCACGTTAACATTGTATTTGTTGTAGATTTTCTTTGAATGTTAACATCCTACGTTATTTTCATTTTTATTTTCGCTCATCTTTGTAATAATATTTCCCAAATCCTTCTATTTTCGCTTCAACTCCATTGTTTATGAAAAAACTCATGTTATTACGTTTTTTATATATTTATTTTGTTACGTGTTCTCCTAGGAACAAAATAACTTTTTTGTCTCTTTCTTTTAGTATTTCCTTATTCAATATGATATCTGGAAAAAAGAAATTGCCTTTTTTAATGCCGCAAAGATGTTCAGCATACCGAACAGAATTATTATAAACTAATGTATCTGTATCAGGTGTTGGCTAAAAACATATAAAAGTATAAGTATAATTTCATTACCCCATTGTCTATTCTTGATACATGATAACATTCAGAGACCATTACTTTGGCAATGGTAGCTAGGAGTTGTACGCTTTAATGCAACGATCATAAGATGCCCAGCATACCGAAGAGGATTATCATACCTAATTGGATGTGAAATATAAGTCTCATGTCGAAGACATTAATGAGCTATGCCTACTCACTTCATTTTCCGTTGTACATATATAATTATGGACCATTCATATGGATAAAGTATCAGTTAATACAGTGCTCCTAAGATGCTTAGCTTACCAAGGAGGATCATTTTACCTAATGGTTATGCAACATAAGACTTATTTTGTAATATGGACACTAATAAGCTGGTTGTACTCACTCTGTTTCCATTGTACACAATATTAGCAATGATACTTTCGCAATTTCATTACCGGTGTCAAACTGCATATCTAGCAATACTCAGTATATAACAACCTCAAAAATGCTTCGATTTATATATATAGGATCTTGGCAAGACAAGTGTTATTAAAATTTATTAAACTTAAGAATGCAATGGAAAGACTGTAAAGATTGAAATTTAATTATGCACCAAGTAACTTAAAAATAGACTTTAAATAAAAATAAACGTGTAATATGAAGATTGTATCTAACTTTTGCTAGACTAACCCATACTTGACAATCATACGGGTATCACTGTTGATCTTTAAGAGCAACAGATTACCCATTAGTATTTAACAACTTGCAGTATGTTATAGGTTAATGAATTTAATACCCTTACTATCACTTACCAACATTTTGTTGATCATGTCAAATTAGCCCGGGCTGTCTTGGCCTCTTAAGTGTGCCTTACTATTTTATTTTTCGGGTCAATTACCCGGGGCGTACATCCCAAAAGTTACATTAAGAAACTATAATCACCACAAAGTGTACTTGTTTATTGTCCAAATCCGTAAGTGCTTTAACGACACCTATGATTCCTTCATGCAAATTCGCCATAAAACGTGATACAAATAACAAAATGTATACAGAGGAAAAAAAACTATTTAAAGAATTTAATGGAGAACATATATGTAGACGTGTTCTTCCTGTATACTTGGACAAAATTATAACCTTTAATATGCAAATTAATTATATGTATCGATACTAATATAAAAGAAAATTTAGAGAACAACTATACAAAGTAACTGAGCGAGAACATATACATGTACATAGTTTTTTCTTCCTGTAGACCTATAAGAAATTCAAAATATTCACCAATTATATCAAGTAATCTCAAAATATTCACCCCCCTGAGGCTGCTCTATAATCTAACATTTTTGATTGAACTACATCTGGAACAAATAAAATAAGTTGGTGTATTTGCTTGAAGTTCCACTGCAAGTAAACCATATCCAAACTGCATTAAATATAAAACCTACCTTCATGAGGAGATACTCTTCATTTCACATTTAACATAATTACATGGTGCCCATATGTAATACACTGTTATTTATTGGTGAAAACTACTTCTGCTGGTTTTGGTAATTTGGGGTGTGTGGATGAGAAGTGAATCTAAACCCTAAACAAATGCACTGTATGGGAGTGCTTTTGATTCGAGAGGTCAATCTATTCAATTCTGGCTTAAACCAAGAAATGGCCATTCCAAACTTGTTTCGGTCACAAAGTGAAGGAGGTGGGGTTGATATTAGGGAGGGAAGCGAAGAAGGTGTTGAGATTGTGAAGGTGTAGGCTTGTTTATGACTTGTAACAGAAAGGTGAGAAGGCTTACGAATAATGCAAGCAGGCTCTGGGTGTTTGAATACGTCTCATATTAACACTTGGTTTCTGTGTTGTGTTCTCTTTTGTTCTCTATTTTGGAAATAGGGAGGAGAACCTATTTATACAAGTCATTTGAGCCTTATTCAGGTCTCTCGTGGGAAGTGGAGAAAGTGGAGTGAAGGAGTAGTGGATTTGTGTGTTAGTGTCACACGATCAGTCTTGCCCACTTCTCCCATCATCACTAACCGTCCATGTCTTCCTGATACGTTCTTGTGATGGTGCGTTTCACGTTGCACGATGTAAACTTCCAGACCAATACCCCAGTGTGTATCCCCCAGTTTGTGACATGATTGATATCTCGAGTGTGTGGATCGTGGGACCCACAAAAGGTAGCATGTAATGCTAGTTAAATAACTAAGTTATTTAGGAAGTCGATACTTGTAAAGCATCGTGTGTATTCTATGCATGTTATGCATCGAATGTATTCGGCATATATGAAGCGTCGTTGTTGAGCATTATGCCCTTCCTACTTCATGTGATGGTTTGGAGGATGCGCTAGCAATTCCTCCCTTGGCCGACCACATGGTGTGGTAGAGTGGCAGACAGTGATCACGGTGATACTTCACTGGTCTCCTAACTCTTATCCTAGGATGTCCGTCCGAGCTGGCGAAGTTGGACGGACGAGATGACTTGCGACCCACATCTGCGACCCTCGGATTAGGGTTTAGGAGGCGCGTGAGTATACTCAGTTAAGCTTGGTCGAATCTAAGCATGGGAGGCGTTTCATGGAGAACCGATTATGCATGCGTGTAGACGATATGCTGATGTCTATGCCCATGCTTCACTGTCCCACGAAGGTTTGATCTAGGCCACTCGAATTTACCTGTGAAGTTGAGTGGATGAGATCGATTTGCGACAGAAATCCTATGCCGCAAAGGATTCTTAAAGGGGAGTGATATTCCACCTTCAAGGCGCGCGTTTTGAGGCGACCAAGCTTGGTCGGTGTCGGCCGTTTAGTCCGGGGTGTAGGTGGTAGGCTGGTATTCACGCCTATACCTGACTGTCCCATGGAAATGTGATCTAAGCCACTCAATTTTTCTGGCGAAGCTGAGTGGTTGAGATAAGTTTATGATTTGGGAAGCGTGACCACACTAGTTTGGGCGTGCGTTTTGGAGAAACCAGGCATGGTATGCCTTGGTCGGTCGGGTGAGGGAATAGATGGTTCCACGGTGATCATGTTTATGCTCACTGGACCTGCTCAATTGTCTCCTAAGACTTTCATTCGATCAGGAGAAAACGGACGCTCGTGATTGATACAAACCCTAATTAGGGTTTTGGCCGGCCATGCTTCATGCATTATTTTGCACGCACGAATTGGGACAACCAAACATGGTTGGTCCTGGACGATTGTTCATGTGTATAGGCGGGCCCACGGTGATTGTGTTGACATGCTCTGGGCCCTTTGAATCAACATCTACACCCTCCATCTATGCCTGCGAAGATGGATAGTTGAGATCGTTTTGCGACACATGTAATGTGCTGCAAACCCTAATTAAGGGTTTTTTGTTCATTCTGCTTGGCTTGGACGGTTTGGCAAGCTATGCCACCCCTTTTGGAGAGGCCGATCATGCGGGGTCCGCATTGGGTCGGCAGTGAATGTTCCAATACCTGCTTGGGGGTATTGGATTCGATCTGGACCATCCAATCATGCTGGTGAAGTTGGATGATCGGGATCGTTTCTAGACTGTTATGGACAGTTTAGACACTCAATCGGGCTAGTATAACACACTGAGAGTTACACGCTCAATCGGGTTAGTATAACGCACTGAGAGTTACATGCTCAAGCGGGCTAGTATAACACACCGAGAGTTTACAGCCTGTACGGGTATTTCGTGCATGCCTCATTGTTGGTACTTGGATATTCATGCTACTCTGCTGCGAGTAACAATCAGTCATCATGTCGCGCCAACAATGAGAGTTCTGCTAGGAACAACACAGGAAATACAAGGAGTTCTATGCATTAATCAATAATGCTAAAATTCACAGAATATTCGGGGGATTGTTGCTACATGCTCCATTCTAGGTGAATTAATAAAGCGAAGAAGTATTCATCACTTATAAAATAGTCTCATCCTCTGCAGGATGATTACACAAATATTGGTTTTACAACTTTAGCCCTGAACTAAAATACACCATCAACAACTGTTAACGTGAAATCACTCTGAAAGGCACTTTCATAGACTTTGTTGAACTGTGCAGAACAAAAATAAAGTTGGCAACCAAAACTTCACTTAGATATTTTCTAAATAAACCGGTACAGGATACAAACATCAGACCAATATTAATGGGTTTACTTCACTTTCTAACACGTATCAGTAATGTGTAAAGGTTAGTTTGAGTCATCCTTGATGAAGATTTTCTTCAGCAACGAAAGATTTTGGAGCTCTATCTGGAAGAATCGACATTACACCATGAAAATATGTATGGATTTTACCACCAAATATAAGTACATCCCCTGATTCCAAGGATACTCAGTATCTCTATGCTTTGCATAAATTTCATAAATCACTCAAATTATTTAAGTCCATCCAGTACCGTTTTCATTCATACTTAAATTACTTTTAGATTTGCTCACTTAGTATAGGAACCATCTTAAACTGGGTATCATCCAGAAACATCACGTCCACGGGGAACACGAATTCCTAGAGAGAATGTAGTATGTTTTCAACTTCTTATTATTGAAATGATGTCGAATAATTTTATTCACACACTTCTTAGTATTCGACATCAGCACAATTATTTTCACAATCCAAATATAAAAATGAAAACATTGTTGTGGTAAAACTATTTCGGATTGGTTTTCACGAACTTACAGAGTTTCAAAGCAATATATCAACCCTTATACATGAAGTATCCTCATAGTTTTGTGCTGAACTTTCTGGTGCTGTCACTTCTAACCATCGAGATACTGTGGAATTTCATGGAAGGGTGATTTATCATCAAAGAAAAATCCCCGTGGAAGAGCTATAAGGTTTCCACTCGCCATTACTATTGATTTTTGCTACTGAGCTATAAGTTTTCCACTCATTAATCATCCTGTCACCACATCGCCAGTTGGAAGATTGTTGTATGTTTTATCTGCCAAATACATCCCGCTATAGACCAAACTGAAAAGTGAGCGTGGGATTCCCTTGAGATCTGCACTAACTGTAATACCTGATCCAAAGCATTAAATAGGGACAATATTCGGGAATGTAAATTTTTTATACTGAAAGCAATTTTTATACTGAAAGAAAAATAGGATAACAAATCTGATAACCAAGAAGAGTACTTTCATTACAAACAGGCATTACAAGTAGATTGTTGTATGTTTTATCATTGTAAAAAAAATAACGGAGAATTAACAAACATCACAATCCTGCAAAAAGCATTGCTTGTGTACTGTAGATATTTTAACAAAATACTGATTGATACCTAATTATCCGCAGACAACTTACTGAACATATTCTAGCGAGAGATAACATGTATAGAAAGTATATATGTTAATATGTTCTATTATGATGCGGATGATGAAGGTCAATAATCCATATTTGAGAATATCTTTGTGACCTTTTTATATCAGAGTAATCATTGGTTTTTCCGGTGCTACTTGTTCTTTCTTATGTAAAATTACCCAAACAATTGGAAATACTAAAACCCATAAGAGGCAAGCAACATTTGCATCTATATGAGCGAGTTCTCTTAAAGGAACAGTGAGATCAGCAACCTGAAGATAAAACATGTTCACACTTTAAGTTAATCTGCCGTATTAAATACATTGACAAAAATTAAGAGAGGTATCTCAGTAGGTCGATCACTAATAACAGTTGGGGAACATCAACTGCAAAGGCTCTTCCACTTTCAGACTAAATATGTATTTTGTACAATAATTAATTTACCCAGTTAGATGATACCTAAAAATACCTAACCTATTCATATTCATTGAATACAATAAAAAGTACCGATCCACGAAATATAATCAAACGTAAGCACCAAGGAGTAACGTAGACCCAAAAAATAATATTCGGGTCAATCTGAATTTAATTAATCTGCATGAACTAATGAAGAAGATGATAATCTTTTTTACTGATTTTAAACTTGTATGGTATCCTCATAATCAAACTATCAAATTATTTAGTAACTGAACATGTAATTCAACCTATTGCTGAAGCAAATCCTAAGTGTGTTTAGTATTTCCTGAAACAATCACCATTTTTTGGCACAAATGCACTCATATTGGCAAAAACACTTATATTATTTGACACAAATTACTTTTCAATGATTCATTTTTATAAAAAAAAAGTCATCTTGTTAATTTACGGCAAGATGAATTTTCATGGATACTGTTATGCTTTAATATCCCCCAATATACGTGCATTAGTAAGAATATCATCAAGAACAGATGAAGCGTGTTAGTTACATGTCCAAGAAACTATCCACAACATTTCCCGAACATGAAAATGGCTGATTTATGACGTAAGACCCACCATATTAACCCAACATATTAGTTGACTTACCAAGTACTACAGAAGCCAAGGAATCTGATAGCTTCACCTGATCTACTTCTATCATTTTTGCATTGTAGGATCAGAATATTTTCACAACAATATTCCTGCGAAATAAACAGCAGTTCTGCGATACATCAATGATATTCTGTGATACATCTCAAAATGACGTAAGGAATGACATATCAGATGAAAACGACAGAAACATGAGAAAAGTATGACATTTCTGCGATAAACTAATAAAACCTGCGAATGATTAAGGCGGTGCTAACTGTCATTTATCTCAAGAACTCAGATCCGAAATTAAAGGGGATCTTAGCTATAATGAGCTGTCATGAGCTGTAATCCACTATGTAAATACCTATTTAAAGGGAATGAATAATTCCAGAGGGAGAGAGGAATTTTTGAGTGCTAAGAAAGTTTTTAGGAGAGAGAAAATCTTATTGAGTGTCTTGTGTTTTTGATCATTGTAATTCTTTTAAGATCATATTAATAAAAAAGGTCCTTAATCTTCAAATTTTGTCATAAATATTAATAAATTCTTGAGTTGGGTGTAGTGTGGGAATTCCTGCAACTACATTTTGGCATCCAGAAACAGGGAGAATCAATTTGAGAAATTTCAAATTGCAACTTGAAGATTTGAAGAAATTGATAGAATTGAAGAAATGGCTAGAAGGAGAAGAAATACATCAGAACCACCAACAACAGTGAGAAGAAGTAAAAAAAATTCAGGTGAAGGAACATGTGAATTGGAAGAATCTTTAAGGATCAGATCAGGAAGAAGTAGAATGAGAAATGGAGCAGAAAATTCAATTCAACCACCGAATCAACAAACACAAGCACAAGATAGAGATGTGATTATGATAGAGTAAGTGTGCATACTTGAAGGTCGGATTCGATAGAAGAGGTAGAAAATCAAGAAGAGGAAAGAAATCAAGAAGTGGATGGAGGAGTAATTCATGAAGGGCATGAAGTAGTAGATGATTTGAGACAAAGGATACAGGAAGAAAGAAGATTAGAGGTAGAAGAACGTGCAAATCTTACAAGGCAAAATCATGAACTAAGAATGGAAAATTTGAGGTTGCAAAACAGAAGATCAAGAAGCAACATGAGATCAAGTTCAAGATCATATAGAGAAGAAACAAGACAAAATCACCCTATACAAAATATTGTCGAGAATTTGATAAATGATCATTATATTCCACGCGGTGAAACTTTGGACATTAGACATAATCAAGATGAGGGAGAAAATCAAGAAGAGAGAAGGAGAATGTTACGTGATGAAGAGATTCAGAGAAATCGCAGAATAATTGAAGATGATATTGAGAGGCATTATATTGAGCAAGTACATTTAGCGGGAGAGAGAGAGAGATTGCGAGCGGAAGTAGAAGAACAAGAAATTCAAGCAGCATTGCGTCAGAATAATCATGATAATCGAGAAAGACGACGTGCACAAAATCGTAATAATGGTAATCTCAATGAGGAATATGAGAGAATTCGCAGAGACATAGAAAGGCAACGAAGAGAAACAGTAAGGGATGAGGAAATTCGCAGAGAAGAGAATGAAAGACAAATTAACTTGCAAGTTCAAGAAGAAGAAAATCGTAGAAGAAGGCAAAATCAAGATGTTGGAGAAGAAGCGCGAAATATCGCAAGACAAGAAAGGCATGAACGCATACGAAGAGAGGCTGCGTTAAAAAGGCCAATGGAGCAAAATTCTGATAGGAATGAACAAATCTTGCGAGAATTAGCAGAAATGAGAGGAATGATAAATAACATAAGAGAAGGAGGAAGAAGACAACTTGATGAGGCAATTGAACAAGCTGCGAAAACTCCATTTACTCAAGAGGTACAATTGGGAGGGATACCTCCAAAATGCAATTTGCCGGTATTGACCAATATTTTTGATGGGACTACATGTGCCGTCCAACATATCAAAGCCTATATTCGATGCATGCTACAATGGGAGAACCATGATGTCGTCTTGTGCAAATATTTTGCGTCAAGTTTAACTGGCGAAGCATTGAAGTGGTTTGAAAGTCTCCCCAAGAATACAATAACTTCGTTCATGCACTTGCAAACTACTTTCTTAGGAGCATACATAAGTAATAACTCTACACGACCTGGAATTGAAGATGTGTTTGGATTGAAGAAGAGAGTTGGCGAGAGTTTAAAGCACTTAACGATAAGATGGAGGACAATGTGTAGTGAAATGGCAGGAAGGGTAGATGAAAGATATCTCATTTTGTCCTTCATAAATGCTATGTTTGCGACAAATCTATTATACATCCAGGTATTCAGAGTTAAAAACACAATCACTATGACAGAACTGCGAGAATTGCAAGAAGAGTATATCGCTTTGGAGGAAAAACAAAATGAGATGGAGTCATATCCAATTCTCGCAAGCACAAGTTCAGCCGCAGCAAATGGAAGTTTATTACCAAGGATGATTAATACAGTAGCAAGTACCTCCCAAAATCATCAAGAGAAAATGGAGATTGATAATCAACGTAAGATAGTAGCAATGGGGAGTAGAGATTAGGAGGAATTGGAAAAGGAGAGAAATTTCTATAATCGCAATAACAATAATAAGGTCCCAAGGTTTGATCAACCGCAGGAGACTTATGGTGGACAGAGGCAGAATTATTCAAGAGAACAAAGAGGTCAAAAGATTATATGGGAAGATATCAAATTTCCACCTCTAAATACCAGTATAGACAAGATTTGGGAAGCGATTATTTTAATATAGAATATACCCTCACCCTGGAACATGGGGAAAGAACCACATCCTAACAACCAAAATCAAGAGTTATGTCCTTATCATCATTTTCATGGACACTCTGTGAATAATTGTAGAAATATAAAAAGAATTATTCTGCGAATGATTGAATATGGGAAATTAAATCATTTTCTAGCAAGATATCCACAACCCTAGCAATTGCCGCAAGCACCAGAAATTCGCAGAGTCAATGTTGCAAAAGACGCAAAAACATTTGTCATTGAAGTAGGAGCTACAACAAAAAATCTATTTTGCAATTCAATTGTACATTCGCAGAAAACAATAGAAGATTTCCATGATAATGTGCTAAGTAGAGTATTTGCGAGGGATATAGAGGGAAGAGAGGTGATGAATATTGCGAAAATTTCTCCGTTAGAAGAATAGCAGAAACAAGTTATTTCTTTTACTGCACAAGAGATACCAGAACTAGGGAAGATGCATGACAACCCTTTGGTGGTAAAGTTAGAGATAAATCCAAAGTACAGAGAAGAAGAAGAAGAAGATGATGGTGACGCAGCAAATGATTCTTGGGCAATAGATAAGGTTTTAATTGACATTGGAAGCTCAGTAGACATCTTATTTTATCATGCCTATCGTAAAATGGGTGGAAGAGATGATGAATTAATCCCCTCAACTTACAAGATCTATGGTTTTAATGGCACTGCAAATAAGCCAAAAGGAGAAATTACTATGGAAATTCCATTGAACAAGATATCTTCAAAAATTAAGTTCTGTGTAGTGGATATATAATCTCCTTATAATGCCTTAATTGGAAGACCATGGCTCCATGGGATCTTGGGCATAGCATCCACATATCATCAATGCATAAAGTTTCCACATCCTCATGGTATTGGGATAATTAAAGGTGATTGGTTTGAAGGGAAAAAGTGTTATGAAGTTGACATTAATACTTGCGAAGAAAGAAATGCCATAAATCGTAATTGGCAACATAACAGGAATCAAACTCAGAGAGCAGAGAAATTAATGGTGGACAGTATAGAGTTGCGGGGAAAGGATATATTACAAGATATTGCGAATAATCGTGCAAAGATGGGAAAAAGTTGAAATCTTCATTTCTCGCAAAAAAAAAAAAGTAACAAGATATTGCGAATAATCATTGGTTACAGAAGAAAAGAAGTGCAACAATATCATGTTGCGAACAATCGAAAAACAAGAACAGCAAGAAGTGTGCAGGCAAAATATTAAAAGAAAAACTTTATTCAAAAATAAAAAAAATTCTAGTAAAAGAAAAAGATGATGATTTCAAATCATATAAGAATTTTTAATGCAAATGCATAAGACGGGCTCAAATCGCCTAAAAACATATAAGAATGGGACGAACTTTTATGGCGTACACCTTAGTTCGCGGATTCTATTCCGTAAGAGGCAATATCCTTAAAGTGCGTCATAAGGGGGGTATCTCTTTGCATGATTATGGGAAAGGCTATACTGCTGCTGGAACCTAGTCATGGAGATTTGGGATTATAGAAAATCCATCCGGGAGAGATAACTTGGATTCCCAACTATATAAGGTTATACCCTGGTTGGGTGCCCGAGAGTATCTCCTAAGGAATGCAAAGTATGATCAAGGCGCCGAGGTACATGGTTGAGTTGTGGGTACCCGGGACGGATGAACCTACCCTGGCCATCCATGGAAAGTCTTGGCTTACGATGTGTTCGGCCCGAAGAAAACCCCACTAGGGTGTAGTCTCGTAACTATAAGCCATATAGGCATAAAGGATAAGAGGCTACGAAAACAACTGGTTGTTTCTAGAACCGGATGGGAGGAGCTAGTCTTGTATGGCAGAAGTACGTCTCCTTGAAGGGGCAACCATGGGGAGAGATAAGGGCGATACCCTCCATTAGGGAGATGTGTATCAAAAAAGACGGCAATGTCATGGGACTTTATATTCGCAAGAGTATTTAGGCTCGTCATATTGTCGCGTGACACAGACAACAATGTCATGGGACTTTATATTCGCAAGAATATTTAGGCCCATCATATTGCCGCATGACAGGCCAAAAAGCCTAAAGAGAAATGTTAAGATGAGATCAATGGGTTTTTGCGATAAAAACAAAAGACAAGATAAATGATATCAATGATAAGAGGATATAAATCGCAAAAACGTCCTGCGATTTCATCGCAAAGACGCCAATGTCATAAGTCTTAAAAAGCAAAGAGAGGTTAATCTCACAAGATGGCTTAGACTTATCATATTGTCGCAGAGATCAAAATAAATGATAAGACAAGATCAATGGATTATTACATGTAAAAGTAAGAATGTCATGCGATCTTGTCGCATAAAAGTGGCATAATAAGACCTTTAACTAGGAAGGAGAAATAAGACCACAAGAGAGGTTATATCTGCGAAGCATATAACAGATTTTTCGCACTATTATTTGCGATACTTCATTTATCATATTGCAGATTAATAACAAGAGGCAAGTATGGGAATGATGCATAGAATGGTAAATATTGTTATTCATCATTATATGATAAATTCATACAAGTAATTGGAGATTAATGATTATATTAACCATCTTGCAAAAAGAATTGTTTCTTAAATCTTTAATGATAAACAGATAGAAACAAAAAAGAATTTATATATTGAAAGACATCAGGAGCTGCAGATAATTCGCAGAATATTACAATTTGTCGCAGATAATTATCGCAAGAAAGAAAGGGAGAAATACAGGAGAAGATCAAAAAGAAAAAATAAAACTATTGGGATTTATCTCCATCATTATTTTCATCTTCATCTTCACCATCTTCATCATTAGTTCGTTCCTCATCTTCGCTTTCACTTTCATCTGCATCAGCCTCACTGTAAGAAATAACTGGTACTTGAGAACTGGCTGGGATATTATCCATAAGACAAGGATATAGACTAAGAGGAAGATCGTTATCTTTGCAAACTTTCTCAATAGCATTATTGCGAATGGTGAGAAGAGTACTACGCAAGTTTGAGTTGGATATCTTTATTTTCTTTTGCAGTCTAGAGATTTTTTCATTACGGGAAGCAAGATTTTTCGCAAGACCACTTTTTTCTTCTTCAAGTTCTGCTATCCTTTTGGAATATCTTCCTTCAGATTCTGCGATGATACAACAACAAATTAGAAACTGGTTGGAAATCTACAAGAAATACAAAGATATTAGAGGAGCAATAAATAAACTTCTCTTTCATGGATCATTTCTTGTATCAATGTTGCTTTCTCGGTATGAAAACTGACATCTATCGCTAAGTTTTTCCTAGCATTATCGAGAATTATCGCAGCCCATGCGAATTCATCATCACTTTGAATGAGAAGATGGGAACGGATTTGTTTTTCTCTTTTAAGAAGTTTAATGTTTTCATTCTTAAGTCTATCTCTTTCAAGTTCAGTATCAATAAGGGTATTGCGAAATTTTGATAGAGCTTCAGCGCCTTGAAGATTAATGCGTTCTTTATCCTTCTCAAGTTCATTCTTCTTGGCTTTTAAGACTTTGATTTTTTCTCTAAACTCATCTCTGCAAGTCTTTAAACTATTGGATGTACTCAAAACAGATCTATAATCCATTCTCATAAGGGAGATATGATATTTAAGCTCATCAATGGAGAAAGTATTAATTTTTTCATCTGAATAGTTATTTAAAGCGTCATTAAGACGCTGAAGAAGAGTGGTTTCATCTATGGGTTCATCAAAAGAATTAAGAATGATGGCTTCATCATTAAGATTATAGGCATCTGCAAAATGGTTTCCAAAATAAGGTATAAAAAAAAAGGGGGGGGGGAAGACTTATACCAATAACTTGTTTGCAGAATTTCTCCTTATCAACTAATTTCTGTTGAAGAACTTGAATTTCTACTTCAAGTGATTTTTTTTTATTAAGAAGCTCAGTATTTCCAGCTACTTCCAACTGTTTACATTTTTCGCGAAGAATGGAGATTTCAGCTTCATATTGCTTATTTTTCTCGAGAAGTTTCGCAGATTCAGATTGTGAATCAATAAGCCTTTTCTGTGATGATGATAATCTATTTTCTAATTCTGAAGCAATAGAAAAAGAAGCTCTAGCAGTCTGTGACAGAAAAAGAGAAAATGAGTAAGATAAGTAAAAGATCTTTGATACTCATGACAAATGTAAAGTTTACTACAAGAAAAATGAAGGAAGGGGGCATACCAACGAAGATAATGCATGAAGAAAACCTGGGTTAATAAATCTTGAGACTCCTTTAAGATCTTTATTATTAGTCAAGATTGAAGCATCGCAAATATTTGAGAGATAGTCGCAAGTATGAGTAATATCATCCTCTCCAACACCTTGTAAGGGGTTTCTAAAAATATTTGACAATTGATCCATTGGAGTCTCAGGTTGAGAAAGACCCATCGCAGACCTAATTCTTGGGAAGAAATATGTGTTGAAGTGCCCACAGAGGCATCATTATTAATTCCACTATTTTTTTCAATTTCATTATCTTTTTCAGCAATAATAGAAGTCTCTCTGAGTTGAGAATTATCAGAAGGAAGTGGTTGAGTTTTTCTTATCTTCTTTGGGGGACCGTCAGCGGTTTGATTTTTATTGCGGCGAGGAGAAGCACCGGAACTTTCATTTGGAGTTGCTACTCTTTTGCCTTTATCTTTGGCTTCAACCACCGCGACAAATGGTATTTCCTTGAAAACAATCACACATAAAGATAAGAAACAGGGGCAACAATATATTGTTAAAGGTTATAGAAGATTGTTTCTTACTTCATTTGTGAAGGTTTTCAAAATTTGTAGGAGATTGGGATTCCCAGTATTGGCATAACTAAGCTTCATTCTTTCAATCTGATAAAATATATCTCAATATAATCAATAAGAATAATACATTTATCCAAATCTGTGAATAATGATAAATTTTGCGAGATATACCTCAGGATTCCTTTCAGGCCAGTTAAAAACCCAAGGACGATACGCCGCAAGATTCGCAAGATTCGCAGGAAGATCAAGAGTGCCAGAAATATATGGACCTTCAAGGAGGAGAGGAAATCTACACCACTTATCATCTTTTGAGAAGCGTGGACCTTGGTTTTTACTTGAATGATAATCTATATCTTTCATAAGAAGTTTATCCTTCACAACCTTTTTATTCCTATTCAAACGAACAGCCCAACACGTGCTCTCTTTCTTCATGGGAATCACTTGATAATTCGCAAAGAAATTATCCACGGTATATTTCGATGGAATAATTGGGATATCTTTAAAATAAGGATGTTTCGCAGATTCAGGATAGCGAGATCCTTTACTAGCTCCACGATAGGAATATTCGAGAATGAGACGAATACAATCTCCACTTAATTGGAAGATTGCTCGTGAAAATTTAACGTCAGAAATAATTTCATAAAAAAGAGGGAGATCTGGGTTATCAAGAGGGATAGGAAGGCCATCTTCTAGTTGACCTAGCGAAATAAGGATTTTCCCATTGGAAGAAGGAAATTCTGAAACTAGATCAATGGAGAGATCAGAGTCTGAAGATTGACCAGGGATCTCAGAAAGTGTGAAACCTAAGGTTTGGAGCTTCTATTGGTGTTTTTGGAAAGTAGGTTGACCTAATTTTTTAGCAGGAGCCATTTCTTAGTATGGGAATGATGATTAAAGATGAAGAAGAATAAAGAAACAAAATTGAAACAGTAGTAGATCCGGAATTTGTGGAAGAAGATGAAGAACAGAAGAGTTGCAGAGAAAAAGTAAAAAGAGAAAGTAAAAAGAAGAGGAGAGATTATCGAAGAAGATATTTATAAGAGAAGAAGATTCTCGAGAACATCAGTGCATTCAATGAAGAAAAGACGTGAATGGTCAGAATTCAACGGTTGAGAAAAGATGTGTCAAGGAATAAATGAGAGAAGAAACATGCGTAGAATATCTAGCGATGGATGCAGAGACGTGTCAAAGTGAAGGAAGTATGAAAAGACAAGGAGTTGCGGCAAATCAAGAGATTTAAATTCTCATGATCTTTATCTTCTTCGCAGAAAAGATATGAGAAGAGGCAAGATGTAGGATCAGAATATTGTCACAACAATATTCCTGCGAAATAAATAGCAGTTCTGCGATACATCAATGATATTCTGCGATACATCTCAAAATGACGTAAGGAATGACATATCAGATGAAAACGACAGAAACATGAGAAAAGTATGACATTTCTGCGATGAACCAATAAAACCTGCGAATGATTAAGGCGGTGCTAACTGCGATTTATCGCAAGAACTCAGATCCGAAATTAAAGGGGATCTTAGTTGTAAATGAGCTGTCATGAGCTATAATCCACTATGTAAATACCTATTTAAAGGGAATGAATAGTTCCAGAGGGAGAGAGGAATTTTTGAGTGCTAAGAAAGTTTTTAGGAGAGAGAAAATCTAATTAAGTGTCTTGTGTTCTTGATCATTGTAATTCTTTTAAGATCATATTAATAAAAAAGGTCCTTAATCTTCAAATTGTGTCATAAATATTGATAAATTCTTGAGTTGGGTGTAGTGTGGGAATTCCTGCAACTACATGCATACACTCACCTAAAAAGAACAAATAAGTTACATATTTTTTAGAAATCCGTTCAATTAGGTATTGTTGCAGATAACTCCAAATATTTAGAGTAAAATTCGTATAAAGAGCATGCACTACTCGTTAAGGA
Source organism: Papaver bracteatum (assembly GCA_023529315.1). NCBI lineage: Eukaryota > Viridiplantae > Streptophyta > Magnoliopsida > Ranunculales > Papaveraceae > Papaver > Papaver bracteatum. The sequence goes on from JAJJWX010001945.1 coordinate 3,873,493, forward strand.
AAAACCCGAAAGGCCGTTCCAAGTTAGGGCCCTTCCAGGAGGTTCAAAAGGGGAAAAAACACATAACTGAAATTTTACCTTCTAAGCCATGTGAATATATATCCAACAGCGGTGTGGCGCTCTTAGGATTTCATCGCTAACCCTCATGCCTTTTGCCTTAATTTCCAGACTGATAATACGAAAGATGCATGACCATACAATAGTACAACCACATGTAAATTTGTAACATGAGAAGAAAATTATGCTTATGAGGATGAATATGAATATGAATGTCAAGATGAAGAAACAAAGTTCATCCTTGTGCCAAAGCAGAAAATGCCACGCTCATCATCCACACCTAACTCAAACCTAAGCCCATCGCCATCCAACAATTCATATTTTGTTATGTTACTATCACTATAGTCATTAAATGTGAGGTTTCTTGTTTTGTAATAATATGGTGTAAAACACGCTCAAAAGTATCATCTGTTGATATGTTTGAGTCCAGGAAGCACGCACACGCCAAAGATAGCCACTTGTCCATGTGCGACTCCTATGAACATTTGAAATAACGCCCAAGAATTTAAAGTTCAAATATTTTTCACCTTTCCATGTGCGAGTCTACGTACGTTTGAAGTATTTAGAACCCAAAAATTGGCACCACATCTCGTGTTCGCATCTTTGCTTCCCAGATTTTGTTTATACATAATCTACTTGATTTGAACTTACATCTTAAACGTAAGATTTTAGCCTTTTAGGCAGTGTATTCCAAATTATAATGCTACTAATTTTGAAAAGTTTGCCTGATTTTAATTTGTCTATTCACATGGACCATGTTTCAGGTTAAAAGAAGCTCATGAATGCCTTCAATCAATCTTTATCTTTTAAAAATTTACCAAATATAGGCTGTAAGTTCCACTTGTCAGACCTTCCTAGACAAACATGAACAAACCACATCCTAAATACTGATTGTGTTTTTAAACCTGTCTAAAGTTTGCTAACTATCTCCAACATAATAACTATTGATGTTTTAGATTACCTCTTATGTTGCCATAAGCTCTAGCTCCAAGGCGTCCACGCAAACCACAACAACACCACACCAATTTTTTCCTTCCTAACAGTCTTGTTTGTTTCTTCATGTTCAATGTCCGTCTGTACTAAGCTAGAAAATTGTATATGAATTGAACACCAAGTTAATGACGAAGAGAGAAGAAAATATTCTACACAAAGCCGTTTAAAATTTACTAAGTAATATCTGGGCATGTCCGCCCTGAAATTAAGATATATACTATATGAAACCTAAAATAGGAAATCAATGCTTGAATCTGAATCGATTTGATTCAAAAGAATCATCAGATCCCAACAATGAATTGAAACCCTACAAACGACTGGAAGATACAAAGAGAAAAATCAAAAAGTTTCTTTTAAATTCTAAGCAGAGATATATTACATGTAAAATCAACAAACGGGACGTCCTGCTACAACTCAAGATTTGATTACATCTTATAAGAAACTTACCTTCATCAATCCAAAGAACATGAGAGGCTTTGAAGTGCAGCTACCACTATCCCCCATGACTTCTGTATTACATTGTTTCAACTACACTGCAAAATCTATAGAAAAAACAAAAATAAGGGTTTATAACGTTGATTTGGGTGATACACATTAAACCCAAAACTCAAAACATAAATAATTAAATATTATGTAACTAATGGAATTCTAAAACTCGGGTGATAAAAAACAGTAAATTATATTGAACAGAATAATCAATCAAAGTATCCAATATTAGGGTTCACACCTGTAAAATCAACCTCGAATGTTATAGTTTCGAGAGAGTCAAACATCAACCTGAACCCCAAGGTTAATTTTCCACGGTCTCATTTAACCCCCTTGCATATCAATTCCTTCTTCAGCATCAATCAATTTAAAAACTCTGACTTAAACCACGTATTGCAAATTAAAAACGTAACAGAAAAGATAAATTCAAGGAGAAGATATGAATTTAAGGAGAAGATGTTGTGAAGCAAGGATGAAACAGAAAAAAGACAACACAGACGAAAAAGAAGATGAGATGAAACGCGAATCAATTAGGTTATCTTCTTTTCTTAGGTCTCCAGATCAACTGCCAGAAACAATACTGAAAATCCATGGACGTCCACTCCAAAAACTCAATCGGATGATTCCGGCCGCAGGATGAACCTCCACGATAGTACCCGAATTTTGAAGTTTTTAATTACCTCTTTGGCTGACATAAACTCTTCCTCTAAGGAGTCCACCGCACTACCAAGTTGTTCCTCCTTTATAGAAGTTGCCTTAGTTTCGTGGGATCAAGATCCTACCGCGAATCAACATTAATATCCGGAACAAACAAAACAGTTATTCACAATAACTATTGCCTTCAGAATTGTTGGAGAAAGAAAATAAGAAAACTTACATATTAAACTTTGAATCGAATACAGTCCCAGAAAGAAGAACCACGGGGTGCTAGGGTTGTCAGGGATTTAGAGGTAATAACTATAATTAAGCCTAATTGACAAATGAAACTAAACTTTGCTTTTAAAAGCACTTATTTTATCTTTCTATATTCATGCATTCACAAACAAAGAATACAATACTGTATTTTTTTGATATTGTTTAAGCTTTGTCAGCTCGTGTTTTTATCTTTTCTTTTCGTTGTAAATATATATGATCCCACTGTAATGGAATTTAATTTATATTTTAGGTTCATAAACCTCAATCAGATAATACTGCGAAAACGTCATCTCGTGCCACTAATAATCTCGTGTTCATTGTATTTTTTTGATATTGTTTAAGCTTTGTCATCTCGTGTTTTTATTATTCTCAAACTTCGGCTGTTGTAATACGAAAACTTTGTTATGTGGTAATATAGCGCGAGAAGGTGATAGTAAGAGTATTTTAGGTTTTTAATGGTGTGGTATGGCATTATAGATGTTTATTTTAAGTTAGTTAAGCGGTTATCATTGATCTGATGTGTTAAATTCAATGACAGTCAAATAAAATGTTATCTTGATATCACGTTATTAACTAATTTATGTAAATGATTCGACGTACATCTGACCCGACAAATGCTAAGTTTATAATAGTTTATGTTTGAATATCCGGTTATTCAATTAAAGTTGAACAATCACCTATATCAAATCATTTTAGTATTTTAATCGCTTTATCTATGTTCGTCACTTTCTTCATCCGACGGAATATTAAAATCATTTGAACTGTCTAATGATAAATCTTCAACATCAATTGATATGTACACAAACAACGACACATGTAATTAACCTCGGATCTACTTACACACATGTCTAAAAGTATAAGACTAACGAAGAATTCGGTAGAGAGGTGATATGTTGAAACTAAAATATCTATAATTAGATCCACAAGCTCGATGACAGTGTCAACAACCATAACGGTATCCGAGATGTTTATATTTCCCAATACATTTATTCTTTTACCGCATTTCTTAAGACAATGAACCTTTTGAATAGTTTGAACCTTTTGTTTGATCAAATAAATTTTGTCAACAATGTAGAAGCAAATAATTTAGTTTGAACCATAATGACATGAATATTCAAACTTGACGCTACAGATCAGTGGATGTATTGCAAATCTTGGAAAGTCAAACCTTTGTTGGGTAATTCGTTAATCATAATATAATATGAATAAAAAATATTTGAAGTTGACATCAAGAAATTTTTAGGAACAACTAAACTTGACACTACAGATCAGTAGATGTTGTGTATTTTTGGGAAATACATCTGTTTTGAAGGACTTGTTTTGCAAGGCGTGCTTCTTGAATAACATATGTACATAGTTTTTTAAAGTTAACATTAAATAATAGTGCAATTCGGTTATACCTACCAATATAAAACACCAATATCATGGATTTACGTGCATTTCATGGAAAGATGTTCGCTCCGCCACTATAATTTTCTCCATGCTTGATTGATCTGTTCATCCAATCCCTTCCCACGCAATATATCATATGTATATATTGATTACTCGTTAATTTAGACAGATTATATATAAATAACTTGAAGAGGTGATGAATGAGTAACTTGCTCATATTCTAGAGCGATTCAGCGGGGAATGATGCATTAACTTCCATTGTGAATCCGTTGGGTTGTTGTTTCCAATGTTTTTGCTTCTCTCTATGTTATGGTTCTAAACCTAACCAAGTGATAAGTGACACAAAAATTAAGAAAATCAAGAAATAACCCTTTTGATTTGGGGTAAGAAACCTCAGAATAACAAAGATTAAAAGAAAAAGAATTGTATATTGATTGAATGCCTTAAACAAACTCGAATTCTGATTATTTATAGCTAAACTAGCTTGTATAGCAAGCAAAACTAATTAAAGAAAGTACGTAACTAATTATAGGTTATCATAAATAAAGCAATTGTTCTAAATAAGGAATTATATCCTGAGAAGGAACTGGCATCGCAAAATCTCACGCCGCTTGAAAAATGGCTTGCCCTCAAGCCTGAAATGCAGGAAAACGAGCAAGAAGTTCATCAGCATCTTCCCAAGTGGCATCTTCCTTTGAGTGATTCTTCTACTGAACCAACCATTTGGTTCTAGCATACGCTCTTTTTTTTGTACATTTTTCGCTCCAAAATAATATTTGGTTCCCATTTATCATAGTCAATAACAGTGGGCAAGATTGGTTCAATAGTTTTAGCAGATCCAAGCTTAAGTTTAAGTTGAGAAACGTGAAACACTGGATGGATGGGACTAGTAGCTGGTAACTCTAGTTTATAAGCAACAGGTCCAATCTTTCCAAAACTCGAAATGGACTATAAAATTTTGGTGAAAGCTTAGAGAAAGACTGATGTGCTGCCGTTGTTTATCTATAAGGTTGTAAACGAAGATAGACAAAATCATTAACTTCAAAGGTTCTCTCTGTACGATGATAATCCATCATACATTTTCATCCGAGTTTGAGCATCAGCTAAGTGAGATTTCAGAAGTCTCAGAGTATGATCTCTAGATTTTAAGTTAAGTTCTACATCATTGACAGCAGTAGAGCCTGGTAAATAAGCTGAGATTGTTGGAGGGGAACGACTATACAATGCTTCAAATGGACTCATCTTTGTTGCTGAGTGATGACTTGTATTATACCACCATTCTGCCCATGGAATCCATTTGGACCAATCTTTTGGTTAAGTTCCAGCAAAACACCGTAAATAACACTCCAATATTCTATTTGTGATGGATCAAGGTACCACACAGCCATCCGCAACTGTCACAGATGAAAACGATATCATACCTGATAGCATTTGTAATAATCAGATGAGAGGAATCTCTGTTGACTATTACAACCAGTAATATGCATTGGAGGCAATAAACTTTACTCTCGTCAATGGAAAGCCTGTTATGTTCTCTCATTACAATACCAGTAAACGAAAAGGCGTGCAGGAAAATAAATTTGTTAAAACATTGGACTCATCCATAGATAACAAGGGATCGCTGGATACCTTTGCTGCATTTGATAATAGTCCTCGTTTTCGTCTTCTTATGTCGGATTTGGAGATGAAATGAGGGGTTTCTCTAACTAAGACAAATATACATGCTGTGTGTCCGACTAAGAAACACGCTAATGATCAACTAAATCACCGTGTTCTCAATGTAGATGTGTTTATCTGGGATGTTGAGCACGATAAAAGAATGGAAGAGCACATTATGTCTCAAGGTGTACAGAATCCACTATGTCTTACCGAGCTTGAAGAGGTTAAAATATACTCGACACTTGAATTTGTTTATAGTACGTCTATGAGGGAGAATTGGATAGCCTCATGGCATGAGAATACTACACATATTTAGGGGAACTTTGAAGTTATTATTCGAGACTACAGTTGGAAACTAATTTTCGCTTACACTAGATATAATACAAATTTGCTTTCAGACATTTATTATGAGATGCAGGAAGAAATTGAAGAGATGATTTTTCCTCCGATTTATGTTGGCAAATGTCAATTTTTACTGGCTAATGAACTTCCTAAAACAAGATTTAATGAGCCGAATTGAGACACCACTCAAGCATCCACAACCCATACAAAAGAAAGCAGTATTGGTATTGTACACATAAAATACAAGGAAATGGATAAATTATTGCGTGGTGGGATTGTTAATAAAACTTACTGTGAACTTAGTGTACAACAAAGTGAGCAGACCATTACAAACTTGGACTCATCCATATATGGCAAACCACTATTGGATACTTTTGATGCCTTCGGTACCGTTATGTTATGGAAGGTGGTGCCTAATATTAAGAATATTATTCAGAATATTAATGTTGGTCAGTTAAAAGGGTACAAATTTATACCAGTATCAAGTTCGGACCTTGAGGACAAGGTCTTTTCAAGGAGGGTGGAATACTAAGACAACAAGAAGAAGAAGTGCAGAACGATTATTCATCGATGGATCTAGTCTTGAATTTTTTTTGTTGGTTATGCTAATGATAGCTACAAAATCATCTAGATGTTGTGAATGAAATGGAGATGTTTACGCCAATGAACGAGTCAATCCTAAGAAGACTATGGAAGCCACCTTGGCTAGGCGGACATGATGATGCTCCCGAGGCTGTGAGGAATTATAATGATCCAACTTGAGGACAAGTTGTATCTCAAGGGGTTGAGAATGTTGGGATACCAACACTAATTAAGAGAATCTAGTTATTTTAGGAATTAAGATACATTTCCTTATTTAGTATTTACTTAGTATTCAAGTTATGTTCATTATATATTCATAGTTTTTTCTAGGGTAATGGATATCAATCAATCAATCAATTAATACAAGACTCAGTTCTTTATTTGTTCTTTTTATTTGTAAATTATATCTTAGGGTTCTTGTATAGTTGGTTGGGGTTAGAACCGTAACAATCTCCCAACTTGTTTTCTCTGCATATGATCGGCATGCCAACCGCTACCGGTTCAGAAAATCACCAAAACTATTATGTTATCAGGTTATACACCCAGCAAATAATTACACAACCTGTATATATTTACCACATGCATAATAATACATTGACAGTTTAACAAACATGCGTGTATTTATTACGTGCATAATAATACATTGACTCTTTAAGAACATTATCTCTAGCAATAACATAATACATTAACCCGTGTAGATAATACATCTAAATCCGGGTTATCCTCCGTTGTAAAAGGTACGTTTCTACGTTGGATTATTTTCCTTGTCAATTAATTACTTCTGGTACACTTTTATTATCTTTGTATTTCAGGATGTCTCCTCTGCCCTATCATCATTTTATCATTGAGGTTATAGAAAACGATGTTCTGGTGGCAAATCCGTTACATAAACTAGGGCAAAACAGCAGAATTGCTTAAAAAACATGAGGCAAAAGAAGAAAACACGCACTCGAACACACTTATTGGGTTTTTTTATTATGGGATAAAATTCACATAAAGCAATATCGGCATAATAATAATAAAAAAAAAGAGAGAACACACATATACGCACACACGGCAAGGAGAACAACAAAGCAATGGAAGCACGTGTGCGAAGAAACAATCAAACCTAAAATAAAAAAAAAAACACACAAAATATGCTGAGGTCACCCACTTAACAAATTTTCACAATATTAAGAACCATTTATTGTTCAATTGGAAAATAACGAGGACTCACACTATCTCCAACTTCTCCCTAAATTTCTCGGTAACATTCCTCAAAACAATGAGATTTCCAAAAACCCATATTTGGGGATACCCCACAAACTGGTGTATACTTTTGTTAAAATAACCAATTTTTTAAATGCCAGATTGTTGTAGGCGGTATTGAAAATGGCGGTATCTACCAGTTTCCCCACCATTTCAAGAACCCACATGTGGGGGATATAGACAAAATAAAAGTATTTAGAAGTAATTCCTTTTAATTTATTTTTTTAAGCATTTTGAAGTAATTCTCGTAACCTCTTATCCATATATATATATATTTTTAGTGATGAACTACTCTTGTTCTTTTAAATTATTATATTAATATTTTATTTTTTAATTATTTATAAAAAGGAAAATATCTTGATTTTTTTCCCCATATTCGGAGAGAATACCATGCTGATTCTAGACAGTCGGCATGGGTAACTGATGAATACCAGTCGAATATGATAAAAAAAAATCTCAAAAAAATCACGGTTGACTATACCGACCATGTTCAAAATTTTAGAGTTAAATATGGATAATGACAATTACAAATTCGATGTATGTTAGGGTTGCAAAATACTTACCTCTTCCCAGCTTCTTTTTCCATTTTTTTGAATTATCATCTTCATAGTAGATTTCGCAATTTGGTATACATCTATTGATATTGGCCAAACATTAAACATGAAACGGCAAACATCACTTAATTGCAAGGCTTTATATGAAGATAGAATTTTCAAATTTGTATTTTACGTTGCTGACTTCACACAATGTGCAAAATAGGGAACTGGGTTTTATCGGTGTTCACTTAGGAATGGAAAATAGGGAATTGTGTTCAAGAATTCATAGATAGGAAAATTCATTATGGTGTTCACTTAATTTCTTATCCTTTTCACCTTAACCAAAATAAGAATTGCATGCTTAGGAGCCTCATGCCCCTAGAAAACAGTAAGAGCACACGAATTCAAACTTGCATAAAGAATTATGTCAGCCAAATTATTCATATTTATGTAAGAATATCCCACAATGTAGCGAAACATGAAAAGTGTCAGACTCACTGTATAACCATCTTTCCTGCAATAATAAAAACGGTGAACTCACTGTGGCTTGGCTTTGTCTGGCCCGCAATGGTGTATTTTTGATCTGATGTGGCGTGGCTTCGTCGTGCCCCCTCGCTTAGGATTTTGGATTTGGTGTTGCGAGGAGAAAAATGCATTTTTTATTTGGTGTGTCATGGTTTCGCCTCGTCCTGTCTTCTAAGATTAATTCTTGATTTATCGCAGCATGGCGGAAGCCCCACCCATCAATATATATTAAACCATATTTTTCTTTTGACAAAATCGGCATGTAATGAATTTTTAATATTACGCAGGAGTCTATCATCAGGGCGGAGCCAACCCATTGCAAGGTTGTGCAGTTGCACCCCCTTCCTAGCTGGCTCCAAATCCCATTTTAACCCTTTCAATATTATTTTTTTATATATAGTTACGCCTGTCTTAGCATTCCCTAATATTTTTGGTTGCACCATAGCAAATTTTTGCATTCCTTCCCATGATTCTTGGCTCCGCCCCCGTCTATCATGGAGATTTTAGTATAAATCTCGAGTTAATGTAGATATTAATGTTGCGGGTATAGAAGTACCGTAGGCACCCGGTTTTATGTTGCCGATCACCGGTCAACTAACTCAACTCGGCTAAGGTCCATGGTCAGTCAGTCACCGAGTCAGAACAGATGAGTCAACGAGTCAGCTGAGTAATCTGAATGAGTTAGGCATGCCAGTTTTGTGGAAATGTCATTGCAAATTCCTATTATATCTTCTTTTGTAATCGTCACAGATTTCTTTCCCTATAATTTCAGTTCTAAACAATGCACACAATTTGTACTCTCCATGTATTGGTTTCATTCATACATTCTATTGATTTCATTCATACATTCTATCATTCCAATTAATGACATTAACCACCAACTCCTTTCAACTGAAATACCCCCATTGGTTTCAGCTCTACAATCAGCTACACAACCACCACAGTTGCACACTTCAACTATTCCTGCAGTAAATACAAAATTGAAAGTTAGTTTGAAACATTGAACTTGAGGCACATAGTTATGAAACAAGATTGAGTACTTAGGATAGTGGCGCTCTATCGGATTTGATTGCCATTAGTGCTAATTTATTGTGACCCAAATGAAATTTAAGGTGTGAAAGTGAGTTCAACCTAGTTGGAGGCTTTGATTACTTTGCCATGTAACTTATTTTGTTATTCACTTATCAAGAGTGTACGTACAGTCATAGCTAAGATTTGCATACTCATTTTTAATTTTTTTTAAAAACTATCCTGTGAACTTTTTTTGTTACTCATTAATAATGCATAAATGTAACAAAGATTAGTTGTGCCTTCCAGTTACCACAAATTAATAAAGAGGTAAAAGACTACCAAACTTTCAAAAGAAATTATCGTAGAAGTGTTGTGAGAAGTCAACCGATCAAGAGCAGATCCTAACAAAAAATGAGTGGATTTTCACCGATAGATACTACAAAGTTTTATGTGAATATGAAGCACAAAAATACCAAGAATAAATTGTAAAATAAATCAGTACTATTATACCTCAAGTTTCATAGAAGGAGTTCATTCTCTATTAAGGCATTTCATTTTTAACCACCATCGCTTCCAAAAATTACTGTGTAACCTTATTTTTTGCATCTAGACAATGTGAGCTTCTTAAATTCTGTTCAGAAATGCGAGTGAAGCATATTCAAGATAACATTTGAAATTTTAGATCAATGGAAAAACATAAAATAAATATAAACTTCACGTAGTCTTCAGAACTAAACGGTGGTTTAGGATCACCTTTAAGTTATTCTTCAATTTTGTTGTACTATTTTGCATGACCCGGCTCGACTTGAGATCCAACAGTAGGCCTGATCCACATGACTGATTTATGACCCGACAGGAAAGGATAGAGCCATGTGTTCCTTCCCTAAAGATACCATTATCGAGTTTGCAGCTACTAAATATAGTTGATCCACTGATCGAACCACACAGAGTGCCTGATAAAACACATCAATTCTGCAAACATTATAAGACAGTTCAATTTAAAATATATCGAACTCAAGACTACTAAAATAAACTACAAATACAGAAAATGGAAGAGTGGCCCCTATAGATGTAAAACCATATATATATATTACCATAAAGCAAGTGAGCATAAACTGATACTAGTACATTGACTAAACCTTTCACCTCGGGTTTAATCTTACTAAGCAATAGATGAAGAAGATTTTCTCTTGTAGTACTATGTGAGCAGAGGTTCAACAACAATATCCAACTTTTTGTAACCGAGATATAAATGTTATAGCAACTACGAATTTTCCGGCTTCTTGTAACATATCCATGTAAACAAAATGAATGCAGCTCTTATCTGAAGAAGAAAAAGATCAGCTTGTCATAATACATGCAACTGAGTCTAATTTATAACTAACTCTTTAAATTACTTCCAATCTTGGTTTATCTCGGTGAGTTTTGCCGAAAAATCACTCAGAGAAGTCGATGAAAAGTTACATGCCAATCAGTCATGTGTACGTCATTAGAAATTCAAGAGATATCTGTGCAAATGATTTGAGTGATCGCAAAATCACCAGAAATAGAGTGTTGCTAATTTGTGATGGGCTCCATAATAAGAAGGGCCAATTCTAATGGCTTCTTTGCACTGAAGAAATGCATCCAGAATACGACCTAAATATTTGAATATGGCGCTTTTGTTGCCATGATAAGACGCTTGACTAACTATCCATTGCATTTGTTGGGTCGTATGAAGCTAAAGCCTCGATAAATTTTTACTTAAATCCATTGAAGAGAACAAAGACAAATCATCCGCTATCGCAAACACTCAACAGAAAAATTGGGCTGCCATTCTTGCTACTGTCAGTACTATCGCTATTATTACCACCTGGTACTGTAAAAGCTTCAACAAAAGTTATGGTGGCTATGAGTGTGGTTACCAACATGCACGAATTGGATGTACCCTTCATCCAGCACCCAGCTTCCTTCACCAGGATAGCATAAATCTAAATCAAAAATACTATAAAAACAATCACCTTTCTTATGACTAATCACGGCAAGACTTTTGATGTAGCACTCAAAAATCAAGATTAGGTTATAGATGAAAAAGAAAAGCATTACCCTTAATTAGTTTAAAAATGGAGCTTTTGTGTTTCAATTATTCAATATACGAATCATGAAGAAGCTTTAGATCAAATATAGTAGTACTTCGTCCATTACTTGAAAGCATCTGATTCACGCAAAAAGAAACAAAAGACAGCGAAAAGTTATAGAAGTGCCGCTCGGGAAATAAGATCGATGACACTTTCATAGTGCTCAACGTTGAGCACATGAGCGACCATAACAAAAATTAATAAAATGATCAACCACAAAAATAATATCCTCAAGACCAAATGTTCATTAGTATCACGGGCATAAATATTCCTTAACGGAGGTGTCATTAGTCTAACAAATGATCAAGTGAATAGTATTCTTATTTTTAACACATCCATAGTGCCCAACTTAGCTATTGGTTTACCAAGCCATTTAGCCAGACCATGATTTCCATTTAACGTGGATGCAAGAACAAATCTCAGCTTAACCCATGAACATGATCATATTTTCTATCTGTAGCTTCCATTAGCTGCTATATGATAATACAAGTCATCTCATTGCTTTTAGTTTTAGTTCAATCACTTGTAATGAAATTAAGAACCCTAATTGTAAATTCCTTGTAGAATGAAAAAAAAGAAGGAACCCTAGCCGTAAAAATCCTCGTAGTTAGTACCAAATTAACAACGAACAATCATAAGAAATATGATGAAAGAAGCCGTAACTTTGAATCTTTGAAAATCATAGATAATGTAAATCCCTTGTAGAATTAACCAAAAATTGTAAATCCCCTGTAGAATTAAACAAATATTAATAGTGAAAAATCCAAAATAGTTCGAGAGCCCAAAACTACAGAAAGAGAAATTTACCATAGAGCATCAACTTCTAGAACGAATAATCATTGAAACACTAATAATGCCTGGTATTGTTAAAAAGACATCACCTGTAGCAAAACAAAAACCCTAATTACTTCAAATTTTTCCTGGAATGAAAACTCAACAAAAATAATCAAATTAATTTCTATTGGTTGGGTTTATATGCATATCGTTGTATCTGGCCGAGAAAGAAATAAAAAGAGAATGAAAAAGAATAAGAATTAGATGAAACATATTAAAAGTTACCTTATTTTGGCTTTAAAAAAGAGATATTCACTACAAAATTCCATCAACAGTACATGATTGAATTTGAGTGTCAATAAAAGACGAAGAAGCGTACCTTGGTAATCCTTTGTTGTGTATTGCAAAACTACCCTGGATATCCTGTACTTCGTCCTGTAAAAGAGTATTGGCTTGATGTTCTGTATATGCCCTTGGAATTTCGTCTGAGATGGGACTTTTAGATCATTCCTGGCCGTCCCTTGAAAAAGTCCATCCGGATGATTTCTGCCGCCAGATCATGGTCCCCGTTCAATCCTGACGATTGAATGACTCTCAAATCTCAGAGTCAAACATCACCTTTTTTATAACAGTGATATGCATTTAATTGGTGGAAATTAAAAGCATATAAAAACTAAAAACCTTAATTAAAAGATTCTCAATTTATTTCGATCCAGAATTCTCCTTTAGCTATTAAGGAATATATTTGAACAATAAAAGATAAGAGTTACTGCACATGTTCAAAGTATGTCGACATTTTTACTTTTTAAATCCTTTTTCATATTTACAATCTTGGAACCGATTTACCACACTTCCAAACCAGTTTAGAATTGGTTCATCTGACTTCCAAGAACTATGTGATTGATTATCCTATCAAATCACCAACCATGGGTTTAACGGTTCTACCAATACAAGTTTCGGTTCTACCTCCATGTGGGTATTAAGATTAGTTATGCTAGTTACCAAAAATTGGTTGATTAGGTACAAGGATCGGTTACCACATATTTATGGTATTTAACTTGTATTCGATTGCACAAGTCATAGGATCTGTTCCCCAATTACTAAAAACTTATTGTACCTCTTACAAGGATCGATTCCCTCTTGTGATCGGTTGCACCTCTTACTAGGATCGGTTCCCCAATGTCTAGAGTTAGTCATACCAATTACAACAAATCGATCATACCATATCAGGTGATTACTTAAGATTGGTTTCACTAATAAAAGTCATACAAATACAAAAATCAGGCATTGTGAATAGTTTTACCAAGATACATAAACAAGTTATGAGCGGTACTAAACACACATATTGGTAATCCAAAGATTTGCAATAAATAACAACACCAATAAGCCTAGCGGTTTTCCTTTCGATTCACAAAACAAGTTTATGAATGTACTTCCTTTAAACGAATGTAAAACATTGTTTCCTAGGACAAAATATTCACCCATACCCATACATAATCACAATAACATTCATACGATTATGTCGATGTCTTATATACGAAGTTCAAAAGATAGACGTTATACTTCGTATTGTAATTCCTTAATACTATGTATAACTAGAGTATAATCATTCACAACTTCGCAGTTATGTTTTCAATATGCACGACTTGAAAGGTACTTTAGGAATGAAACAGTTCAAGTCAAATATTACTAACCTCAAGTGGAAGGATGATGTCGTCGTTATAGTTCTTTACTTTTTCACATTCTTCAAGTCTTCACGTAATACTTGTAAGTCTCATATCCTAGTAACTTTCTAGCTAATATATATGAAGTTGACTCTAGTAAATAATCAAGCGACTCTTTAAATGAGTTTTGATTCACTAAAATATGACAACCAAACTTGACATACCAATGCTTGGTGGGTTCAACCGAGCTATGCTCTACAATCTCCCCCTTTGTCAATTTTAGTGACAAAACTCTTACATAATATGGATAAAAAAATTACAAGAATTCATTACACATACGCTTGATTTCAAGTTTCAACAACATAATAACATGTATACATTCAATCCATAAATGCCGCTGTTGACATTATAATTACAAAGAGAATACTCCTCCTAAAGGTAACATAGGTATATTTTCAATCCGCACGTCTTTGTTATTCCCTTTGTAGTTATGATAACCACAAGTATCAATATGATATGTTCCTCTCCCCCTTAGTCTATGCTTTACTCTTTCGTTAGATATAATGTTTAAGCACCATTGTCCTTTACTTAGTGGTACCAAATCACTTGTTTATTCCATATATTTCTCCCCCTTTTTGTCACATAATGACAATGGTACGAGCAAATAAAAGACAAACCGAAAGGATCTTACAAATCTAAATGACTTGCAAAACCTAAAAGAGTTAAGCACGAGGGTTCCACATATCATTTTAGATAACCAATATCAAAACTGAAACTACAAAGTATTTTTTGTTTTTGATATGTTACTAAGGAAACAATTGCCCGAAGCAATTTTACCTAATAGTTTTGCAAATCAAAAATTGACTAAGCACTTTAGTTCTTTTGCTAAACCAATTGTACTAATATAATCGCTTGTTCGATAAGACCAAAATAAAGATCAGAATTAACTCTATTTTTCTCACCAGGTTCTAATTATTCAAATAATAACTTAGACCAACACTTGGTGGGTTCAACTGAGCTATGATCTAACACACTCTAATCAAAACCTCCTTAATTCCCACATCAAATCACATCATGCAAACAAAAAACCTACCCTGCAATATCCACAAACAAATAGATCGTATAACCAGAGATTTTTTCTGGGGACACGACTCAACAACTAGAAAACTCCACCCTATAGGATGGGACAAGGTAACAAAACCATTATCTGATGGAGGATTAGGAATAAGAAAGAGCAGTAATCATAACAATGCACTTATCATGAAGAGAATCTGGAATCTACATGAACAACCTAACTCTATCTTCAGAAGTCTCTTCAGTGCAAAGTATCTTGATCAACAACCAATTCTACAAGGCATTTAATCTATACCCTCCTCCGACAGTCCTCAATGGAGACATATGGCTTCAATTGTCCCTACCATGCAACATCTAATTTTTCATCGTATTGGAAATGGATTATCAACCCCAATAGAAACCAATTGGATTCCTTACTCAACAAATCTAGACCCGGCGCATTTCTACCCAATCTGAAATGTAGCAGATATCATCGACCCAACATCTTATTATTGGAATCATGCAAAATTAAGCACCTTACCTAATCCTATAATCCAAAAAATCATAAACATACACCTTCCCAAAATTATTCCCCAATATAAAATTATCTGGCCACACTCAAAATCTGGAAACTATGCTACCTCTTCAAGATACAAATGTCTAACCCAAGGTCAACCAACTCACACCACTCTACCACCTACCAAATTTCTATGACCTTCCCCAAGGTCAACCAACTCACACCACTCTTCTTGTGGAAATCCATCAATTAAGGACTACCAACCTTATCTCTCCTACATCACATCCATTTGACCAACTCAGACATTTTCCCGAGATGTAACATGGATCCAGAGTCGGCAAGTCACATCCTAATTCATTATCCAACGACAACCAACTCATGGAACACTTTATTTAACCAATCTACAAGTTCACCAACCTCTACCCCCCCCCCAAACTTTTACCTTAATACCTCAGACAACCATATCCCAAATCCTTCAACAACCAGCATCAACATCTGCAATCTCCTCGTTTTGTTTTCTTTTTTGGACCTTATATCTGGCTAGGAATGATCTAATATACCAACAAAAGAAAACAACTTCAGAAGAAATCCTAGCCTGGGCACAAAAACTATAACAAGAATACTACGGGGATATACACTCTTTACCACCAATAATTCTAGGAGATACACCGATATTTAACCACCCAATAAGAGATAAAAGAATATCAACAATATCGGTGGGATGGTCCACTCCGAACATCAACTGGATCAAGATTAACATGGATGGAGCAGTAAGAGGTCACCCAGGATTTGCGGGGGCGGGGTTCATATGCAGAGACTCCGACACAAGAATTTTAATATCTCTAGCTCAACCACTGGGAATTACGACTGCATTAATTGCAGAAACTTAGGATCTGCTATTGGCCTCATGAACAACAACAGAAAGGCAATGGCCAAGAGTTCTCTTTGAAATAGACTCAGAGAACCTTTTGTGTTTCATTACTTCCTCTACCCCCCACCTTGGAACATAGCAGGAATGATTAAAGAAATAAAAAGTATACTTCGATAGATCCCACATGTTTCTATTCAACACAACTACAGGGAAGGAAATCAAGCAACCGACGGAATGGCCAATCATGCAACATATGGAAGCCAAAAAGGAAATTCTTCAACCAAAATATGGGACCAGGCAATCCCATCTTTTATTAGTCACATTTTATTTCAGGACTCCGTGGGTACCACGTACCCACGACAAATTGTAATCTAATTTCCTTTTAATAATATGCATGCTTCAAAAAAAAAGTAGTATCTGACTTATATAGATAAGATATTTGGTTCAAATTTATTTAGATATGATTAGTGTTATTTAAATGTTATATATATTTGACCCAGTGGCTACCGGTTGAACCATTGGTTGACCCATTTGACCCTGACCCGGAAATTTTACCGGTTCGACGTCCGGTCCATTTTTTAAAATATTGGGTTCAACCTATAAGTCAAGCTGTGTGGGACCCTCTAACTGAATCTCATCCGTCAAATTACAATAACTGATTTTCTGATCTATTCTCAGTCATTGAGTAGACTTATATCTACAGCTGAGGTGTACTATCATCTTTTTGATAATTTTGATGAGAATTCGATTTTTGTAATATGGGTTCTAGGGAAATTGATGTATATGAAAGTGTGTTACTATTACCATATTCAAGGAATGGAGATGAAGACGATCAGACAACAATTTTATATTTAACTTCATTTGTAGAAATGAAGGAAATTTATGTGAAATATCAAATAATTCAATGGGTTTTATATTCATTACTATTAGTCTTAGCATGGGGGATTCGATTGTTCATGTTAATTTAATAACAATTCGAAGATATATCCTTAGAGGTGAATTTCGTTCTAGGTTGCTTTATACTACACCAAATTTCATCGTTTATAAGGTAAAACAATTCTAGTTTTTAATTTTATTCATTGAATTAATATGTAGTTGTAAGTAAAAGGCTTGATTTTGATTAGATTTTGTTGGGTTTGTGTTGTCCTATTGAATTGGGTTGTAAATCCAGTTGCTTTCCCATGTTTTGGAGTGTCAAAAAAAAAAGCACCTTTTGATTCTTCAATTGCTGACATTAATTGTCATTGAACAAGATAATGTAATAATACTACCTTCGTCCCACAAAAAGTGATACTTTTTCTAGCCAAATTAAAAAAAAAAATGAAAGTATCCCTTTTCCTGGGAAGGAGTAATAACTTGTAGGCCTAAGCGTGCTTAACTCTGGTGTTTTTTCTGTTGTTGGTTAGGTTACATATTCATTGTAATGGGACATTGTTGTTCTTGTTGCTCAGGATATCTGTAGTCATACTTCGGAGTGTATTCGATTGGAATTGAGAATGTAGGTGTAAGGAGGTTGTCCAGTGATGATGTTCATATCCACGACGTTGCAAACCTAAGGGAGTTTAGAAAGGTGATTGATGTTATGAATCGAGAGTCGTTTTGTGATTCAAATTCATAAGCTATTCTGACATGAATGTATTTGTGTATGGGCTAGCACATTCAGTTTGTTTTAACACATCTTGAAAATTTGAAGAGGGAGGTGGTGTTTACGCCCCATGGGGTATTAATAATTTATCCAAATATTTCTTATTTTACTTCAATCTCTTGGAATTATATAAGAGTTAGTCCATACAGATTGCTGAACGAAATATTGGGTGTGGTTGTTAGACCCCTGCTTTTTCAATTTTTATATGTGATCCAGGAAAAGAAGCTATATAAATATATCCAAGAGTTATATCTCTGTTTCTCTATGTAATCAGCAAATCAAACATATAGAAATCTGCGAGCCTAATTATTATGAGAAACAACTTGAACGGTACCAAAGACCAATATTCAAGTGTCAATCAAATTCAATCAACAACCAAAGGTTGGATTTACTAATTGATTGAACTACGGACAACATGTGATATTTTAATTATATAAACAAATATAACGCGGAAAATAAATAACATAGACACCAGAAGATTTGTAACCGAAAATGCAGAAAAATATTGGGACCTAGTCCAAATTTGAACACTATAATGTATTAATCCGCTACAGACAATAGCCTACTGAAAAAGCGGGGGTCTAACAACCACACCCAATATTTCGTTTTAGCAATCTGTATGCACTAACTCCAATATGATTCCAAGAGAATCAACTAGACGGTCAGACTCAATCAAGGAAAATACATCCAAGACTTATATCCATGTTTCTCAATATAATCAGCAAATCAAAAAGATAGAAATCCGCGAGCCTGATTATTATGAGAAACAACTTGAACAGTACCAAAGACCAATGTTCAAGTGCCAATCAATTTATATTAACAACAAAAGGTTGGATTATCTAATTGATTGAACTACGCACAACCTGTGATATTTCAATTATGTAGGATCCAAATATCGCACAACAATAAGAGCTTGCGAAAATGTAGCTTATCTTGCGAAATGTAACAAGAGCCTGCGAGCATGTGACAATATGAGTTGTACTCCACTATGTGTGAGCTCTCATCCACTATGTAAACACCTATATAGTCAGAGAGAGAGAAGACAAGTTTAGAATTTTTATTATTATTATTTCCTTCTTCTTCCTCTACCAACCTAGAACTCCAAATACTCATTAATGGAGATTATCAATGTAAACCAAATATAATTTCAACAATCATAGTGAAGAACCATGGATGTAGATCACATTGATCGAACCATGTAAAAAATCCTTGTGTTATTTATATTTCTAGCACTTTAATTTGATAATTAGGTGACAACGATGATTAGGTCTAGAAATTATTATCATGATATTATAAGGGGTGTGTTGTGGGATTTCCTGCAACTACATTTTGGCGCTAGAAACAGGGAGGAGTAAAGGATTTATCCTTCCTATAACTAATTGATTCAAGAAGTTTCCATGAAGATTAGCTATTGTTCATATTTTTCTAGATCTACAAAGTTTAGGTTCAAAAATGGAAATTTTATGGAAGAAATCACACTTTTAGGGAGTAAACATCATCAACAATTCAAAGACATGAAAAGAGTAAGAGAAAAATTTAATTTCTGTGGTGAAATTTTGGGAAGAAAACTAAAGTTTCAATAGAAGATTTCCATGTTCAGGAGAAAAATCAAGAGGCAAATTGTTGAGGGAAATAAATGAAGGCGAAGAGAAGATAAGAGGCAGACGCTGCAATTTCTATCACAAACAGAAATTCGCAGAGGTGGTTTAAGGATGAGTGAACAACTAATAGATCACGGGTTCGAATTCGCACATAAACATATTTTGCATTTTTTTCTAATTCTAAGGGAGAATAAAAGAATATGGAAAAAAGTTATGCGTTAATTTCGTAGATAGGTCGTTGAACAGTTGGTCAAGAGAATAGTATGTACATTCGTGGTCGCAAGTTCGAATTCGCCTGCAAGCATAGTTTTCTTCTTTTTACAGAGGGCGAAACAATGAATAATTTCGCAATATTATTTCATTATTTCGCAAACAAGAGGCAATAAAGTTGGTCATCTGCGAATGTGTATTTTTCACATGGATTTTTCGTAAGGGTATTTCGCACAGAAGAAAGTAAGTGATTATTTCGCAAACAGAAGCTAGCAAAGTTCATCAGAGGTGAAGACAATAAGATTGAGGACGCAGGTTCAATTCCCACCTCCCGCGAATTTTTCGCATCTTTTTTGGACTACCGGAGGAAGATAAGTTTTAACAAGTGTGCGATAATTTTGCATATAAGAAGAAGCTTGCACAGTTGGTTAGGATGCGTGAATGCAAGCAGCAGGTCGCGTGATCAATTCTTTCTTCTCGCAGTTTGTTTTTGTTACATGAAATTTATACAGAGTTGCCTCTCGCACAGTTAGCCTTTGATTAGTTCGCATGATCTTTGATTATTTTGCAAGAGAGGGTTAACACAGTTGGTATGGTGCGAGAAAATCCAAGAAGCAGGTCAAGGGTTAAAGTCTCATTTCTCACACTTCTTTTTGCTGCGCGATAATTACATTTTTATGTGAGGCATTTATACACTTCAAGGATGCCAATTTCACAAGCAAACCATATACTTCGCACGAGACGACAGCAACAGTAAACCACAAAAGCTAAGTACCACTTTCCTAGAATATTTTACTTTTAAAACAAATAAAAATATTTTTGATTTGATTTACAAAATGCGATACAATCGCAGAATTACAAAAATTTCACAATTACAAAGATTTCATAATTACAAAGATTTCATAATTACAATGTATTAGAATTTCTTTTGAATATTTGCTTTGCTTCAAATGATATGATATTCAACATGAAGAGATGAGAATGAATGAATGAATGAATGAATGAATGAATGAATGAATGAATGAATGAATGAATGAATGAATGAATGAATGAATGAAAGAAGTGACATAAATGAAAGAATGAACGCAAGAAAAGAATGAAAGAATGAAGATATGCAATAATTTCATAGATATAATAGAGACATGCGATAAATTCGCAAAAGACAATCTAAGATCAATAAAAATCTAAGATTAGAAAGGGGCGATCCTACTATGGCGTACACCCTAGTTCGCGAAATCAAAATTTTCCAAGAGGCAAATGTAAGACCTAAAGTGCGTCATAGAAGGGGGTACCTGCCGCATGGCTCAGGTAAAAGGTTACACCGCCCCTGGAACCTGAGTCATGGATATTTGGGGTCAATAAATCCCATCCAGGAGAGGCACCTTAGATTCTCAGCTTAAGCATATGACTTAGGTTGGGCGACTAAGGTAAGAAGGTCTCTCCTAAGGAGTACAAAATCTGATCAAGGCGTCGAGGTACACGGTTGAGCTAAGAGTGCCTGGGGCGTCTGGAAAGTACCTTCAATTCTTAGAAAGTCTTGGCTTATGCTGCACTCGGCCCGAAGAAAACCCCACTTAGGGTGCAGTCTCGTAACCATAAGCCATATAGAAAAAAGGGATAAGAGGCTGCGAAAACAACTAGTTGTTGCTAAGACTAGATGAGAGGATCCAACCTTGTATGGTAGAGGTATGTCTCCTTGAAAGGGCAACCAGGGGGTAGATAAGGGCGGCACCCTCCATTAGGGAGCTGATAAGCGTCTTAAGATGAAAATGTCATGGGAGTATTAAGACTTGTCATATTTATTTAACAATCATGAAGAGGCAATAATACAAAAGAAAAAGATAATACGAGATCAATGGGTTACTACATGAAAGTGTAAGAACGTTCTGCGATTTCATCGCAAGACGACAATGTCATGGGGCTTTACATTCGCAAGAATATTTAGGCATGTCATATTGTCGCATGAAAAATATCCCGCAGTGGCAATAATACTAGAAGAAATAATAAGACAAGATCAATGGGTCAATACATGAAAGTGTAAAGACGTTTTGCGATTTTGTCGCAAAGAAAAAAGAAACGTGGCGAAATAAGACCTTTAACTAGGAAGGCAAAACAAGACCACACAAGAGATTACGTAAATAAACTTTCAAAGATGATTATATGTAAGCAAACAAGCTTGCTAACATATATAAAGAAATAAAATTGAGATAGTGAAAATGATGCACCTTTGATATTTTGATTATATTATATTATGCGATACTAATAGTGCAAGAATAAACAGTGGAGACAGTAAAGCAATGAGATACAATGTGCTAAAGAAAGACAAAGAATACAATGAAGAACAAGAAAATGAACTTGCGAGAACAATAAATACGCAAAGAGGAATGCATATACTAGAGACAAAGCCAGAGAAATGAAGAGTGGAAGCGATTTAAAGCTACATCAATTTTAGAGTGGAAAAATGAGCTAAGTAACACAAAAATTAGCTATACATTGCAATAGATAAGCAACTTGAAGAGATTATACTATCGCATGAGCACAAAACATGAGACAGAGGCAAGATAAGAATGAATAAATGACTCGCTCATTCAACACTTTGTAAAGGATTCTACCCTCATAGATAAAGAACAGAGGCAACTATGGGTAACCAAGGAAACATTTGATGTTATTTACCTTCTCGACAAGAATCATTTCCAAAGTGGACGTTCACTAATGAACAATAAGAATCCTCACCAAAAATGGAGTAATAATTTCGCATAAATAGAGGCAATACTTATTACTCTCATTCAAGGACGGATACTTCTTATATTTCGAGGATTGAGTACTTCTTATACTTCTTCAAGGATACTTCATACTTCACATACTTCAAGAGATGATACTTCTTATTTACTTCGCAAAGCTCCGGAACTTCACAAAAGAATAGAGGCAAGTACGTACTTTTCAAGTCCGACATTCTTTCGCTCGTTCCTTCAACAACTACAAAAAAGTGGATTTTTCCTTAAAGATCGCTCTTCAAGAAATATTCAAGGAAAAAGAGGCAAGATGTAGGATCCAAATATTGCACAACAATAAGAGCTTGCGAAATGTAACAAGAGCCTGCGAGCATGTGACAATATGAGTTGTACTCCACTATGTGTGAGTTGTCATCCACTATGTAAACACCTATATAAAGGGAAAGTGAGAGAGAGAGAAGACAAGTTTAGAATTTGTACTATTATTATTTCCTTCTTCTTACTCTACCAACCTAGAGCTCCGAATACTCATTAATGAAGATTATCAATGTAAACCAAACGTAATTTCAATAATCATAGTGAAGAACCATGGATGTAGATCACATTGATCGAACCATGTAAAAAATCCTTGAGTCTATTTATATTTCTAGCACTTTAATTTGATAATTAGGTGACAAAGATGATTAGATCTAGAAATTATTATCATGATACTATAAGGGGTGTGTTGTGGAATTTCCTGCAACTAAAAATTATATAAAAATATAATGCGGAAAAGAAATAACACAAACACCATAAATTTTGTTAACGAGGAAACTGCAAATGTAGAATATCCCCGAGACCTATTTCAGATTTGAACACCACACCATATTAAGCCGATACAGACTCTAGCCTACTACAAGTTAACTTCGTATTGGAATGTAGTTAATCCCTAACCAATCTCACACTGATTAAGGTACAGTCGCGTTCCTTACGCCTCTGAATCCCAGAATGACTCTACGCACTTGATTCCCTTAGACGATCTCACCCACAACTAAGAGTTGATACGACCCAAAGTCGAAGACTTGATAAATAAATCTGTCTCACATAGAAAAGTCTACTGAATAGATAAATCTGTCTCCTGTAGAAATACCTACAAGTTTTTGTTATGTCTTTTGATAAATCAAATTGAACAGGAACCAATTGATACACCGGACTTATATTCCCGAAGAACAACCTAGTAATATCAATTATCTCACAATATTGTTTATCATATGGTAACGAAACAAGATATTGTGGAATCACAAACGATGATACAAAGATGTTTATGACTAATTTTTATCTTGCCTATCGGAGATTGAATCTCGAGCAAATCTTAGAGAAGATAATACTCAATACAATAGGACAAAGTAAGATTAGAACACGCAAATATAGAAAACATAGATGGGTCTGGCTTCAGAATCCCAATGAAGTCTTTAAGTCGTTAACCTATAATGGTTTTAGAATAACCTAGGTTAAAGGAGAATCGACTTTAGTCGCAACTAATATCACAAATGACGTGTGGAGATTAGGTTTCCCAGTTGCTAGAGTTCTCCCTTATATAGTCTTCAAATCAGGGTCTGCAATCAATGCTACCTTGGTAAAAATACATTCAATACCGTTAGATGAAAACCTGATTAGATTCAAGCTAATATATTTCAACTGTTAGATCGAACTTAGCTTGTTACACACAAATAAAATGTGACTTCATTTAGATATGGGTAATCGTACCTAAACGTGTACACTTAGTTCGATCAACAATAGTTAACCGAAGTTATCCATATGAACACTTTCATATCAACCTTATTCATCTCAATCACAACTAGTTCAAATGACTCAAATGAAACTAATTATAGAGTTGTTAAATTGTTTATATTCTCATAGAAGTATACAAGACACAATTGAAGCAAAATCAATTTTGATTCACTCGAATCAATTCATGAACATTATAGCCACGATTTGTAAAAGATTGCATTTCTTATTATATAAATGTATTTTTTTCATGAACAACCCGATTTTAAAACTTAACCCACTCAACTATGCAAACGGGTACGCATACCCAAGTAACCGGACTTGGTTTCGGTTCTCCAATATGCGAACGGTATGCATACTATCGTACAACCAAACTCAGTTGAATTCCCGAACTTGATCTGTTATGCCGGTACACATACTAAGTTCTCGGACTTCAACTATCAAACCAGTACGCATACGGGTATGCATACTATTGTTCCCGGACATGGAATAACTTCCAATCAATGGTTTATTGTTCTAAACTCCATTTTAATCATTGAAACATTCTTAGAAGACGGGAATAGATGTCTCACACAAACTATTAGCTTCAAAGAAATTTTCAAGTGATTAATAGATCAATACGAAACATTTCGAGTCTACATAAAATGATTGTCTCACATAAATCATAAAAGATGTTACCAGGAGATTTTCACATGATCATATTTTGACTTTCGTCAAGAATAAAAGATGAACTTGGCTAAAGCGAAAGCTTACTGTAGTTACCTAAAATCGGTGTGAGGTTAAAGTAGGATTATAGGGATTCTGAAAGTGAGTTTCGGGAGGTTGAGCACGAATAGTCTTTGCCTAAACCACGCACAGTGGCCATTCAAAGGCTGCTTCAGTCACATGAAAGAGATTTAGGGCTGGTCTTAGGGAGGGAAGCAGATGAAGAGAGAGATCAAAGAATTCTCAAGTTTGAAGAATATTTGCTCTGAGAGGTTATGAGAAAGATATCGTAGCTTCTTGGAAAAATAGATGACCTATTTATAGCTGAATTCTCTAATCTAAAGTCGGTAAAGATAAGGATTGATTTATGTGCCGTGCAGAGCAATCCTCCCATCTCTTCAGGAATAGGGATAAACTAAGTTGAGTTTAACTCATTATTCCACCGCATTTACTCTCTTCTGCGACGAAAAATAGGCCGAGTATTTCTCACACGTGTCGTAGACCGCCAGACCAAAACCCTAATTATTATCCCCCATTTGTGTGAAGCTGAGTCAGCCTTCGTGATGACATGTAGAGAGATAAATATTCTCTTTAGCAGAGTTGGTCGAGATAAAGAGATATTCTTCGATTTGTAAGAATGACTAGGATGAGTCACGTGAAATGGCATGAGATGCCTCAGAATTCGTGTGGAGAGGAGACTTTATTCCTACGTGAGGCTCGTTCCTACCATGGGGAATATTCAGCCTTATTAAAGATTTCCTGAGAGATTTGAATCTCTCTGATATTTTGCAGAGAGATTTGAATCTCTCCGATATTTTGCAGAGAGATTTGAATCTCACCGAGATTTTATTGACGGATATGAATTTCTCTGTAGTCAGATGGGACTTGTTTTGAAAAGAGAGCAATGGCTTTTGTATGCCCGATTAATGTCTCTGCGAGACTTTGGCTCACTTGTATTTGACTAGCGTATCTTACAGAGATATGCTAGGAATCAACTGTGTGTCCATATGATGGGCCAACAAGGCTAGTGTATCTCGAAGGGATGTTATAAGAGTCTGTCGAAAAGTCCTGGAGGCAGAATAACCATCGTATCTCACGAGAATTTCCTAGGAGTTATTCGGAAGCCTCAGTTTATCAAGTCAGATCCTAGAGTAGACATGACCAGTGTATCTCATGATGATATACTAAAAATCAGTCCTCGATCTCAAATAGAATAAGGCATGCTTACAGGAGATATGCATATCTCCGCTTTGGGTCATAAGTCTGTCGGGGAGTATTTACGCATCTACAGAGCCTACATGACCAACAACATCTCGTCGAGGATGTATACTAGGAATCATGACATCATAATCAGCTGTGTCTCGCGAAGACATGCTGTAATTGTGGTTGTTCTGGTTCATAAGTCTACTGAGGACATTTTACGCTCTACAAAACCTTCATGACCAACAGTATCTCGTCGAGGATGTGCGCTAGGAGTCATGACATCACGATCAGCAGTGTTTCGCGGGGACGTATACTAGAAATCATGGCTATTGGTGCCTTAAGGACCAAAGGCTTATTCTTTCCCGTGAGAGTTGATTTTTGTCTATGGTCTCTACATGACGCTTTTTACCCTTATCTAAATTTCACCATCTACACTTACCAACACATATTTCGAGAAATATGTAAGCGAGTTAAACTCAGCTCAAAATATCAAATGTGTATAATATAAATTTTATATAGCTATACGACTTTTGTCTCAATAAAAGATAGAATAGAAATAGACTTCTGAGTGATAGATGAGTTCAAGTCTCCACATACCTTTTGTCGATGAAGTTCTAGAAGCTCCCCTTAGTAGTTCTTCGTCTTCAATAGATGAACGTCGTGAAGTCTAAAGCTCAACTACATATTTTATCCTAATTCGGGACATAGCTATAAGTATACTAGAAATCAAGACTTATAGTTTTGGCAACTAAACTTGACAAACAAGCTTGAGATAACAACGCTTGCGAGTTCGACCGAGAAGTCCTCTAACAATCTCCCCCTTTGCCAATTTTAGTGACAAAACTATCAATACATATGGATAAAAAAATAAATAAACTTTGTAGCTTCTCATCCAAATGCTTGATTTCCTTAGTTATTCAACATTACTCGAAATATTCATCACTTCCAAGTACTCCAGTGATTCTGAACGTTTTCAACTCAGCATCATAGTTGTTGAATATCCGTAGCCATAACAATAAGAAAATCATTGTTCTCAATTATTGTTATACAGTGTCATAGTATTATTACATAGCATCAAAGTTCAATTGTATCACAACTTTGACAATAATACTACGGTGATATGTATTACTCCCCCTTAGTCAATACTTCATCTCACATGAAAACCACTCCCCCTTACATAATGATTCGTAAACCATATGTATTTGTAGTGTGAACTACACAATAATTCCCCCCCTTTTTGTCAATATAAATTGGCAAATGTACGAAAACTTGTGGGATCATAATGAAATTCTCATAAAGATACTTCATGACTAAAAGAGAACATATCAACTTTGTTTCGATGATTTCACATAGTCGAAACTTATTGTACTCATCAATGAGTTTATAAAGATACAAGAAAAATCCTATAATATTCCACAGCCGCACTCCCCACAAAGATTTGGCTATTAAGCACAAGTTCAATTAAGAACTCTCCCCCATAAAATGTCATTCCCGAAAGTAAAAACAAGAGTGACCTTACTTTCATAAGAAAAGAAAGATTTCTTTGGACATTAACAAATTACATGAAACATGAATTTGTATCCATAAAAAATCAATTAAATTAACCACAAGAGAGCCAGTGATTAATTTAATTGGAAATGCCCAACATGAAAAAACTTACGAAGCCGTACAGTACTTTCACATAGAAGTGGATCGGGGAAAGATCAATACTGCGGGATATTCAAAGATTCATTCTATTTTTTTATCAATACTTGCATAATGATATTTTTGACTTAATCTTTGTTATCAAAAGTTCATTCTATCTTCCATCAATATTTGCATAATGACATAATATACTTAACTTTTGACATATATGTGACAATCATAGTTCACGGACGCAAACACACATATATCCCATAACAATTTTTTGCAATATATAAAACCAATATAGATTAATACTGCAAAATCATCTTCCAAATAAACTTTAGAATTTAAATAAATAAATCTAAAAATATTGCAAGATGAAAATCGTTGGCAATAGTAATGTGTAATCACAATAAATGCTATTCTAAACCCTAGTTATCCTTCTTAAAACACAAGAATAAATTATGATAAAAAGTTTCCTAGACATTGTAGAGCTTTGTCAGGGGCATCTACTGAGAAATCATTCTCATTATTGAAGAACTCATTGATTATGGGTTCATTTTATTCTTCCAAATCTTCAGAAATATCAGTTAACTCACTAAGTTCTCTTTTCAGTTCACACAAGTTATTCTTTGTTAGAGATAACGTTTGTTCATAGTGAGCTATCCTTTCGAAAGAGAACATGATTTGAGATTTTGAATCATTTCTTTTACTGATGAAATCCTTCACCATAGCCCTAAAGTTATTATCATCTAGACACATAGACAAAAAACAGTTAGAGGTGTAGATGGTGGATTTTCAACAAAGGTCAAAACCGTAAAATCATGATACCGCATGTTCCTGATACGACTTCAGGCATGTGACGATTCATATTTTACGAAGCCATGATGAATATGTTTTCAAAAAGCCTCTACCATCCGAGCGTTCGATCCCTGGCATTTCATTGTGACCTCTATGCAGATGGGCGGTTCTCCGAAGATTAAGAACATAGCGCCTTCTGGCCGCCGGTGATACTCACTGTCCCTGACTGCATGAGAGCGACCCCCCTCTACATAGAAGAACGATTGGGCGGTTCTCCGTCATATTAAGAGCAACAACGCCTTCAGGACAGTGACACTCACTGATCCTGACTATGTAGAGCGACGTGTATAGACTCGAGTGTTCTCCGTAGTGTATGAGAGCACCCACCCTCAGGATTTTCCATCTCCTGACTATGCACATAGATTAATTCTGTCGTGACATTCACCACCGAATTACCAGAATAATCTATTATTGCTCATATTCCATGGTCGAATCCACAGCCTGATCCCATGGAATGGCAATAACAATTGCTCTAATTCTATGTTCGAATCCACGGCTTGATCTCATAGAATAGCAATGAAACAACTATATTATCTCATTACTCCGATTTCATGATCGAATCTATTAATCTCATGAAATGGTGATGTATAAATCTCAATTACTCTGATTCTATGGTTGGATCCACGATCCCATGGGATGGTAATGCTCGTTTTATTATTCTGAATTCGTAGTCGAATCAACGTCTGATCCTACGAATTAATAATAAAACATCTATTCACTTTTATTACTCAGTTTCATGAATTATTCTCCATTGGACCTCATGAATTGATAATAAATACTCAATAATTAGGCATCTGGACCATCACTGAGTAAGCCCCACAAAAATGGTACAAGTGTACTCGAAAATAATGCACGACTGAGTACCCGAATGCGCGCACGAGCATCCAAAAACATGAAACAATGGAGAGTTCTCCACAAAATATGAGAGAGGAAATAATAAACAACAAAATAATGGGAAGCGCCCATGGGCCGGGCCCACCGGCCGTCCGGCCGTGCCCTAGCCGTGGCCGGTCCCATGCTTCCCCATTATTTTCTTTATTTTCTCACGATTTTCATAAACCCATGGAGAGTTCTCCATCTTGGCAAAAATTTCCCAATTTGTGCAAAAACTCAAGAGTTCTCCATACCTTGGAGGATTCACCAAATAAATTATAAAATAAGGAGAGGTATGCGGCACCGGGCAACCTAGCCGGCCGGCCATGCCCGTGGCCGGTCCAACACCTCACAATCCTTAGATTTTCATAATTATTATTCCAAAACTTTATGGATTCTCCATATCTTCCTGGATTCTCCATTCTCCATAACTTCAAAGATTAAAGAAAATAATAATAAAATAGGGAAAGGTGTGCGGGACTGGGAAACATGGCCGGCCGGCCATTCCCTAGCCGTGGTCGGTCCCATACCTTGCAATCCATAATTTCTCATTATTATTATTATTTCCCTCAACTGGTGAAACTCCTGGGTTTGAACAAAATTCGTGACTTCTCTATATTTTCTCAAATATGGCTCGAATCACGAAAAACCAAAAGCCAACATGGTCACGTGGCCGGCTAGTCCCTCACGGTAATTTTGGATTATTAAAATATTTTATTTTAATATTTTCAAAATATTGATGAATTGAGCATACATGCTCATTCCACCAAAAAGTCGAGAATTCTCAGCGAAGATGAAATTCTTCTGAAAATTCACAACATCGCTCAAACACGCATCAGAAATTACTGAAGCTCTCAGTATGGAGACACGAACATCATGGCAACACGTTTATTCCTCCATGACCGACCAGGTTGCTTCTAGGGCTTGCACAAAGCCGGTCCCACACATTTTTCGCAATTCTGACCTAATTTGCTTAATTGCTCATACTGGGCCCGATATCTCTCCAACCAACTGGAGAATCCTCCAAACGACCAACACTTGGTCACGTGGTCACCAAGAGCCGGCCCATGGTTCTATTGGTCGATCCCATCTCTCCTACTTATGTTTTACACCTAATGCTGGAACCAGCAATATTTTCAGTAAATGGTGACCTCCCCATTTAATCATCACTTTTCACAAACTTTCAAACCCTGGTGCATGCTCACTCGAGCTATGGGAATCACATGGACACTCCTCATTCCATGTGGTCAGTCCCTCTATCACTCATAATCAATTTTCGGCAATTCTCCAATTGACTGAGGATTTTGCAAAATTAGGGTTTCGAATGAACGCTCTGTGAAACCATCATTCTGAGCAATTTCAAACACCAATAAATTTATGTTGATTCATCATTCAACATATAAAATTATTTAAAAAATATTCGGTAATCTACCAATATTTTAATTGATATTTTACTGGGTCACATCACCAGTAAATAATTCGCTGAATCGAGCAATACTTGCTCAGTCGTCTAAATATTAGTCGATATTCGACAATTCTCCAGTATTTGGTGGATTGAGCAATACTTGCTCAGTTTCCCATCAAATCCTTAATTTGGAGAATTAAGCAATACTTGCTCAGTTCCCCATCAAAATCCCATAATTCGGTGAGTTGAGAAATACTTGCTCAGTTGCTCATTGAATTCTCATAATTTGCGGCAATACTTTCTCAATCACTCAACTAGTCAGTAACTTGTCATATTGACATCTCTCTAGAGAATTACATGTTCGACCCATGAATCACTAAACATTCACCATTCATGCTTGATTCACCAAACATAGACTTAGTGTCTAATCAGTAAACAATTTACTAACCTAAACACGTCTGCCCCGCAGACTCCACGATTCGTGAAACATCAATCACGTCACAAATGGGGGATATCACTTAGGGTTTTGGTCTGGCGGTCTACGGAATGTGGATTCATCCCACGACGAGAAATGTGCGTAAGTCGTGTTAACAGTTGAAGGAGTCAGCAAAGTAGTGGGTGCACGATCAGCCAAGTCTCCACACGACGTGGAACTGACTTTACCACGATCTCCCACTTTCCCACTATTTCGCTCAAGAAACCGTCACACTTACAGGGGTCAGTGGTGTTACTACTCTAACAGTATAAAAAATTCTCTGAATTCATGATTTAGGAGAACGAATTACAACATCAGTAATTATCCTTGCAGAATTTCTCGAGTAACTACTCTCAAGAATTCACTAATCACTCAGAACTTATTCTAACTCAACAGTTCACCAATACTGCAGAAACCTTCAACACACCCACAATCCTTGATCATCATTGATCCCACACAATTCTCAGCTTCCCTCCAACAGATCAACCCATCTCCCTCTTTGCGACCGAATTGATTCTGGAACGGCCATTGTCTTGGTTTAGTCCGGAGTCATACAGATTGATTTCCCGAATCTAAGTACCCCCTTTGCAGCGATGCATCTGTGTGAGGATTAACATCTTGCCTGGATGAGGAGTCTCGACAACTCACTCGAATCTCCACTTTCTCGAAAAACCGGCGTCACATTTTCCCCATCCACAGATTGGCGACCATAGTGGGAGATTAATCTCTCGGTTGCAATCTCTCATTTTCGCAAAGATGGTCGATCTTAGGTTAGGTTCAGTTACACATCCCAACACCAACAACGCTAGTACCAGCAACAACACTGGTGGTACTCCGGAAAAAATTCCCTCTTCTAATGATGGTAGTGACATTACTCCTCCTCACACCAATGTTGAAGATCATCCTCTTTTTGGGCGGCATCCAGAAGAAATCAGAGAAAATCCTCTTACCATAGGCGATCTCATGAAGGTCTAGGAAGTTCTCGCCAAGAATCAAACTGACATGGATGCTACTCAGAAGGAACTTGTAGCGCCCCCTAAGCTAGCAGCTGCCTAATCCAAGAGATTAAATAAAATCCAAATTAAACACTTAAACTTTCAATTAAGAAATATGCTATAAAACTTAACCCAAAACTAACCCCTCTCAGAAATATATATACAAGATCTTCTTTCAAATGATACATATATAATAGTCATTTGGTTTTCAAATAAAATATACAACATAATAAATATAACAGAAGTTAATCAACTAGCGAATTTAACTTCTCGGAGCTTTAGCTGCGCAACCCTGATCTGTCACAGAAACTGAAGTGGGAATAATTAACATTTAACTTCTAAGTAATCATAGGTAAGAGTTGGAAAACAATACATGTTTTTCCGAAATATTAAACAGTGACTAAGTCACTGAAATAATCATATATGTATATGGACAAACTCCTTCGTCAAACAATGTACTAATATGGTTGTAAATTCCTAACCGGAAATTCACACCTATTTAGCTATGGATGCCACCAAGACCATGGTGACCAACTCTAAACAATAAAAGCTGAATTAAAGTAGATATAAATGTGAAGGAGCGTATCCTATATACCACAAGTGGAAATTCTCATTTCCCATAACAATTCATATTAACAACACATTACAAGTCCTTTCCAAATCGTGGAAAGATTCACAGGATCAACAGAATAATCGTAATGCAATTTAAACAAAGCATGGAATGCACCACTAGACAATGCATGAGTTTATAAAGCATAAACTTTTATAAAAACAACAATAATGATTACAAAACTGTTAAATGCAATCCCACACCTTTTTGAAGACAGGCCACGCCTACATCGAGATCCATGATCCACTGGTTCGTCCTTTGAATCGATCGTTGTTAATAATTAACTGTTAATCACACAAGAAGTCTAAGAAAACTAGCAAGAATGGCTCATAGAAGAATCATATAGCTCCATATCACAATTGTAGGCCCAATTGATGTTCTACACCTTTCCATTCTCTTACTTTAGCATAGCTAGTCTTAAGCCCAAGTCAACTAAAAAGCCCATTACACAAAATATGGCCCAACAGAGTCAACTAACGGTCAAAATGACGGTCAAAGGTCAACTAGTAGTAAACGTCAGTCAAAGGTTAAAGTCCAGTCCATGGTCAAAGGTTAAGTCAATGGTCAATGGGTTAAGGTCAGGTCAACTGGTCAAAGTCTGGTCAAACGAGTCAAATGGTCATTGACTCGGGCCTAGTGACTCAGTTAGTCAAACCGATTCGACTCAGTCAGATGAACTGAGTCAGCTAAATAACTTAGTCAGACATCTGACTGGGATGACCTGACTGGGATGACTAACAGCCTAATTCTCAAGAACATAGCTTCATATAGTTTTACTTTACAATTCATTTAAACAGAATTATACAATCCAATACACAAATGAAATCTAAGCTTTACCTGATTTGTAATTGCAGGCTTTCACAACTACTTCCATTACAACATTACACTCTTCTTCAGCTTACACATCTTATCACAACACAATGAGTTAAACACCATTGCATAGTTCATAACTTCACAATATATAAACACAAGAATATTACCACAACAGCATCAACACCAGCTGTGACTGAATTTCCAATTCCAATTCCATTAGCTCTATCTAAGAACTCTTCCATAACTGAACTTCACATCACAACTACAATACTCACAGTATTAACACCATCACCATTACCCATTTACTCAACCATTAAAAACAATATGAAGCTCCACCACCCATTACAATTCTCCCATTCGCAAGATGCAAACCCCATCATAACAACACCCGCAACTTCAGAGTCGTTCAAACACTTAATTCACCCATACCCACAATTCAAATTCCAACACATATCACTCTTAACATCTTCTATGCCTGCAACTCATTCATCAACTGTCATATTCAACTATAACAACATTGCACAACCATTCATATAACCCTACAATCACCACCAGAGAATCATGGCTCATCTCTATTAAACTCAATATCTGAACCACCACCATATTACTCCTCTAGCTGCCCTGTTCACACTAAAAACACCACAACTCCCTGTTCTTCAAGTTTTGCATCATCAAAACACACAAAAATAGCACAAGCATCTTACTAACTCAACAAAACCTCATTCCTCTATCATACCAACTGCACTGCCACCATTTAGCAATACCAGTTCTCAATCAAAACAATTCAAACTACACTATCTGTATCAATCCAACACAAACCATCTTCTTAAAATCAACACAACCTAAATCTCAACCACATCTCCAATTCATATCCATATCAAGTCTTAAATTCATAAAAACTCCAATCAAAGATAACATAACAATCTCATCAAAGTCACACAGATATCAATAACCTCAAAAATTTACTACACATAACAGAGCTTGATTAAGGAAAGAATGATTACCTCAAACATGAATCTAAATCCCAAATCGAACTTCCATAATTACCACAATCGATCCACTGAAGCAATCCCCCATCATCTTCCTAGAAGAAGAACCAAACCCTAGTTCATATCAAAACCGCCATTAATCACTCCTCAAGACTCCTAATTTCATCTTCTCTTTTCTTCTTCGAATTCTTCTTATGAAACCCCATGTCTCTGTTTTATCAAGAACCCAAACCCATGAAGTTTAAATCTAATAAAACTCATCAAAAGATTCTATTTAATTCTTCTTAATCCACCACACGAATCGAAACTTCCATTCAATAAACAGAAACCCTAATTTCTGATTTGGAGAAGAACGGAACATAAATTCTAATTCCTTTGAATCACAATTAAACTTCATATAATCTTCAATAACAACAACCCATCCATGATCTTCCTTCTCTTGTTTCGATTTCATCTTTAATTTTACATAAACTCAAAACCAATTCCATAAACATAATCTTTCACAGAAACACTTCTCTTCAACTCAATCATGGATTCTAACCAAACCCAAGATATGAACATATCAACACCACACTCGACTGATTGATTTCACTAATTTGCTGTAAGGTTTTCTCAACAGATATTTCATCTCTGAAACGCCGAAGAAAGAAGGAGGAGAAGGAAGAGAAGAAAGGAAAGAGAAAGAGAATAAGGAAATAAACTTCCCTTCGATCCAGTTCTGGGAGATAAGAGCAATGAAACTGAATAAGGCACCCTGAAGTTGGATAAGGGCTACCAAGTCGGCTAAATTTCAAACGCTTTTTACGATTCCGAAGATATCTTCTTCGTCCGGTATTCGAATGACACGCTCGAGTAGTCCATCTCGCCTAAATTTTCGAGTTCTATATAAAGGTACTAATTTCGTATCTAAATCGTTGTTAGATTAATTCCTAATAATTAACATTCGTGTTAAACTAATCGAGTCATTATCGGCTAAAACGTCTCTTGACTGGTCTAATCGCTTTGACGAGCTTGCGGTTCCTTAAAGAACTATTCAACTATCTCAAAACTCTCACTGATAAGATGTCAGACAAAATTCAAGAGAAGGGGAACGACAAGGAAACATCTCCAAAGGACCCCGAAGTTATTCCTGTTCCTGATGACGATGAAACCCGCAAATCCGCAGAGCCTCAACCCGCCGGCTTCATCACCCGTGAAGACTTAGAGAGCTTTATGGAGAATCGAGGAAGGGGTCATACAACGACCGTTCACCGTCATCAACCTCCGTATCCTGCAGCCACGTAGAGGATCCTTCTCCCAAAAGGCTACACCTCTCCAACGTTCACACTCTACAACAGAATGGGAAATGCTCGAGAACACGTTTCGCGATTTCTGGAAGCATTAGGAGAACATGAACACAACCATGTTGTCCGCTTGAAGGAGTTTTCAAAATCCCTGACGGTTCGTGCATACACTTGGTATAATAACATCGCACCAGGAAGCATTGCTAATTAGGGAGAAATGATTAATGCTTTCTACAAGAAATACTTCTTTGATTCTGAGCAAGTTACCCTTTCTAACTTGAGGAGGATGGCTCAGAAGACTACTAAAAACCCCAACGATTACGTGAAGAGGTTAAGGATCCAAGCTCTGGATTGTCATGATCCAAATGTTACTGAACAACAACTGGTGGACTTGTGCATCAATGGGATGATCCCTGTTTATAGAGATTTGTTGGAGAATCTCCGCTTCCTGACCTTTTAGAAACTTCATGAAGAAGCTAAGCGATCGGCGACTACTGCTCCCACCTTTCTAGAAAGAACGAAAATTGTCAAAATGGAGGAATCGAAAGACACTCGAAGCAGCAATGCCCGACGCCTGATCACGAATGTTGCTGAAGGAATCAAGAGAAAATCCGAAACACAGCAACACAAAAACGCTTCTCCAACGTCTCACCCTCCAAAAGCTTCAAGGAAGGACAACCAGACCAAAAATACATAATAGAATGATGAGGAAGTTACTGACTTCCCATTTACCATTGAAGAAGTGATCGAACTACTGGAAGCCTGGATCCAAGATGGTGCAATTAAGCTACCTCATGTCAAAAAGGAACCAACCGCGAAGCAAATGGAAAATGCACGATATTGCCACTTCCATAGGTATGTCAGTCATCCAACTCGTGACTGCATAAATTTGAAGCGCATCTTCAAAGAAAAGGCCGACTCAGGAGAACTGGGGACTCAAGGAGTACACAGAAATCCTCTCCCGATCAGAACATTCGCACCCTTCGAGCAGCCGGTCAAGGAAGAAGTTCAGTCTTTAATGGAGCACCTCTGCGAGTTGTTGTACTTGTCAAGGGCCCAAATAGATGACATGTTTGCTGCGCTAAACCATGTCGTGTCAGGCAAACAACTCACAATTCAGGAAACATTCCCAGAACCACCTGTGACAGACAAGGAGATGTATGATTGTGGACTTCTCACCATGGTGCATCTCAAGGTGAACGAATTCAGACGAGCATTAGTTGACGTTGGCACTGATGTCAACATTATCCCTCTGAAAACCCTCAGATCTGCTGGCATCACTCGTCATGAAGCAACTCACGCTCCAGTCTCAATCAGAGATCATGAAGGAATCTCCAGGGATGCTTATGGTTACATCATTCTCAACATAAGAAGTGGTTCAACCTGGCCAGAAGATAAATTCTTCATAATCAGGGAGGATCCTGGATACAACATGGTTCTTGGAAGAGCATGGATTCATGATGGGAAAATTACTGCGGTATCTTCACCTTCAGTGGCACACTTCTCCACCGAATAAAGTTCTGACTCAGAAGATGACCAGCCTTTTGAGCATTTGGAAAAGGTCGAAACTCTAATGGGACTCACAAAAGGCATGGAGAAATCCCTAACTAATTCGTCAGGAGGTTTCACACTTAGGAAAGTCTTATTCCTCATGATGCATATGTGTTACCTACTTTCAAAAATGCTACCCTAATTCGGGGAATCGCTCAAAATCTACCCGTCATCAA
The DNA here is from genome assembly GCA_023529315.1 of Papaver bracteatum. Taxonomy (NCBI): domain Eukaryota; kingdom Viridiplantae; phylum Streptophyta; class Magnoliopsida; order Ranunculales; family Papaveraceae; genus Papaver; species Papaver bracteatum. The sequence goes on from JAJJWX010001945.1 coordinate 3,911,752, forward strand.
ACGATATGAGTGGACAGTCTCACCTCAGCAATACTACACTGCATGGTTGGAGCCTCTTATGACTATGCACCACATTGAAAGGTTTATCGCTGAAGACTTGGCTCAGTTTGACAAGCGATACCCGCCATATTTTCTTTTGCGTGAGTGTCCACATGTGCCACAGAATTGGAAATCTTCACCAGCATGGAATCCACCGGTGATTCCAAACCAGCAGAAGATATTCAGGGCACGCGTAACCCAGCCTAACAAGTTTCATGAAGGGGATTTAGTTCTTAAGGAAACCAAGCGCAATCTGCATTCTACAAAGGGTTCTAATTGGGAAGGACCTTTCATGGTTGATAAGTCAGTCGCTGGAGGATACTACAAATTGGATGACATCAAAGGCAAGACAAGAATACCAGTGATTCATGAGAATTGACTCAAGATTTTCGATGCATGAAGCATTCAACATTGGATGCTTTATGTCCAAGGCAAGCGCTCAAAACATCTGACGTTTGCACTTTAGTATTTTATTTTAATTGTATTTTTAATTCCTCTAAAACGTGTGCATACTTGTACTCAGAATTTGAAAATTTAGCAATCTACCAAAGTTATTTATTTAAGAAAATCTCTATCAAATCCAAAATCAAAAGAAAATCCTCAGTCACTCATAAATTCAAAACCCAAATAAAATCTCACATCTCTCTCAGAAGTTCAATGTTCATGAGATTATGGAAAGGAAACTAAAGAAAACCATCAAAGAATGATTTCTTCTTCTCCGCATCTTCCAAAGATTTCAAAGCTTCTTTCTCATATTCTAGCTTCTTGGTCAGTTCAGCAACTTCATCCATCTTCTTCATCACGGTGTCACTAACATGGAAAGGAGAACTACCCTCTACTATTTTCCTGATAGCTTCAAGCCTTTGACGAAGCCACTTCATATTGAAGCCTAGTTCTTCAACATTCTTCGAGTTGTACTCCTAATCAAAGAGTACGTCTCGAGTAACAAAATTTCTGGGAGTGATACAGATATACCGTATAACACGTAAGATGCCTTCCACTTGATTTATCAAGAAATAACTTCGTTCTAAATCTTGAGTAACCACGATGTGTCCATACATTTTCCACAGTTTCTCATACATAGCAGCATATCCGATGGGAACACTAAAAACGCCAACTAACTGGTGGTATGGGAGTAACCCACCAAATTGAGGATCAAAAGCAATCCCTGCATTGGGATACTCATGCACTATCATATGCCTCACAACTACTGGAGCAACATTAACAATCATGGAGACCACTTCATACGAAGCATTTTCTGTTATTCTCGATTCGGGTTCCACCATCTGAGGCTCAATTGGGGATTCCACCACCTCCCCTGTATCAACAACCAATACTTCATAACCTGGAGGTACAAGTATAGGAGTTTCATCGCCACAACTCCAGGACTCCCCAAGCTATCATTATTGGATCCATGATTCCCAACTTCGTCGTTCGGTGCCTAATGCGAAGATTACATAGGGATTATGATGGTCCAGGCGTGGAAATCCAATGCAATCATGAGATTAAGAAAGTAAGTGGACTAACATCATCTAAGTTCCTTATTATGCATTTACGACATGTGCAAGAAGTATCAAAGTCATGAAACACGTTTTCAAAGAAACTCAGCTGAAGCAAATTTACACTTCCCTATGTTCAATGACGAACTGGGAGCAATTGGTGAGGAATATGGAGACGTGTTATATATCATTCTCTTAGTATGGAAGTTCTCTACAAGATGTAAACATATCATGACAATTGGATGAACGAGCGAGGATATGTGGCCAAAACATCACACAATGCGCGATCTGGAAAAGTTATGAATATCTCCTGGAAGTTTACTGTTTCGAGTTTTTTAGGCCCTAAACATGCTCAAAATTCTAAAATCTTCTTTGATAAAGCTTGGAAATTTCCTGGGATTGAAGATACATATGCGGACATCGAAAATACGACTCCACACGAGGATTCTACAGCATTTCTAATAAAATATGAAGTCTGAAATTTTCCGGTGACGTATTTCGGTAAAATTACTCGTATATTCATACGGGTTCTCATTCATTCATGCATAAATCAGCAATATCATACTTCTATAAAGAGGCTACATGATAAATACTTACTAGGGGAACCTCTAAACCATTTGAGGACTCGGCAATGTTGGAACCTCCATTGGAAATTCCGTTACCTTCATTCGGAGAACTCTTCATATTTTCGTTCGGTTCGGGATTTCGAGAGCTCTCCATATTCTCATGACTCAAAGAGAAATGTTCCTCATCAACATGCTCCTTATCCATGGTGATTTTCTCCTGTCCACATCAACAACAATCGTCACTCATTCGTCCAAAGGCGCATTACAATTATCAAGTGAAAAAGGGGAAACATATGCCAACCTCCTCAGTGCTGGAATCCTGAATTGTTCGACCAAGAGAAAAACGGAGACCATCAATAACAGATGGGGAAAAATTCTGAAATAAATGAGCAATACTCTTTTAATTACATGGATGAGAAAGTTACAATGAAGAAAAGCGCAAGCAACTCACCAAAGAAACGTCAAGAGACTGTATTCTGTTCGGTATCATCATATGTGTTGTATTACTTCTACCTTCTCCTCCCTGGGGACTTTCTTGAAAGATTGAAGAGTTTACATCAATTCTAGGTCTCACAGTGTGACCACCCTATCACAAGAAAAGCAATACGATTAAAATGTGATTGACATACTTTGGCCAAAATCATAAGAAAAGGCACTTACTTGTGACACATTTGGAGACGTCTTCCTCTTATCACTACCAGGGAGATACTTCAACCTGGGTCGACCGGAAACCACGTCAGGAGGAGGGAACTCTCATACAGGGGACTAAACATTTGTTATAAACGCATATACACGCTCGAGCTGCTGACGCCAAAATCCTATATAACCAGGAGTTGCGAAGGTTTCTTGGTCAGAACATGGGAACAAGTATTCATTTCCTTCCACGTGGGTGCAGGCTACATGAGCCTTCAGGTACTCAATCTCTGGTTTGTTCATTTGATCACCCGGAATGCACTGGTCAAGTCCCATCTGTCTAGCGGCTCTGTCAATATTGTACTCTTCTACCTGGAATCCTCTGTTCATTATTGATAGCAAGAAACCAGGAGTACAACTCAAGACGAAATATCTCTCTCCTTCACTCAGACCAGCATCAATACTCAACGTGATATTCTTGTCAGTAGTATTGAAAGTGATCAACTGTGAAAAAAGAGAAGGAACCGACACCCAGGGGAGAAAGTTGAACTCAGACTCAATGTACAAAACGTCAGTAATGCATATCTTGTATTGTGGTTGCTTTCTAGACCAGCACATGATCCTAGCATTATTCTCCTCAAGAATGGAATGGCGACTATCGACCTTGGGTCCTTGCAAAATGCTACGGGGAACTGGGGCATAACTTTCAAGGTGTTCCCACATCAAGGCTTAGAGAAACATGGTATTAGCATACGTCTCAACCTTCATGAAGCCATCAGAAATACTGGAGTCCACAACTAGAGAGTCCAAGTTGGCGAACAAAGAACCCAAAAATAGACTGCCAATGAGAATTTTATCACCTTTGATCATCTTAATGGAAAAACGAATCACAAACGGCTTCAGCAAGTGTCCACAATCTTCGAAGATATCCCGTGAGAGCCACAGACACAAGAAAGATGCAATTGTCAAAACGCCATCAACCGGTCCTTAAGGAGTTCTATCTCTCGGCCACCAGTGTGATAACCATCGGGCATAGCCAGATGCAGGTGACTCATTGAATTCGTGCATCTTTTCTTCTAACGTGTCGGATATCTCCTTTTCCTCTGTCGAGAGTTCTTCAGGAAAATTACCAGTAATTGGAAGGTGCAACAAAGCAACTACATCTTCCAGAGTAATGTCGAATTCTACCCATCTGCATATAAATGTGTGAGTAGGTACACACCAATGGGCGAGCAGGGCTATCATACCTAGTATATCATGATTGATGATCAAATCTCCAGCAGCTTGAATGGCTTGTGTCACCTGAGCACTATCCAATATGTCCCTCACATGGCTATGGCCTAACATGTGTCTTTCCCATCCAGAGAAATGCATCAGAGGTCTCCGATAAAGCTTCAACTCCACCTGAGAAGCTGCGAAACACTTCCCTTGCAAACAAAACCGAACCACATCTCGGGGAGACACCAACTTGTCCTGGGCAGTGCACCTAGGATTTATCAGCAACCGAAATGAGGAGCCTAAAAGACGCTTTTCAGGCCTATACAAGTACACGAAGGATTTTCCCTCAGCAGTTGGAATGTTCTTAGTCTTGGAACTTTCCTTCTTCTCCTGAGAAACCTCGGTATCATCGGGTATGGAGGAACCATCATCTCTAGAAGAGGTATCTGTGGAAACATATTCTCTCAAAGAAACATCATCTTCAGAAGCACTACGGGATTCAACCATTCTGCAAAATTGCTGCAACATCTATACATGAATTCATTAACACAATGGAATCAAAGCAAATACGAAAATTGACGTCTGCAAAAATGGTATTCCTCAATTCTCACCTCTTTACGATTTCACGAACTTAGTGATAACAACGTAAAAACTCCAAAACTTGCTTTTTCTTTCAAACCTGCAAAGTTGAGCATAAAACATATTATTCAAGAGTCTACACTGAATTTCGAAGAAACCATGAGTAATTCACATAACCCTCTATGTGAGCACTCACTGATTTTATGTATATACATACGCTATAAAATCACACTGAATTCACGCATACACTGTGAATTCACCAAACTCATAAATTGCGTGTTTTCGAAAACCCAATTTTTATTTAATAAGGCGTGAATAAGCCACGCACTTTTTTTAAAATAAAAATAAAAATTCGTGAGTTAATAACTCACGTAAATTACAATTTTTTTTTTTTGCTCAACCGAGCATTCGTCTATGGAACCTGGGACTTTTCAATTTTCGTTGAGTTCTCCATATTTCAAATAAAACTTCGAGAGTACTCAAATAAAATTTCAATATGAACTCCAGGTCTTTTCAAAATTCCTTAAACTCTAAGGATTATTATTTACAACTTTTACGAACAAATTATGTTTATAAAAGTATTTGCAAAGTTCATACTTCCAAAAAAAAAACGAACTTGGGTTTTCATGAAACCTAATAAACAAAACTTTTTCTACTGCAACTAGACCATGTCTATTCAAAAATTAACACATCTCTTTCATAATAGGGACTTTTGCTCGATTCTCCAACTAACGAACAAACGTGCATATACATACGTTTTCTAAAAAATCCTACGCATGCACATGTAACCATGGGATTTTGGGTTTTGTGAACAATCATCAATCATAAAGCCTACAGTAAAAAATAAATAAATCACGAACTCACCTGTTGGCGTCGGACGGAATTTGGTCGGTGGTGGTCGGACGGCCGACGGTGATTGGACGGGCGGCGGTGCTGCTGACTTCAACGAGTTTTTCTGCTGCTGCTCGTGGAGTGATGGTGAGGAGAAGCTTGGTCGACTAAAAATTAAAAGGAATTTTTGGGTTATTCCCTTTTATATCAAGTTTATTTCCAAAACCTAATAAACACGGTTTCCTTTTTGGGCTCGGGTCCCCAAATCCTAAATCGACCATAACTAAGCTTCTAAACTCCTAAATCAGCAGTGCCTTATCTCTCCATACTCATGAGATGACACTCTACCTTATTATCAGAGTTCTCATCCACACATTTGCTCGTACATGATCTCATTGGGGTAAATTGAGGATTTTGAAACTACCATTGTAGACTGAGTTCAACTACACCTCGTCGACTGAAAATCGCCATTTAATGCATATTGCAGAACATGACTGCTCCCCACTATGCAGGGGACTTAATTTAGATGGTGGATTTTCAACAAAGGTAAAAACCGTAAAATCATGATACTGCATGTTCCTGATATGGCTTTAGGCATGTGACGATTCATATTTTACGAAGCCATGATGAATATGTTTTTAAAAAGCCTCTACCAACCGAGCGTTCGATCCCTGGCATTTCATTATGACCTCTATGCAGCTGGGCGGTTCTCCGAAAATTGAGAACATAGCGCCTTCAGGACGTCGGTGATACTCATTGTCCCTGACTGCATGAGAGCGACCCCCCTTTACATAGAAGAACGATTGGGCGGTTTTCCATCAGATTGAGAGCAACAACGCCTTTAGGACAGTGACACTCACTGATCCTGACTATGTAGAGCGACGTTTATAGACTCAGGTGTTCTCCGTAGTATCTGAGAGTACCCTCAGGATTTGTCGTCTCCTGACTATGCACATAGATTAATTCTGTCGTGACATTCACCACCGAATTCCCAAAATAATCTATTATTGCACCTATTCCATGGTCGAATCCACGACATGATCCCATGGAATGGCAATAACAATTGCTCTGATTCTATGATCGAATCCACGGCTTGATCTCATAGAATAACAATGAAACAACTATATTATCTCATTACTCCGATTTCATGATCGAATATACTGATCTCATGAAATGGTGATGGATAAATCTCAATTACTCTGATTCTATGGTCGAATCCACGATCTCATGGGATGGTAATGCTCGTTTTATTATTCTGAATTCGTAGTCGAATCCACGTCTGATCCTACGAATTAATAATGAAACATCTATTCACTTTTATTACTCAGTTTCATGAATTATTCTCCATTGGATCTCATGAATTGATAATAAATACTCAATAATTGGGCATCTAGACAATCACTGAGTAAGCCCCATAAAAATGGTGCAAGTGTACTCGACAATGATGCATGACTGAGCACCCGGATGTGCGCACGAGCATCCAAAAACATGAAACAATGGAGAGTTCTCCACAAAATAGGAGAGAGTAATAAATAATAAAATAATGGGAAGCGCCAATGGGCCGGGCCCATCGGCCGGCCGTGCCGTGGCCGGTCCCATGCTTCCCCATTATTTTTTTTTTATTTTCTCACGATTTTCATAAACCCATGGAGAGTTCTCCATCTTGGCAAAAAATTCCCAATTTGTGCAAAAACTCAAGAGTTCTCCATAACTTGGAGGATTCACCAAATATATTATAAAATAAGGAGAGGTGTATGGGATCGGGAAACCTAGCCGACCGGCCATGCCCATGGCCGGTCCCACACCTCACAATCCTTAGCTTTTTATAATTATTTTTCTAAAACTTCATGGATTCTCCATTCTCCATAACTTCAAGGATTCACGAAAATAATAATAAAATAGGAAAAGGTGTGCGGGATCGGGCAACATGGCCGGCCGGCCATGCCCTACCCGTTATCGGTCCTACACCTTGCAATCCCTAATTTCTCATTATTATTATTTCCCTCAACTGGTGAAACTCCTGGGTTTGAACAAAATTCGTGACTTCTCCATATTTTCTCAAATATTGCTCGAATCACGAAAAACCAAAAACCAACATGGTCACGCGGTCGGATAATTCCTCACGGCAATTTTGGATTATTAAAAATATTTCATTTTAATATTTTCAAAATATTGATGAATTGAGCATACATGCTCATTCCACCAAAAAGTCGAGAATTCTCAGCGAAGATGAAATTCTTCTGAAAATTCACAACATCGCTCAAACGCGCATCAGAAAATACTAAAGCTCTCAGTATGGAGACACGGACATCATGGAAACACGTGCATGCCTCCATGACCGACCAGGTTGCTTCTAGGGCTTGCACGAAGCCGGTACCACACATTTTCGCAATTCTGACCTAATTTGCTTAATTGCTCATACTGGTCCCGAGATCTCTCCAACCAACTGGAGAATCCTCCAAACGACCAACACTTGGTCACGTGGTCACCAATATCTGTCCCTTGGTTCTCTTGGTCGGTCCCATATCTCCTACTTAGGTTTTACACCTAATGCTGAACCCAACAATATTTTCAGTAAATGGTGAACTCCCCAGTTAATCATCACTTTTCACCAACTCTCAAACTGAGAACCCTGGTGCATGCTCACTCGAGCGCTGGGCATCACATGGACACTCCTCATTCCATGTGGTCGGTCCCTCTATCACTCATAATCAATTTTAGGCAATTCTCCAATTGACTGAGGATTGTCCAAAATTAGGGTTTCGAATGAACGCTCTGTGAAACCATCATTCTGAGCAATTTCGAACACTAATAAATTTATGTTAATTCATCAATCAACATATAAAATTAATTAAACAATATTCGGTAATTTACCAATATTTTAATTGATATTTTACTGGGTCACATCACCAGTAAATAATTCGCTGAATCGAGCAATACTTGCTCAGTCGTCTGAATATTAGTCGATATTCGACAATTCTCCAGTATTTGGTGGATTGAGCAATACTTGCTCAGTTGCCCATCAAATCCTTAATTTGGAGAATTGAGCAATACTTGCTTAGTTCCCCATCAAAATCCCATAATTCGGTGAATTGAGCAATACTTGCTCAGTTGCTCATTGAATTCTCATAATTCGCGACAATACTTGCTCAATCACTCAACTAGTCAGTAACTTGTCATACTAACATCTCTCCAGAGAACTACATGTTCTACCCATGAATAACTGAGCATTCACCATTCATGCTTGATTCACCAAACTTAGAATCAGTGTCTAATTATTCAATAATTGTCTAACCTAAACATGTCTGCCTCGCAGACTCCACGATTCGTGAAACATCAATCACGTCACAAAGGGGGATATCACTTAGGGTTTTAGTCTGGCGGTCTACGGCACGTGGATTCATCCCACAACAAGAAATGTGCATAAGTCGTGTTAACAATTGAAGGAGTCAGCAATGTAGTGGGTGCACGATCATCCAAGTCTCCACACGACGTGGAACTGACTTTACCACGATCACCCACTTTCCCAATATTTCACTCAAGAAACCGTCATACTTACAGGGGTCGGTGGTGTTACTACTCTAACAGTATAAATAAGTCTCTGAATTCATGATTGAGGAGAATGAATTACAACATCAGTAATCATCCTTGCAGAATTTCTCGAATAACTACTCTCAAGAATTTACCAATCATTCAGAACTTATTCGAACTCAACAGTTTACCAATACTACAGAAACCTTTAACACACCCACAATTCTCGATCATCATTGATCCCACACAATTCTCAGCTTCCCTCCTACAGATCAACCCATCTCCCTATTTGCGACCGAATTGATTCTGGAACGGCCATTGTCTTAGTTTAGGCCGAAGTCATACATATTGATTTCCCGAATCTAAGCACCTCCTTTGTAGCGGTGCATCTGTGTGAGGATTAACATCTTGCCTGGATGAGGAGTCTCGACAACTCGCTCGACTCTCCACTTTCTCGAAAAACCGGTGGCACGTTTTTCCCCATCCACAAGAGGTTGAACATTTTTCATCATTTGTATATTTCTCCTTTTTATTCCTTGAGGGTAGGAACCATTCACAAAGATACATATTAATTGCTTCTCCTGCATCCCTTTTTGTAGTTCCTCTAGTTACATGAGCCATGAAACTGTATCTTTCAAAGAGAAAGGAGTGAAGGGAATTTTGATCACAAATGAATATAAATAGTATACCGGATAAGTAAACCCTAAACAAAAACTTTGACAAAGTCTTCATGGTTCACGATCTATTATCTATCTTTGATAAGAAAATATTCAATTGCAAATCTTAACTCAAATAATCTTAAACTGCCAAGGATAGGAAATTAACAACTATACAAGACTTGAGCAACCTTGATGAAATCCTCATATTCTCAAGTTAATAACAAGGATGAAAACATCACTATAGTTAAATAGTGATGGAGTAAGCAGAATGCTCACATCTTGTGTCACCTGGTGACTTATCAAGGTTTGTTGCATAAACATTTTTCTTACCTCGTATGACTCTAGTTTTCTTAGACTTCTTCTTGTCTTCAGGAGTTCCATGTTTATTACCCAAAACCATATTCATTCTTTGCATGTTAATCTAAAGTTTGGCGATTCGTTTGTTGTTTCTCTTGAATTTCGAACAATTACTTTGAAAATGACTTGTATTTCCACATAACATACATTTCAGAGGTGGCTTTTCGTTTTGCAGAATTGACTCATGTTTATCACAACTTTTAATATCCAAAGTTCCAGAACCGACCGGAACAAAGGAATTATGTTTTCTCAAAGTCTTGCTTTTGAACCCTAAAACCATTGTGTTTTCAAAAGATTTATGACCGAATAACATTGATAAAATTTTGTAAGAGCTTCCAGATAACCTTTGCAGGTCACACTTAAGAGTATTAATCTCTTTTTATTTTAAAGTTATGGTTCTGGTGAATTTATCATTAAGACAGTTGATCTCAAGATTTTTCATCTGAAGTGTTGATTCAAGCTTCTTCGACTTCATCTTTAGTTGAATCTTTTGTCAGACTCCCATTCTGAATCAGAATTTGAGATAGTAGAAGTTTCTGCGGTGAACGCTGAAATTTCTGTGCAAATTAACTTTAGAAGTATGCGGATTGACCAACTGAATTGATTTTATTTCTATTGAATCATTTAAAGCATCAGAGAGAGAGAGACATTCCTAAGACCTTTTGTTTCTTCTTAAAATATCCTTGATCTTTTGTAAAATCAATGACCTGTCAGGATCAATATGATTTGAAAAACATTCATCAGCCCAAGAAAAGTAGGGAAGAGTACTTGTGTTGGTCAAAGCATTGAACGCAGAGGTTCTGGCTGTGTTATGATCATGATCAAGAACTCTTAACTTTTCAATGAGTGAATTTCTATAAAGATTATCAAGGTAATTTTCTTCAACGATGGCATGTTTCTTAGAATCGTATTTGGTTGGCAACGATCTGAGAATTTTCCTCACAATATCCTTTTCAGGAATAGTCTTACCCAACGTAAAATATGCATTAACAATTTCAGACACTTTGTGAATAAACTTATCAAATGAATCTTCATCATCCATACGAAGGTCTTCCCAATCAGAATTTAGGTTTTGAAGCCTAGATTCTTTCTTAGAGGAATTTCCTTCGAATACATATTCTAAGATATCCCAGGATTCTTTAGACTTAGTGCACGTAGACCCATGGCGCTGAAAATTTAGGGTAGTGGCATGTATGATAGCATTTAATCTATCAGAATTTTGCTTTGCAACAAGAATCTCGGCAGGATCATAAGCACCAATATCCTTTGGAACAGTTACATCACCTTCTGTAACAACCGTAGGATCATAGCCATTAACTACACGAACCCATGATTGAGGATTACGCGCTTAAAGAAAAGCATGCATATCAATTTTCCACCACAGATAATTCGATCCATCAAATACTGGTGGTACGTTTATATAGATAATGTTTCTGTCCATAGAGTCAGATTGCTACAAACACAAACTAATGAGGTCTTAAACATGTTTTCCTGCTTTGATACCAGTTGAAAAGGCGTGGGTCTGTAGATGGGGAAAAATGATTTGCTGGTTTTTACAAAATTGGAGAGTCGATCGTGTGGAGACTCCCTGAACCGAGCGAAATGTTGAACCCCACACAGATGCACTGCAAGAAGGGAGTGCTTTAAGTTCGAGAGATAAAACTGTAAGATTCCGGCCTAAACCAAGAACAATGGCCGTTCCAAAGTCAATTCGGTCACAAGATAGGATGGGTTGATATGTAGGAGGGAAGCTAAGAAATGCGTGAGATCAATGGTGATCCGAGATTGTAGGTGTGTTGTGATTTCAGCATGAAAATACTCTGAATGATTGAGTTTTTCCTGATTGAGAGTGATTTCTGTGAGTTCGTGTAGACGAAAGATTGTATGTATAAACTTTGATGAGAAATTGCTCGTTTAGGCGACTGTTATTCGAATGTTCGAAAAACCTTGTTCTTTCAATCAGGATTCAGAGACATTTTATAATGCCGGAGTTAAAAACACCATGATCCCATGAAGTGTGACAGTTGCTGGAATTAGAGAGTGGGGAAGTGGGAAATCGTGTTAAACCAATTACTCATCGTGTGGAGACTTGGTTAAATTTCCACCCACTACTTTGCTGACTCTTCCAACTAATTACGCGACTTCCTCACATTCTCATCGTGGGTGAACACACGTGTCGTAGACCGCCAGACCAAAACCCTAGTTAATATCCCCCCATGTGACACGATTGAATTCTCGTGATTGTGGAGTCAGTTGCTGACTTTATGGGACGATGAGTCCGTGTAGTGCTGAGTTGAACATGATTAGAAAATATTCTGAAACTCATAAATTTAACATGTCTGCTGAGACAAGGTATCATTATAACCTAAAACGAGCAAACTGTGTTATTGAATTGTCGAATATTGATAGTTGAACCAATATTCTTTGATCTGAGCAAATATTGCTAGTATGAGCGAATATTGTCGATTCGAGCAAATATTGCCAGTTTGAGAAAATATTGCTCGTTTGATGAATTTATTGATAGCATGACCGAATAAAATATTAATTTAAGTTACTGACTGTTGGGTCGAGCAAAATAAATAAAGTGTTGATTATGAAATCATTATAAAATTATCGGAGTGTTTGAATCTATTCATAATCACGTTTCTGCAGAGCTCTGGATTCAAAACCCTAATTTTACCAAAATGATGATTTATTGCAAACCAACACAGAGTGACACAGGGACCGGCTACATGGGATGACGGGTTCACCATATATCTCCCAAATGCTTCGAATAAGAAAAATACCAAAGTCTCCTGAGACCAGTTGGTGAAAGAATGATTAAATGCTGGTTTAATCACTAAAATAATGCTAGTGTGAGCGATAAATAATAAAACATGGTATTATGGAATATGAAGGACCGACCAAGAGGTCATGAGACCGGCTCTTGGTGGGTGTGGGACCAGTGGATGGTTGTTTGAGCAAACTTCCAATTGTTTGGAAAGAGTTTGAACCTAATATGAGCAATTGAGCAAATTAGGTTAAAATCATTAAAACATGCGGGACCAGCTTCTTGCAAGCCTTAGGGTCACCCTTGGACCATCAAGGGGATGCGCCCGTGTTACCATAAAGTCCTCGTTTTAGTCCTAAGAATTTTGATATTTTCTGGTGCACGTTTGAGCAACATTTGGAGAAAATATGCAAAATCCATGGTTTTGCTGAAACTGGGAAAAATACATGAGATGAGGGAAAATAAATAAAACAGGAAATTACAAGGTGTGGGACTGGCCACGGCTAGGGCATGGTCGGCCGGCTGACAAGTACAGTCCCACATATTTCCCAGTTTTATGTAATTTTATGTGTTTTCTCTGATTTAAGGGAAATTCCATGAAACTGGAGAATTTGATGAAATTAGGGAACTTCCATGAGATGAGAGATAAAATAAAATAAAATAAAGAATGATAGTGTGGGACGGGAAAAGGCCAAGGCATGGCCGACCGGCCATGGGTGCGGATCCCACCACTCTTCCCAATTTTACTAAGTTTTGATGATTTTATATATTTTTCATAAAATCAAAGGGATTTGTTGAAAAACAAGATATTTTGTTGAAATCAGGGAGTTTTCATGAAATCAAGAAACAAAATACCAAATGGAGAATGTATTAGATGACGTTCAGTCGATATCGCTTACTGCTGGTGACTCTTCTGTTGCAGCTGATAGTGTGATAGAGCCTCTATCCAATGACTTGTTGAATGCAGTTTTTCAGCGTCAGTTTACTACAGTTTCCTACATTCCCAACAAGTGCAGGTTGGCTTTCTCGAGGGCTTTAAAAGGTTTCCTTGATCGGATTCTGGCGAACCCTTCCATGATGAATAATTTGTTGTGGCTGCTACTCCTGCATGTTTGTACGATGTCGTTGTTTCTTCCTAAGTGTGAAGCTGAGTAGAAGTCGAGTAACCGCATGCGTTTGCAGGTGATAGCTATCCTTCAGGCTCTTGCTGAGTAGAGGGAACCTAACGGTTGTTTTTCTTTAGTTAATAAACTGCTCCAACAGCTAGTTCGGTGGAGTTTTGATGATGGGAGGAAGGGTGTTGAGAAGCAACAACTAGCCAACATCACAGCGAGTCAACGGAAGATAAACGCTGGACATTTTGCAGCCGCGATTCGGGTGCTGTCCTCTTCAGGTGTTGCCCCATATAAAGATAAGACTTATGCTGATTTGCTCGATAATCATCCCTTTGCCCCTCCCCCGGAAGTTCTCTTGGATGATTTTACCACGTACTCTATTTTTGTTGGCCCTAAGGCTGTTCTGGGAGCCGTCAAAAGTTTTCCTAAAGGCACGACGTGTGGTCGTGACAGCCTACGTGCGAAACACTTGGTTGATGTTTTTAGTAGTGCGGCGGCTGCATGGGCGGATGACTTGCTTTTGTCTATTTCTGGGGTTGTCAATCTTTGGTTGGCTAGCAAATTCCCCATTGAATTAGGCGAACATATTGCTAGTGCACCATTGATACCTTTGCTTAAACCTGGTGGAGGTCTTAGGCCCATTGTTGTTGGTACAGTTTGGCGCAGATTGGTTTCCAAGGTGGCTGCTTTCGCCATTGGAAAGGATATGACATCTTATTTAGGAGACTACCAATTCGGGGTTGGTGTTCCTATAGGAGGTGAAGGTATTTTACATGCTGTAAATCTCCTTTTAGAGATGAAGGGTCATTCGGAAAAAAATGTCAATGTTGCTAATTGACTTTTCTAATGCCTTTAATATGGTGAGCAGATCTCAGCTCATCAAGGAAGTCCGTCTCCATTGTCCAGGTGTTTCTCGTTGGGTAAAAAATTTCTACCTTCGCCCGGCTAAGCTTTATTGTACCCAATATATTTTGACTTCAGCACTGGGAGTGCAACAAGGTGACCCCCTCGGTCCCTTGCTTTTTGCTATTACTCTTCACCCTTTAGTGAAGTCTATTGCTTCTCGTTGCAATCTTGATTTACATGCTTGGTATTTAGATGGTGGTACAATTGTGGGTGACACTTTAGAGGTAGCTAAGGCCTTGTGCATAATTGAAACAGAAGGTACAAGTAGGGGGTTACATCTTACTATAAAGAAAACTGAAGTATTTTGGCCTTCCGTCGATCCCAGAAGAATATAAGATGGTGTTTTCCCCCCAGAGATTGGTAGACCTTCTAAGCGTGTTAAACTTTTGGGAGGTACAGTGAGTTTGGATATGAACTTTATTAGCGACATGTTACTGAACAGGGTGCATAAAACTGTTCAATTAATGGAGTCGATCAAAAAACTCAGGAATCCTCAAAGTGAGATGCTTCTACTGTGCAACGGTACTGGTGTGTCTAGACTTTATTTTGCAATGTGTACCACCAATCCTGCTGATGATCTTTTTGATGATAAGCTTCATCAGTATTTTAGGCTTCTTATTACTGGTGATGGTGCGGGTTTTGGTCCTCTACAGAAGAGATTGGCTACCTTGACTATCAAGTATGGTAGCCTTGGTATTTATACCATGGCTGACACTCGTGCTTATTGTTTTCTTGCTTCTCAGAGCCAGACTACTTTAGTGCAGAAAGTGATCATTGGTGATTTATTCTCAACAGACAGAGGTTCAGCCTATCAGTTGGATCTTCGGACCTTTACCCAGGTATGTGGATTACCATCTACTTATTGTGTCGATGATTCTTCCACCCCCTCCCCCTGCACTCCATGGCATTAGTTTATTTTGATGCAGTCAAGAATCAAATCCCAAACCAATTTCATATGTCTGCAAGAGACTCCACGTTATGGCAATGTAACAGTGTCAAGCATGCCCAAGATTATCTCTTGGCAGTTCCCATTAGTGGGCTCAACCAATGCCTTGGTCCTCGACAATTTAGAGTTGTGCTTTGCTATCGTCTTGGTATTCCTCTTTTTATTGACAATAGTATTTGCCCAAGTTGGAATAAATCTATGGACATTTTTGGAGATCACGCGCTTCATTGTGCTAAGGATATTGGTTATAAGTTTCGCCATGACGTTGTTCGTGACACTGTCTTTGATATATGCTACAAAGCCAATGTGCCTACACATAAGGAGGTTCCTCTTGGTCTTCATTCGGATGATGGTAAAGACCTAAAGCCCGCTGACATCCTCGTCCTCAACTGGGAGAATGGGAAAGATGTATGTATGGATATTGCAGGTGTCGCTCCTTTCACTGGTGATGGTGTTCTCTCTTTTTTCCCTGGCAAGGCTATTTCTGGTGTTGTTTCGCGCAAAGATATCAAATATTTGGACAAGTGTGCTTCACATGGATATGGGTTGGGGGTCTTGGCCTTTACTACCTTAGGAGAACTCGGTGAGGATACTTTAGCCTATTTCAAGCGTCTAAAGAATTATTTCTTTAGTAATGATGCTAGCAGTGGATTAGGCAAGTTTATTTTTTATAGATTAGGCGTTTCTATTCAGAGAGGAGTTGGAGCCCATCTTGTAGCTAGGCTGCCAACCAAAAGCTTTGTATGAGAAATATTTTGTAAAATAATTATAATAAATACCAAATAATAATAAAACAATGGGCATGTGGGACCCGCTAGGGCATGGACAGCTGGCTAGTGCCCGGTCCCACAATTTTTCCCTAATTTTTTAATATTTTCTATGATTTTAGAGAAAACACATGAAATTAGGTAAGTTTAGGGAAAATTCATGAAATCAAGGAATTTTCATAATTTGAGAGAAACAATAAATAATGGGGACATGAGGTGCGGGACCAACCAAGGCCAAGGCATGACCGGCCGGCCGGCGGTCCCATGACACCTTTCCCTAATTTTATTATTTTTTGATAAAATCATGTGATTTAGATAAAAATACATGAAATTAGGTAATTTTCATGATTTTAGAGAAAACCCATAAAATCAAGGAATTTTCATAATTTAAGAGGAATAATAAAATAATGGGAACGTGAGGTGTGGGACTGACCACGGCCAAGGCATGACCAGCCGTCCAGCGGTCCCATGACACCTTTTCCTAATTTTATTATTTTTGATGAAGTCATGTAATTCAGACAATTTCTTTGAAAAATATGAAAATTTGCTCGAACGAGAGGATTTTCATGAGATCGGGGAAATAGTAAAAATATGATAAGATATAAAATTGGGCGCGGGACTGGTCACGGCATGACTGGTCGGCTGGTGAGCCCAGTCCCGTGGCGATTTTGCTAATATTTTATTACTATTATTTTTCCTTCCTATTTTGCATAGGTTCCTCGTTCGTTAGTATTTTTGAAATGCTTGTTCGTGCATTCAAAATGCTGGTCTGTGCATTATTTTCCAATTACACTTGCACCATTTTTGTCAGGGCTTATTCGATGCTCAGATGCCTGTTTCGTTGAATATTTATCACTAACCCGTGGCATTCTGCTGGGAAGAACCACGAATTGAAGTGACGAAATATAATGAAAAATCATAGAATATTGCTGGATATTCAGATGATTAAAGATGGCTCGTAGAATATTGTTGGATATTCAGACGATGGTTTGTAGAATATTGATGGATATTCAGACAATTTTAGACAATTAATTGATGGCTCTATACTAGAAGGGCTTCCTGTCTAGGAGCATTAATCATCTGAGGGTTGAGCAATATGAACTTGCTGGAGTGTCATATTCATATTGCATAGTCGGGGAAAACCGGGTTGCATCCCGAAGATGTTATCGCTCTATACTAGCAGGCATGCTGTCTAAGAGCCATCAAATATTTCGATTCTATACAGTATGAGATGTGTCGTGGTCTCAGCTGGAGAATGCACATCTACATCTTCTCTGAGAGACTTTCTCCATCAGAGGTTTACGACATGATCTTTCATGCTTGGAGACATGAGTCTCGATACTCATCTGATTGCCGGATCTGGAGTAATTACTGAAATTTCTCAGTATTCGTGAGATATACCGCAACCTCAGCTGAGAGACCACACATCTACATATACTCTGAGAGACAGCCTTCTCAGTCAGAGATTCATGGCATGAGCTTTCATGCTTTAATGAGAGACATGAGCCTCAATACTCATCCGGTTGCCGAATCTGGAGTATAGTTTTACAATTTTACCCTTTGTCGAAAATCCACCATCTACAGGGTCTAACAACCACACTCAATATTTTATTTCAGCAATCTGTATCGAATAAATCCAATATACTTCTAAGAGAACCAACTAGACAGTCAGACTCAATCAAGGAAAATACATCCAAGAGTTATATCTCTGTTTCTCAATGTAATCAGCAAATCAAACATATAGAAATCCGCGAGCCTGATTATTATGAGAAACAACTTGAACGGTACCAAAAACCAATATTCAAGTGCTAATCAATTTGTATCAACAACCGAAGGTTAGATTATCTAATTGATTGAACTATGCATAACCTGTGATTTTTTAATTATATAAAAATATACAGTAAAACTTCGATAAATTAATAGCCTTGGGACCGGAGAAAATTATTATTTTAGTGAAGTTATTAATTTATCGAGTTAAAATTTAGCCTATACAAGCCTAGTTGGGATCAGAAAATTTTATTATTTTAACGAAGTAATTAATTTATCGAAGTTCTACTGTAATATGGAAAAGAAATAACACAAACACCATAAATTTTGTTAACGAGGAAACCACAAATGCAGGAAAACCCCGGGACCTAGTCCAGATTTGAACACCACACTGTATTAAGACGCTACAGACTCTAGCCTACTATAAGTTAACTTTAGACTGGAATATAGTTGATCCGTAACCAATCTCACACTGATTCAGGTATAGTCATGTTCCTTACGCCTCTGAATCCCAGCATGACTCTACGCACTTGATTTCCTTAGCTGATCACATCCACAACTAAGAGGTGATACGACCCAAAGTCGAAGACTTGATAAACAAATCTGTCTCATACAGAAAAGTCTATTGAATAGATAAATCTATCTCTTACAGAAATACCCACGAGTTTTTGTTAAGTATTTTGATACACCGAACTTATATTCCCGAAAAATAGTCTAGTAATATCAATTACCTCACAATAATCTTAATCGTATGGTAGCGAAATAAGATATTGTGAAATCACAAACGATGAGACGAAGATGTTTGTGACTACTTTTTATCTTACCTATCGGATATTGAATCTCGAGAAAATCTTAGAGAAGATAATACTCAATACTATAGAACAAAGTAAGATCAGAACACGCAACTACAGAGAAAATATTTGGGTTTCGCTTCAGAATCCCTATGAAGTCTTTAATTCAGTAACCTATAATGGTTTTAGGAAAAACCTAGGTCAAAGGAGAGTCGACTCTAGTCGCAACTAGTATCACACAAGAGGTGTGGGGATTAGGTTTTCCAGTTGCTAGAGTTCTCCCTTATATAGTCTTCAACTCAGGGTTTGATAGATTTTAAACAAAGAAATCAATATTCACCGTTAGATGAAAACCTGATTAAAGATTCAAGCTAATTTTGCTTAAAACCAAAGCAATATCTCTCCACCATTAGATGGTCTTAGCTTGTTACACACAATTAAATATATCTTCATTTAGATATGGGTAATCGTACCTAAATGTGTATATTGAGCTGGCTCAACAATAGTTAACGAAGTTATCCATATGAACACTTTTGTATTAACCACATTCATCTAACACTTCTAGATCAAATGATAATCAAATGAATCTAATTGTGTTACTCATAGAGTTGTTCATGTGTTTATTCTTATAGAAGTATATAAGACACAATTGAAACAAAATCGGATTTGATTCAAGAGAATCAATTCATGAACATTTAGCCACGGTTTGCAAAGATTTCATTCCTTAATTTATAAGTATATTTGTTCATGAGTATGAAATCATACTTAACCGATTTTAGAACTTAAACCAACTCAGTTTGCAAATGGGTACGAAAACTTAAGTTCCAGACTTTGGTTACGTCCGACCGTTCGCAAACCGGTATGCATACTGTCGTCCGGACCTAACTCAGGTGAAACCGTTCGCATATTGGTATGCAAACTTGGTTTTCAAACTTTGACAGTTAAAATTGTTTGCATAATGGTATGAAAACTTGGTTCCCGGACCTAAATCATACCACAACAATTTGCATACTGGTATGCATACTGTGCTATATCCATACAATGGTTATTTGTTCTAAACTCTCATTTCAATCATTGAAATATCCTTAAAAGACGACAATAGCTGTCTCACACAAACTATTAGCTTATAAGTAATTTTCAAGTGATAGAATGATTAATATGAAATATTCCGAGTCTACATCAAATGATTGTCTCACAAAAATCATGTAAGATGTTTCAAGTCAATTCTCACATGATCATTTTTTGACTTATTATTTAGTTTCCAACAAATAAATTGTTTCCAACTAAACTCATCAAGAATAATGATGAACGTAGCTAAAGTAAAAAACTTTACAACACATATTTCGAGAAAGATATAAGTGAGTTAAACTCAGCTCGAAATATCAAATGTGTATAATGTAAAAGTCTATATAGCTATACGACTAAGCCTCAATAGGAGAAAGAATAGAATAGACTTTTGAATGATAGATAATTTTTAGTCTCCACATACCTTTTGTTGATGAAGTTCTTCCAAGCTTCCTCAAGAAGGAGAATTGAATTTATTATGGTTGGGACTCCTTGGTGGACTATTGAAGCTATTCTAAGCAGGTGCTTAATGGTAGCTTCTACGTGTAGGACTCCTGGGTGGACAAGCATGTCATTGTGGTAAGAATGACTGCTAAACCCTCATACCACAATGCAGAGCACTAAAGTTCGATTTATTTTCAATTGGTATAAGGGTTTAGCAGTTATTCTCACTTCAATCACATATTTATCTTGGGCTTCATGCAAATAATCTCCAAAAGAACATCTTGAGGATAGTATTCAAAGACTTGCCGCTGTGAGGGAGCCATCCCAAGAATATAATTCGTGGAGGAGCATAGAAGCTTGACTAATTTGCATTTTCACGATGAGATTGATGAAGTTTTTCTGAAAAGTGATTTTGAAGTTGAATCTGAATGGGTTATCTTGTGCAGACAGTTGGGAGTTGATGCTGAAATTTGATCAGCTAGTATTATCTTCAATTCGTCTGGTGACATCCTTCTTTTTGACTCTTGGACAATATTTCTTTCATTTCGTAAAGACTCATTCATTAACACACTTGATTTTTTGACTTTAGGGTGTTAAGAAATGATAGAAATACTATTCAAGAGATGAAAAGAAGGAATATCTTTCCTTTTTCAGTTATGTTGCAGTTTATTAGCATTTGCATAGGCTACATAAGATTGATAGACCTTTTCAAAGATATGATTGTGCCTGTGGTTGGCAACCTGATATCCATTATCTTGATTGTTCTCAACTTTTATACTGCCATCTTGATGTTGTTCAGTAATACTAGATGTCGTCGTGATGTTCATGCAGACCTTGGTGAGAACCATCTTTGGTAGGAAAGCAGGTGTATATTTCCAAATCGGAATGGGTTGTCTTGTGCAGACTGCTGAGAGTTGATTGTGAAGTTAAGCAGCTAGTTTCATCTCCATTTCGTCTGGTGATATGCTTCTTTTCATCTCTTGGACATTATTTATTTCATTTCTTACACCCTAAAGTCAAAAAATCAAGTAAGAATGAAGGAGTCTTTATGGAATAACTACTAGTTGAACTGAAGACAAACTGCACATACAGCCACCGCTGATTGCATAACGCGTTATACATCCTTTTTTTGTTGGAATGTTATTTTTGAGGCATAATGTGTTATGCATCCTTTGTGGTGTTTTGCGTAATGGCTATGGAAAATTGTGCCTAAAAGGATAAACACCTCCGAATTTTTTGTAAAGACTATAAATTTGATATTATTATTTGTACTCATTGTGTAGATTTATACAAAATCTTTCCAATGAGATAAAATTTGTAAAATTTAAGGTACGGATTTTTATATATGTTATAATCTAGTTTGCTTGCCAATTATACCCCTGAAAAAATATGATACATAAAGAATTATAGTAATTGGACTAAAAAAGAGAGGCATTTTCGGTTTTTTAATAGTAACATTTCCAATTTTTTTATCAAATTGCAAATAGGAGGAATATGCATCCCTGATTTAGTAAGGGTGCACTTAGATGTTTGTGTAAACTAAAATTTTCTGATCAACTAAACTTCGTTAAAATTAATAATTTTGTTAAAATAGTAAAAAGAAAATTGTTCCAAGGCTATTAATTTATCGAAAATATCTTATCAACCAAAGTTTAGAATCACTAACTAATTTCTATGCTTGATGAAAGTTGAAATGGACAACATTTGCATCCAGTTGCATAGCGCTAGCCAGGTCTATATAAGTATGGGCCCTCACTAACTACGAGCATTTCTGTGTTTGCATAAATGTGAAAACTACATGGAGACCCATTCTCCCAGAGTTTTCCACTATCAAACCCACCGACAAAAAACTTCAGGGGCACACCCAATTTTCCACCAAAAATTACTCTCTCGCCCATATTTTCTAAAATTATACTTTCGTTCATATTTCTTCTTCGTTTCCTTTGGATAACTTTACGAACTAGGTTCCGTGGATTGTATCGAAGATTCGAGGTATTGCGGATGGCAGAGAAGATGAAGATTGAGAGATTGATTAGGTTCTTGATGATTATTGAAGTTGTTATTTGGTTTTTAATGTTTGTGATGGATTTCGTGAGATTTTAGAAGCTCAAGAAGAACACAAAGAATGGGTACTCAAATATGGAGAATTTGGTTTGGTTTGGAGGTCGTTTTGCTGTTAATAAAACAATTAAGTACTTTGGTTTCTGCCATTTCTTGTATGAAATATTATGGTGATTTATGTGTGTTCTAGAGATCTTAAATGAGATGTAGGGAGTTGGGTTGTTGTCGGAATTTGCATGGGAGGTACATGTGCTATTGAAATACGCAGTGAGGTTATCTCTCGACTAATTGCAACACGCACAGAAGATGTTCGAGCAATTGCCTGAATGATGTTGTTGCTGTAATGAAATGGTGAGAACCGTTGTTGTTTCCATAGGTCGTTGGCAGTCTGAACTCTGTTGATTTAGAAAATGAAGGAAGGTGACTTGGTAGAGATGGCTAGGCGTTCTGGTGGAGTTTTAATCCTGTATTACTGCCAGAAATCAGTGAAGAAAAAGCTTAATAATTGAAGTATGGGTCTGTGGAAAGGATACAAGAGATACTATAAATTGATAAGAACAAGAAAAATGGTTGTGTTGTGGTGTTTTTGAGTTCGAGTTTGGAGCTGAACTGAGCTGGATTTCAGCTGGAAATAAGTCGTCTTTGTGACTGATTTTTGTACATATACAAAGTGAGTTTTTGTTGCTAATTAGCCGTGGTTAATGGCAGAGATTGGCTAGAGTATAGTGGGGGTTCTGGGTTGCTACTAGACCAAGAACTTGAGCTAAAAATCAGATGGGAGTTGATATGTGATGCTTCCCGTGGTGTTGCTGTTCAAAGAAGCTGAAATGGAGGAAAGTTTGTTCTTCTGAAATGATGGTTTCTGCTGGTTGTTTTTGAGAAGATTAAGATGGGTTTAAGAGTTAACGGTAGCACGAAACCTGGGGTATGAACTTGTTGGTGATTTTGGTAGTGTTATGGGCCGACAGGTCAGCCAGAAGTGTGTCCGGAAAACTGATGTTCTGAGATGGTTCAACTGGCTTTATTGCCATGGTCTGATAGCAGGCTATAGCGTCTGTTGCTGCTGTATTTGTGGTCGCGTTTGGCAGTAGATGGGACGTGACTTAGAAATTGAGCCCGTTAAAATATGGGAAAATTAGGGGGAGACCCAAAAAAAATAATCTCATTGTCAAGCCCACAATTAATTTTTGGTACGGTGACACCCATAATTATATGAATCAATACATAACTCATTATGCATGCTATCTTTTCAGGCATAACTTGTTATGCAGCCTAATTTTTCAGGGGTATAATTGGAAGCGTAACTTGGACATAACATATCTAAAAATCCGCGCCTTAGAATTTTACAAATTTTATATCGTTGGAAATCTTTTTAAAAAAGCTACGCAACGAGTACAAACAAGAATATCAAATTTTTGTTTTTCACGAAAAAATCAGAGGTGATCATCATTTTAGGGAAAATTTTCGAAAACTTGATATATAATCATTATGCAGTCACCAAAAACGATGCATAACACATTCTGCAGACGCATAACTAATTATGAAACCATTTTCTCCACTGCATAACACATTATGCATTTGGATAACAAAATTATGCATCTATAACAAGTTATATTACCATTTTTTGGTTGATTTTAGCGCGTACATATAAAAAATTGATGCATAATGCAGTATGCATCCATATTTACGGATGCATATCAGGTTATGCATCTATTTTCTCTATGCATAAAAGATTATGAAACAATTTTCTCAATGCATAACGCATTATGCAGTCATATTTTCGGATGCATAACAGGTTATGCAACAAATTTTATAGATGCATAATAGGTTATACATCAATTTTCACGACTGCATAACATGTTATGCAGTTATTATTCTAGGTGTATGAAAACAAATACAGCACAAAATTCATTGCACTGTCATCCATAAAGGAAGACATATGGGTTATAAGTAATCGCAAAAGCACCACTTTTTATGATGTGTTCAGTTTATCATGTACCAGTGGATGGCATCGCTTACCATCATTCTAGGTTGGCTATTTCAGTTATGTTCGGTCAAGTAGAACTTGGCTTAGGCGCTGGTAGAGTGACAAAAGCTTGCAGCAGAACTGGTTCAGGCTCTTTTACAAGCACCTGGTGTACAGTCTGTTGATGCTTCAGAGATGAAACCTCTGTTGATTTCTAAAACCTTTCAATCTCCTTCCCTGCACATAATTCACATTCAACACAATCCCATGCATTTATTCAAGACTCTATATAAGAACTCTGAATCACTTGATCCATTCATTCCCATAAATCTACAACAGTGGCTTGTTTTCACGGCAGAAAGCTTGTGTTGTTCATTGGCTTCTCTTGGGCAGCAATAAGGAACTCAAAACAAAACCAAACTCCCCAAAATCGAGTACCCAGTTTTCATTTCCTTCTACATATTGGAAATCATGCCCTGATCTCCTCCATTCAATCACTGTGAATCATTGGCAGAAAACTCATCATCGCTCTATTTTCTCATCTTCCCAAAATTCTCTTGGGTAGTAATAGATAATCACCACTGCTTGGAATAACATTATCCCATCTTCCCCAAATTCCATCAAAACCCTCTTCAATCTTTACTTCCTTCATGAATTGATACAAACCCGTTCTTCCTTATTGTCTGTAACATCATTATTCTCTCATAATCACAGAACAAAAACCTAATTTCTTCGACCAACATAACCACATCAAACCATTTCCTCATCTATGTGAACCAATTACTCAATCTCACAGTAAACCCTAACCATATTCAATTGCCGTAGCATCATCGTCTCCATCTCAGATTCATCTCTGAATTTAATCCATCTCAGATTCATCCCTAATTTTCTTCTTCAATTCTTCCATCAATTCATCAAAAAATATGAATGAACTTGAGTGATAACCAATACCCACTCTTCTTAATCGACCACAACTCGTCGGGAATTCACGGGAGAGTGGAGAGGAAGAAGAAAAGGAATTGAAGAAGAAGAAGAAAAAAACACGAAATAGAATTTTATAAAATTTGGGTTTGACAATAATTTTATCTTAGAAAATGGGTGCGCGCCTTCAGATTTCTGGGGATGGGTTTCACAGTGGAAAAGATCCTAAAAATGGGTCTCCCTGTAGTTTTCACTTAAAACATCTTGAGAACACAACTTGTTGCCAATAGTTTTGGTCATTAAAGGGCTGAGATTTGGAAGCCTGTAGGGTTTATGAATGTTGAGAATCGTGGGGTATGTATCTTATTCGCAAAACCAGGTGCTAAGGTCCAAAATTTGCATGGAAAAATTCCTTCCGCAGGTGGTTGGGATTCACCTGGTGGCACAAAAGGTGCAGTTGCAGTGGATACTAGTGATCATGGATTCATGATGCTGGGAACAATTTTGGGTTGGGTGGAGTATCTAAAATAGGCAGTTCAAGTCATCCTGAAGATGTAACTGGATGGTTGGGAAATGGAGAGGTGGCAGCAATAATGGATGGGTAGTGGCTAGTGAGGTTCTTAGTTCGTGATATTTTCCCCAATAGGAAGAAGTAGATCAATTTCATTTTCATATGACTTATAAGTAGATCAATGTCATGCAGACTCGACTTCATAACATGTTATGCAGTAGTGCAAATGGATGCATAACCTATTATGCATCTATAAAATTTGTTGCATAACTTGATATGCAGTCCAGAAAACGGTTGCATAACACGTTATGCAACAAATTTTTTGTTACTATTGAAACCAACAAAAACAAAGACTGCATAACTTGTCATTCACCTACAGTAATATATGCATAACATGTTATGCATCGAGAAAATATATGCATAACCTGATATGCATCCGTAAATATGGATGCATACTGCATTATGCATCAATTTTTTTATGTACGCACTAAAATCAACCAAAACAATGGTTACATAACTTGTTATAGATGCATAACTTTGTTATCCAAATGCATAATTTTTTATGCAGTGGAGGAAATGGTTTCATAATGTGTTATGCATCTTTTTTGGTGGCTGCATAATGGTTATGTATCAAGTTTTCGAAAATTTTGCCTAAAATGATAATCACCTCCGATTTTTTCGTGGAAAACAAAAATTTGATATTCTTGTTTGTACTCGTTGCGTAGTTCTCTTTAAAAGATTTTCAACGATATAAATTTTTTAAAATTCCAAGGCGCGGATTTTTAGATATGTTATATCCAAGTTGCGTTGCCAATTATACCCCTGAAAAATTAGGGTGCATAACGAGTTATCCCTGAAAAAACAGTATGCATAACACATCATGCGGATGCATAAACCTTCATGCATACATGTTTTAATAATTTCTGATAATTATGGGTGTCACAAAAATATTTATGAGTGTCGCGGTATCCAAAATTAATTGTGGGCCTAACAATGAAAATATATTTTATTTTATTTTTGAGTCTCCCCCTATTTTCCCCGCATAAATTTGTTCCTTTATGATAATAATAGTGTTTTAGTCCTAGTCTTAAAAGACGGGTGCTGTTATGCTTACTGAGCTTTTATCCCGTAATATCTCCTGATAGAGAAATGAATGGAAAGATGCAAACTCTTAGCATTTAGATTGGTAAGTGGGCTGATGTGGATCCCATCCTTATTAGATGCGGTAGCAAATTTCGGGAGATCTTTTCTGTCATGATATCATTTCCACTTAAATACCATGTTGTGATCGATAATGCATGATGACCAATAGCTAGCTAGGAGGGCCACTGGGCCAGGACTCCATGGTGCACTCTAAATTCGCATGCATTGGAGCCAGTTTGCATGTTCTCCCTGCATCTATCTATATATATATATATGCATGCTACCAATTTAAGTATATGTGATAAAATCATATGATACTGACCCTACATGTATCGTAATCTACCTCTCATTTCACATGCTTTGACTTGATATAGGAAACATAAAAGAGAATCTGAAGCTGGAATCTTAAAGATTGTCTCTGAATTCTACTCAAAAGTCTTTCTATATATAATCCAACCCTTCTTTTTGTTTATAACCTTTAACGACAAGTCTAGCCTTGTACTTGTCAATAGTTCCGTCTGGTTTCATTTTCCTTTTGAAAACCCATTTGGAACCAAGTGCTTTAAAACCAGGTGGAAGATCTACCATTTCCCATGTATGATTTTGTAAATAGAATCAACTTCACTATTAGACGCTTCTTTCCAAAAAGGAGCTTCGGGGGTAGACATCGCTTCTTTAAAAGTTTGAGCCTCCTTTTCTATCATATATGTTAGAAAATCTGAACCAAAAGACTTAGGAACTTTTATTCGCTTACCTCTCCGAGGTTCTTCAATTTGAAGATTAGTGCTTTCCATATCGTCATGAGTTCTCTTAGTAGAACCATAATTTTGAATTTTCTTACATGGAAATACATTTTCAAAAAATGTAGCATTTCTTGACTCCATAATGGTATTCACATGTATATCAGAAATTTCAGACTTATGTACTAAGAATCTGTAAGCACAACTATTTTCTGCATATCCTAAGAAAATGCAATCAATCGTCTTAGGTCCAATCTTAATCCTTTTTAGGAAGTGGCACTTCCACTTTAGCCAAACACCCCCACACTTTTAGGTGTTTATAGGAAGGTTTCCTTCCTTTCCATAATTCGTAAGGAGTTTTATCCTTCCTTTTATGGGGTAATTTGTTTATGACATAATTTGCCGTAAGTTAAAGCTTCCCCCCACAAATTTTGTGGTGCTCCGTAATTCAACGGTAAGGAATTCATCATTTCCTTAAGAGTTCTATTTTTTCCGTTCAAAGAACCTTAGTTTTGTTGCGGTGAGTACTAGCTGTGATAGTTTGATGAATTATGCCATATCTTGAACATGGTTCAATAAGTGGACATTCATATTCTCCACCTCTATCACTTCTAAGAATTTTGATTTTCTTATCAAGTTGATTCTCAACTTGATTTTTGTAATGCTCAAACACTACAACGGCTTCATCTTTATTTCTTAGTAAGTATACATGACAATATCGTGTACTGTCATCGATAAAGGTTATGAAATATTTTTTCCCACCTCTACTTTCTACCATCTTTAAATCACAGATGTCGGTATGAACCAATTCAAGAGGTTCCGTATTTCTTTCAATTGAATGGAAAAAAGGAGTTTTTGTCATTTTTGCCTCAACACAAATTTCACATTTGTGAGTTGGATTTATGCGAAAGTTAGGCATTAAATTCATGTTAATTAATCTTCTTAAAGAACCGTAATTAGCATGACCTAACCTTTCGTGCCATAAATCAAATGACTCGACGGCTGTAAATGAAATTGTTTACTGTATTGATTTCACGATCAACAGGAAGCATACTCATCATGAATAAACCATTATTAAGGTACCCCTTTCCAACATATATCCCATTCTTGGAAAGTACAAACATGTCAGATTCAAAAAATAGTTTGAAACCATGTTTAATCAACAAGGATCCTGAGATTAAATTTTTCCGAATGTCCGGAACATGAAACATGTTATTAAGCGTGAGTTCTTTACCGGATATCATTTTTAATATCACCCTTCCTTGTCCTTAAACCCTTGACATTGCTAAATTTCCCATGAATATACTTTCTTCATGGGGCTTTTTCCGATAATGGGAGAATGCGCTCTTATCAGAACAGACATGGCATGACGCACCGGTATCAACAAACCACTGGCAGGAATTGCTGATCATGTTCACTTCAGATACCACAACGCACAGTTGGTTGTTTTCTGCATTTTCAATGTTCACGGAAATTGGCATGTTATCCTCCATTTGCATTTCCAATTTTTCGGAAGGTCCTGCTTGAAACAAAACTATTCAGTTTAGTAATGATTCCAATTAATGGCTACGGACAAATTGCAATGAACCAATTAAATGGAACAGTAAAAGACAGAGAAATGGAAAGGTATAAGACAGAGATACTAGATGAAAACGACGTTAATTAATAACGTGGCTTTTAATTCAAACCGTGCAGTTGGTTCTAGACGCTAGATTAGATTCAGTTCCTCCCTTGGGAAATGAATTCTAATCTACTTAATTAACCCGCCTATTCAACTTCCTTCCCTTGAAATTAATTCCAACTGTCGCCTATTAACCAAGCATCCAGCGTACAGAAGAAAAGAAGAAGATAAAGAAGGAATTTTCGTCTTAAGATTGTTGGATATCTTCTCCCTTTTTATGCTGCTGACGATGATCCGAGATGCGAGAACCAGAGATTAAGAAAAGAAACTCAGAGAATTAGAAGACTATGAATTATGCATAGACCGAGTCGAGTATTGGATACTCTGTCCTTAAGACGAGATTCTCCCCACTCCGGTGCTAATGGGTTCTCACTTGCGAAACGTCTCCCAGGATACAACGATCTTTCTTCCTCGAGTAGAAGCACTCCAAACTCAAGGAAACAACGAACCAAATTTAGTGTTTATCTCTCAATTCTATGACAACAATGAATGCAAGTGAAATCAGATTTTGTGTGTGCTTTTCTTTTGTATAGAATGAAACATGAGTGGGGTTTATATACTTGATTGGTGTCTCTTAGGAAAGGACATAGTGTCTCTTCGCGAAGAGTCACATCTCTTGTAAGAGTCCTTTCATGGAGAGTCACACCTCTTGGATAGAATCCATTCATGGAGGGTCATATCTCTTGGAAACAACCCTTCAATCATAACTAACATAATTTCTATTCAAGTTTCTAACAATCCCCCACATTTGAATATAACTTCTAAGAATGCAAATGTTATGCAGACACTAAAGAGAGATAAAATGAAAAGTCATTGCATGGGGATAGGTAGCTTTTGGCTTTGAACCTTCCTTAGTGAATAACTATCGGATTTACTCACTAACCAGTGAACGCGATGTCTTGAACTGTTCAGTTTTTAATGTAAACCAAGATAATAGTTATCACACAATGTCTTTTCTCACTAATTTGGTTCTACGGTTGTGTTCATTTCGGCCCTGAACAAATCCCGGATTCATGAGTGCTCTAGGAAATTAAAGCCTTATAAAATTTCCATAGAATCGGCCACAATTCTACACTCACATAGGTGATGTCCCATTAAGAATACCCTGTAGTATCCCACTTGTAAATACAAGATATAGGCACCATTAAAAGCATAGCTTATCCTAACACATTTCAGGAAACACACTGTCGTCATCATAGGAATAGGATGGAGTTTATCTCCACAGTGTTCACTCTGAGTTATACATAACTTAGTTGTCCCTTTTGAACCTAGATCTTGGGATCTCCAGTCAACTAGGTTGTGTTACCATTATGTCACTCTTAATTGTAGGATTTTAAACCCATTCCCCTCGATGATTTATACACTTGCTCTTTAGTCAAACCTTTAGTAAATGGATCCGCTAGGTTTTCTTTAGACTTTACATAATCGATCGATATTATTCCACTAGAGAGCAATTGTTTCACCGTATCATGTCTTCGACGGATATGTTTAGACTTTCCGTTATACATGATACTTCGTGCCCTTCCTATTGCCGATTGACTATCGCAATGCACATTAATTGCGGGCACAGGTTTTGGCCATATAGGAATATCCTCTAAGAAATTACGAAGCCACTCTGCTTCTTCCCCTGCTTTATCCAAAGCAATAAATTCAGATTCCATAGTCGATCTGGCTATGCACGTTTTTTTTGAGGATTTCCAAGACACGGCTCCACCACCAAATGTAAATACATACCCACTTGTGGATTTTGATTCACTCGAAGAAATCCAATTAGCATCAGTATATCCCTCAAGTACAGCAGGATATCTAGTATAATGCAATCCATAATTCTTAGTATACCTTAGATATCTAAGTACTCTAGTTATGGCCCTCCAATGATCCTTTCCAGGATTACTAGTATACCTACTCAGTTTATTTACTGAGTGTGCTATATCGGGTCGTGTACAATTCGTAATGTACATTAGACTTCCTATGATTCGAGCATATTCCGTTTTATTAATACTCGGACCAGTATTTTTCCTCAAATGGAGAGTCAAATCAACATGAGTCTTTGCTATGTTGTCATCATTATTATTGAATTTTTCAAGAATCTTCTCAACATAATGGGATTGAGTCAATACTAATCCACTCGGTGTTCTACAAATTTTTATTCCCAAAATAACATCTGCAACACCCAAATCTTTCATGTCAAATTGGCTAGATAACATTTTCTTAGTAGTTTTGATGGCTTCAATACTACTTCCCATTATTAGCATGTCATCCACATATAGACAAAGTATTACATACCCATTTTCTGTATTCTTGGAATATACACACTTGTCGCATTCGTTAATCCTAAAACCATTTGACATCATGGCTTTGTCGAATTTTTCGTGCCATTGTTTTGGTGCTTGCTTTAATCCATAAAGCGATTTCACCAACTTGCAAACTTTGTTTTCTTCCCCCGGAATAACAAAACCTTCTAGTTGTTCCATATAGATTTCTTCATCCAAATCACCGTTTAAGAAAGCAGTTTTCACATCCATTTGATGGATTTCAAGGTTATATAAGGCTGCAATTGCGATTAACATCCTAATTGATGTTATTCTCGTAACAGGAGAATAAGTATCAAAATAATCCAACCCTTCTTTTTGTTTATAACCTTTAACGACAAGTCTAGCCTTGTACTTGTCAATAGTTCCGTCTGGTTTCATTTTCCTTTTGAAAACCCATTTGGAACCAAGTGCTTTAAAACCAGGTGGAAGATCTACCATTTCCCATGTATGATTTTGTAAATAGAATCAACTTCACTATTAGACGCTTCTTTCCAAAAAGGAGCTTCGGGGGTAGACATCGCTTCTTTAAAAGTTTGAGCCTCCTTTTCTATCATATATGTTATAAAATCTGAACCAAAAGACTTAGGAACTTTTATTCGCTTACCTCTCCGAGGTTCTTCAATTTGAAGATTAGTGCTTTCCATATCGTCATGAGTTCTCTTAGTAGAACCATAATTTTGAATTTTCTTACATGGAAATACATTTTCAAAAAATGTAGCATTTCTTGACTCCATAATGGTATTCACATGTATATCAGAAATTTCAGACTTATGTACTAAGAATCTGTAAGCACAACTATTTTCTGCATATCCTAAGAAAATGCAATCAATCGTCTTAGGTCCAATCTTAATCCTTTTTAGGAAGTGGCACTTCCACTTTAGCCAAACACCCCCACACTTTTAGGTGTTTATAGGAAGGTTTCCTTCCTTTCCATAATTCGTAAGGAGTTTTATCCTTCCTTTTATGGGGTAATTTGTTTATGACATAATTTGCCGTAAGCAAAGCTTCCCCCCCACAAATTTTGTGGTGCTCCAGAATTCAACAGTAAGGAATTCATCATTTCCTTAAGAGTTCTATTTTTCCGTTCAGCAACCCCGTTTTGTTGCGGTGAGTACGGCGCAGTAGTTTGATGAATTATGCCATATCTTGAACATGGTTCAATAAGTGGACATTCATATTCTCCACCTCTATCACTTCTAAGAATTTTGATTTTCTTATCAAGTTGATTCTCAACTTGATTTTTGTAATGCTCAAACACTACAACGGCTTCATGTTTATTTCTTAGTAAGTATACATGACAATATCGTGTACTGTCATCGATAAAGGTTATGAAATATTTTTTCCCACCTCTACTTTCTACCATCTTTAAATCACAGATGTCGGTATGAACCAATTCAAGAGGTTCCGTATTTCTTTCAATTGAATGGAAAAAAGGAGTTTTTGTCATTTTTGCCTCAACACAAATTTCACATTTGTGAGTTGGATTTATGCGAAAGTTAGGCATTAAATTCATGTTAATTAATCTTCTTAAAGAACCGTAATTAGCATGACCTAACCTTTCGTGCCATAAATCAAATGACTCGACGGCGTAAACAGAATTGTTTACTGTATTGATTTCACGATCAACAGGAAGCATACTCATCATGAATAAACCATTATTAAGGTACCCCTTTCCAACATATATCCCATTCTTGGAAAGTACAAACATGTCAGATTCAAAAAATAGTTTGAAACCATGTTTAATCAACAAGGATCCTGAGATTAAATTTTTCCGAATGTCCGGAACATGAAACATGTTATTAAGCGTGAGTTCTTTACCGGATATCATTTTTAATATCACCCTTCCTTGTCCTTAAACCCTTGACATTGCTAAATTTCCCATGAATATACTTTCTTCATGGGGCTTTTTCCGATAATGGGAGAATGCGCTCTTATCAGAACAGACATGGCATGACGCACCGGTATCAACAAACCACTGGCAGGAATTGCTGATCATGTTCACTTCAGATACCACAACGCACAGTTGGTTGTTTTCTGCATTTTCAATGTTCACGGAAATTGGCATGTTATCCTCCATTTGCATTTCCAATTTTTCGGAAGGTCCTGCTTGAAACAAAACTATTCAGTTTAGTAATGATTCCAATTAATGGCTACGGACAAATTGCAATGAACCAATTAAATGGAACAGTAAAAGACAGAGAAATGGAAAGGTATAAGACAGAGATACTAGATGAAAACGACGTTAATTAATAACGTGGCTTTTAATTCAAACCGTGCAGTTGGTTCTAGACGCTAGATTAGATTCAGTTCCTCCCTTGGGAAATGAATTCTAATCTACTTAATTAACCCGCCTATTCAACTTCCTTCCCTTGAAATTAATTCCAACTGTCGCCTATTAACCAAGCATCCAGTGTACAGAAGAAAAGAAGAAGATAAAGAAGGAATTTTCGTCTTAAGATTGTTGGATATCTTCTCCCTTTTTATGCTGCTGACGATGATCCGAGATGCGAGAACCAGAGATTAAGAAAAGAAACTCAGAGAATTAGAAGACTATGAATTATGCATAGACCGAGTCGAGTATTGGATACTCTGTCCTTAAGACGAGATTCTCCCCACTCCGGTGCTAATGGGTTCTCACTTGCGAAACGTCTCCCAGGATACAACGATCTTTCTTCCTCGAGTAGAAGCACTCCAAACTCAAGGAAACAACGAACCAAATTTAGTGTTTATCTCTCAATTCTATGACAACAATGAATGCAAGTGAAATCAGATTTTGTGTGTGCTTTTCTTTTGTATAGAATGAAACATGAGTGGGGTTTATATACTTGATTGGTGTCTCTTAGGAAAGGACATAGTGTCTCTTCGCGAAGAGTCACATCTCTTGTAAGAGTCCTTTCATGGAGAGTCACACCTCTTGGATAGAATCCATTCATGGAGGGTCATATCTCTTGGAAACAACCCTTCAATCATAACTAACATAATTTCTATTCAAATTTCTAACAGTCTTATGATTTAGAAATATCCTTCTCATCAGTTGCGAACATGCATGAATAATGCATGTTGTGCTCCACCCACCACCCTTGCGGCCTAGACATTTCTTGTTCTTTAACAGCAGGGCCGGCCCTGACATGTTAATGCCCCGAAGTTCATTTCCAAAGTGATGCCCCTAGGCCATATATAATAATAATAAATTATTAAATCATTTTTTAGCACCATAAATGAACCTAGCTAAATTGGGGCATATTACAATCGGTTTACTCGCCAATCATGTAAATACGGATTACTCGACACCCATGTAAACACCGATTCTGGAGTCAAGTTTAGGTCCCAATTAAATTGGCTAGGCCCAATTTAGGAAGGTAAATGAACTGAGTCATTATTTATTTTATTGATCGCGATTAGATGCGGAATAGAATAAAAAGATGAGGTCAAGATGTATTAGATTTACTGGTTATGTCTAAAAACTCCACTTTGATCATTTTCCGAAGCAAAATGTGGTCCCCGTGATCAAAACATCCCCTAATAAAAGCACTACCAGTTCAAACGTTTTGCCACCGTAGATATATCTATAGATAGTTGACTTTTGTAATTCGATGCCCCAAAATTTTTAATGCCCAAAGCCATGCTTCGGATGCTTCGCCTCAAGGCCGGCCCTGTTTAACAGATAACATTCTCTAACATTAGAATGTCCCATTGAAATATAATACTAACTACAGATTGGAACAAAAAAAAAATGTTCCGAAAGAATTTACTATATCGTTTAGTTAAGACTATATGTAAATCCTTCTAGCAACATGCCAACATGCATTTTTTTT
The DNA here is from genome assembly GCA_023529315.1 of Papaver bracteatum. NCBI lineage: Eukaryota > Viridiplantae > Streptophyta > Magnoliopsida > Ranunculales > Papaveraceae > Papaver > Papaver bracteatum. Next base: position 3,947,388 of record JAJJWX010001945.1, read on the forward strand.
TTTTTTTTGATACTATGCCAACATGCATGTACGTAGTACTACATGAACAAAAGTCATCAATGGAGCAGGACCGATAATTTATTCAACAAATGAACAGAACCCGCCAGGAAAATACACTCGATAAAATCATAAATGTACAAGTACCTCAGCATCGTCAAATCCACTGATGATGAGATGATCGATATAGAGGAAATCAAACATTACACAGTAATATTCTACTATCAGGTACAATAATGGTGGTGATAGATGTTGTCTATTTTTCAATAAAGAGGAGTTATTAGACCCGAGTTTTGGGTCTTGCCATTTGGTACCTAGTATTTATGAAGGGGTTTATTGGCTTCTCTCTCTCAGTCAGTCACACATGATTTTAACAGAACGCAGACTAGTACTAGTTCTAGATGTACATTGCTTGGCTTAAGATCAAACAAAGTGGACAGCCAACTAAATAGGGTTTTAATTGATATTTTAAAAGTCAAAACACTTCACATGTTACGCATTTAAGATACCCACATTTGCTAATTTACGATGCACAAAAAGAATTCCTATAGAAAAAGTTCTCTCTTTTTTCCTTCTCACTAAATATAGGCAATTCAGTGACCAGAGAGTGTGATGCAAGATAACAGCACTTTGCAAAAGAAAAAGAAATAATTTGCATGGCTTGGTATGGTTTGGTAGGAAAACCAAAGGGTATCCTGTGATCTCTGCTCCCTTAGATGTAAAATGCTATCCCATCAGAATTAAATAAACAAAACCACGGTGGGCATACACTATTTATCATCTGTCAGGTTGAGGGAGCTTATGTTAATTAGATCTCTATCCGAAATTGTAGCTTCAAATATATAACGAACGTTCCAAAAGATTGTGATTCTAAGTACGTACACCTAAGATCGTGCAGCGAATAGAAGATCGCAGGTCTAAACATGGTTCAAATTACACTATCAAAATAATAAGAAATGGACCGTAATTGCATTAAAAGAAAAGACCAATTTGTTGAATTGCACAAGTTCCCATAATGTAAAATCTGTTCAGCATGAACATGTCTAAACTTTAAATCGAATATTGTGGTCAGCTTAACTCCAGACGATGAAAGATGTTTTAAACTAGCATATCGAGATATAATTTCAGGTTCATTATGAAATTTGGTTACTAAGTTAACCTTAACACCTTTATCGCTCGCCTGAAGCCACACCCGGGGATCCTACATTTCTAATTCTGCCACTGCGCCTCGCCGTACTATAAAACCAAGAGCAACGATATTTGGTACTCGAAGATGAGATTTACAGTATGCAGTTGGAAACATATTTTTACCGTCCGTCCGGAATCTTATAAACCGTTGTAATTGTATTTATGACGTTGACCTTTATAATCCTTCTATTGTAGAATTTTGCAGGATAAAAAGTCAAACACCACCTGGTTTTCATGCCGGAAGGACACATGTAAGGGAATGATAAGCCAATAACGTGTTTACTGTACGTATAAGGTGCCTTTTCACTTTGAAATCTTTGACTGCTTAAATTCTGGACCCACTGCCTCTAGATTTCTTACTATTTGACTTTTTTTTATATTTTTTGAATCACTTCGATCTTCGATTCATACTATGGCCTTCGAGAAGAGTGATGACTTCAAGGTCTAAACTCTAAAGGACAAGGTTTGGAAGGTTTTGTCATCCTCAGGCATTACTTTTGTCAGACTCAGGTTTCTTTCCTGGGGAACGCTTAATTAGTTGAGTAAGATCTTAAGATGTTGGTTTATTTACTACCACTAATTAGATTAGATAATTATCAAGTATAGTTACTACACAAGTCAACATTCTAGCTAATTCATTTATTAGAATAAATAATTATAAATTTGAGTAAGTACAACCACCGTAACAACCTCCATTAATATATCCTACTCTCAAAATAGGTCTCCCAATAGCAATTTGGAGGCCAGACACTAGAAGACAAAATAAGTCTCTCAATAGCAATTTAGGTCACCCCTTATAAAAAAACTTTGTAAATGCATAAAATAGTCATGATTGATTAGTATTAAGAGTTAATGAATTTGATTAGTGTGTTAATTTAGTTTAGATAAAAATCAGTTTTGGGGATAAAAATTTGGGGAAATTTTGTTGTTAGGTTTTTATGTTTTGAGAAGAAGAAGTGGAGTTTTGAGAGTAAAAACTAGGGTTTTTAGAAATGAGTGATTCAAGTGGAGGGAATGAGGTTGGTGAAGGTTCAAACAACAACCATGATTGTGTTGATGGTAAGATTGTATCAACTAATCCAATGGATTGGATGTTTGATGAAGAGATGATGTTAATGGAGGAAGCCATGAATAATGGTGGAAATGAAGATCCTACTGCTCAAAATGAAGGAACCAACACTCAAAATGAAGAACCCGCACCTCAAAACAATAAGGTAAACCACATATACTCTTGAAATTGTCAGAATGGTGCTTCAAGTGGTCGATTGATGGTGAATATGGAACTACTCAGTTTGAGGGTCATTATAGTCGGGGTTTGGATAGTTTGACGACGCTTTAAAGTCGTCAAACTGTTGCCACTCACAATGACGACTCTAACCTGCAACTTTTACAGGTTATGAAAAATCGTTAACGTGGTGTCCTAAACTGCGACGACTCTTTTGAGTAGTTCATCAACAGTCGTTAGTTATTTATTTTAATACCAAGACGACTCTTAAAACCAGACTCTTTGTTAAAAAACAAGGTGAGTCGTTATATGTGTAGCCCGAAACACTGCCGACCCTAACCAACCCATAATTGTTTTCCTTAGAGTCGTTATTTTAGATATCCAGTAACATTAACGACTCTTGGTGGAAGTTTTTAAGATGTTTGATTTCATAGAATAATTTCATTGAATCGAAAAAGTCATACATCTTGCATATAGTTGCATTGAAGGAAATAAAATACAATAGATAATAACGGTGCACTTAAACACTCAACCATAGATGTTGTAATTATAGGTAGTGCCGTTCAAGATGAGGTAGCCATCGTCGAAGTCAAACTTGTTCCCACGAAGCACCTCGTATCGCTTATACGCCTTCCCCAACTGAAAACACAAAACAAAAACTTAGTTAGTATTGTACAAAGCTAGATTTAAATAAGTTTCACCTCTTGTTTAAATACTTACTCTTACAACGCCCAACATATTGGGCATGGCTTTCCTAACGACATTAATTTCTCTTTTGAAAGCATCACATTCCAAATTTATCTCTTTGAACCGTTCCTTGACGAGTTTCAAAGACCTTGAATTGCAATTTCCGTCTAACGCCACAAAAACGATGAATACACGGTTCCACTAAGCATCCGAATTTTCATCCATGTATTTTCCAAGACTTTCAAAGTGGTTTGTGACTGTCAACCAAGCTCTCACAATGGCGCAATTCTCTTCGGAAGTGTACGGAGTAGCCATGGTGTTTTCTCTTGTTTTTCCTCTTGGATGATAAATATCCTATATGAGAATGGTAAGAGAAGGTTGAGAGTTATGGTTTGGGTTGGGAAGATGTGAGATATGGGTCTTTATTTATTGAAACCCAAAACCCAACAATCATTTTTTTGAATTTTAACCGTTGCCCAACTCAACCGCATTAGGTGAATTCAAAATCCACATTAACTGCTAATATGGTCGTTAGTTGGGAATTTAAATTAGTGACGACTCTTTCCTAAAACCGAACAGAATGGTCTATATTTGGCACTACGGGATCCTCAACGTTTTATTTGGGTCATCACTTTATGAATTAGGGTCGTTGTGCTGGTAAAAAACATCTTGACGACTCTGTAACACAGTTTCAGGCTGATAAAGTTGTTAACCTGTAACTTTAGTTGACGACTCTAATGGTCGTTATTCTGCAAATAATAAGATGACGACCCTTGTGAAAAACGTGGATTCTATAATGATATTTTTTTACTTTCAATGTAGTTGGTTGTACAGACGAGCTCTCAACCTGAACCCGTCTCCACTATTGGTCCAGATACCTCCGACCACTATATGAGCTATTTGGTATGTATTTATTGTTTGAATCATTGTATATCGTTTTGCCAATTGTTGAATTAGTGTTCTCATTAACGTGTTATTTGTTCAATGTAGACGTGTAAAACTAATGCTGAGGTCAAGGAATGGATTATTTCCAAGGCAAAAGAGAAGATGTGCGTAGTTGTTCAAAGAAAACACGTTGATTGTAAGCAAATGGAGATGGTATGCAAGAGAGCGGGGAACAAGGAAGAAAGACACAAAGGGAAGAACTACAAGTATGAGAAGAAGACGACTAAGGTGTACAAAACTTCGTCGAAGAAGATTGGATGCCCGTTCAGGATTTTTTTCAAAAGGCATCCGGAAACTTGTTTATGGAGTATTTATAGTATACCGCAGGGTCGTCACAACCATTCTCCACCTAAAACTCTTTTAGGACACCCAGCATATGGCCGATTGAAACCACATGAAATGGAAAAGGTCCGCCAGATGAAAGGATGTAGGCCCCTAAAGATCTTAAATGCAATTAAGGCTGAAGATAAGACAAACTTGTCTATTATTTCGACCATCTACGCTGCCAAAGCAACGATGAAGAGAACCGAATGGGATGGTAGGTTGATTATGCAACAATCATAGTGGTTGGCAGATAAACTTAACAATGCAATGCAAACAAGGGTGGGTCCGGGCGACAAAGTGACTCATATTTTTCTTGCCCATCCTAGGATGGTGGATTTGGCTCAGGTTTTTTTTATCAAGTCTTGTTCATTGATTGCACCTATAATACTAACAGGTATAACATGCCCTTGTTGAACGTGGTTAGTCATACTTCGGATAAACAATCATTCACCGTTGCATGGTGCTTTATGGAGAAAGAAGAAATAAAGGACTATGTTTGGGCATTTGAACAAGTGAGGTTGATTTACCGTGGCCAAGACACACCGCAGGTTATATTTACGGATTGGGCTTTTGCAGTTATGAGTGCCGTACGACAAGTTTTTCCACATGCTCAACATTTTCTGTGTACGTGGCACATCCAAAAGAACAAACCCGCCCAGGGTAATCAACGTTCCAAGGAGGAAGATGATCGTCTAACTCAACTTTCAAAAAAAAAAAAACGGAAGAAAAAAGCAAAGATAAGGAAAAATATGAAGAAGAGGGGGATCTGTGGATGGATTTCTGCAAAGATTGGGACCATTTGGCTCATTCAAAGACCGAAGTAAAGTTCTATGATAATTTATATAAGTTTATTGATGAGTGGAGTACAGATCATAAGAAGGTGGTCGACTATTGCCTTGATACATGGTTGAATCCATGGAAGGAGAAGTTTGTTTATGCATGGACCAATAAGTACAAGCACTTCCAAAATGAGTCAACCAGTATTGCGGAGCAGTCACATGGTCGTTTGAAAAAAAAATTCTATAACTAAACTCTGGAGGTGTAGTTACGGTTCAAGAAGCTATTCACGAGCACGCCGAAAATTATCTAAGCAAGATAGAGACTCATATGGAGTATAGTAAAGACCGTTTTATGATGGCGTACATAGAAGACAAAGAACTGTTACGAGGTGTTTCGCACCTAGTATCGTGGTGGGCAATAAAGCATATGATGACTGAACTTAAAAAATTTAGAGTGAAAGCTTCCGCTGTAAAAGTTATCAAATGTAATTGTACGACCGAGACATGGCTTGGACTCCCATGTAAACATAAGCTAGGTGGTTACAAGGTGATCATTCCTATTGAAGATATCGATCCATTTTGGAAACAACTTTCATTCACACCCAATCCCGCAGGAGCACCCGATGACCAATTTGGAGACTTGGAGATTGCCAAGTACATCACTACGAAATATCAAAAAGGAAATTGTGCATCAAGACAAATATTGGTTTCTAATTTGTGGCCGTCTGCACGTAAGAGTTTGGGAGTTTAAGAAGAACCAATAAAACAAAAACCACCGGGTAGACCAACAACTAAAAAATCGTTTAGAGAAACTGTGAATGCAGACAAGAGCACTACAAGTGACCCATCACGACATGACTATGTCCAGGAGGAATATACGGAGTATGAGAACTCTTTCCTACCCAAGACAACGGGTCGACCAAGACAACGGGTCGACCAAGACAACGGGAAGACATGAATGTAGAGCATATGGTCGGTACCCAGCAAAGCCAAACGTCCGTACTGGTGACGATAATAGGAATAAAGGGTAATCCCTGCACCCCTAGAGATTCCAAAGGAAGACCACATCGTGTTGCTCACACTTTGTATAAATAGTACACCGATCAACTTCCTCACGTCATCTTGGATCACCTCATATCCACCGACGACGTTGATGGGGATGGGAATTGTGGTTACCATGTTGCAACAGAACAATTAGGTCATTTTCACGAGGCCGATGAACTAGACCTGACCCAAATCCAGTATGCAAGGGAAAAAATAGCAGAAAAGCTCGTTGAGGACAAGCAACAATATTTGACACGGCTTTTAGAAGGAGACATAAAAGAGAGGGAATTGATGTTTAGGGAGTTGGTTTCCAATTTAAAATGGAGGAAGGGGTCGAAGAAGGCCGGTTATAAGTTTTGGATGCAAATGCCTTTTGGTGGTCAACTATTAGCAGACACATTCACTTGTGTTGTAATTGTATTCAGCAAAGGCTTCCCCGGATCTTCTTGTATGTACGTACCCTCAAAAAATATGTGCGAGGCGGAGACAAAGAAGAGAAGAATTGTTATGGCACATGTCAACAATGACCATTACATAGGCTTGAATATTTCCGATGAATGTACTCTACCACGGGTCTATGGTGATTGGGGAGAGAATACCAGGGAGTGGACAAACCAGTATGAGTACAGAATGAACCTTTGGAATGCTATGGACTCAACTCCCATTTACATGGACATGGGCGATAAATCCTAAGAGAAGATGTTTATTTTGAACTTCGCATTGCATTTTTAGGAATACTTTATTCACAACGGTTTTATCTTGAACTTGGATATTAGTATTTAGAAGAATGCTTAATGAATAAAATGCGCTTTATCTTGCGGGAACAACGGTTTTCAATTGTTTTTGTGATGTTTCAAATCCTGGAGGTTGCTTGGAAGTTTTTTAAACTAAGGGTTGTCAGCTATATAAATATAAAAAGTGACGACTCTAGTACTACAAAAACCGTTTCTTCTCCTGGATGCATTTGCAACCAAGTGTCGTTGGCCATACATACGCATAACATAACGACTGTTGGGGTAAAAAAAATTCCTCTAAGAGTCGTCAGTGTTGTAATTAATACATTGACGACCCTAAGTACAAATATACCCAACGACTCTTTTTGTGAGCACTTTTTTCCAAAAAAAGAGTCGTTGACGATTTGTTTATATATAAAGAGGGACACATCCAGGAGCTAATTCAATGGAAAACAACCTCACCAAAATTTTATTCAATGGCTACTCCCACATCTTCAACCAATTCAATTGAAAACATTCTTAGAAGATGCAAGCGACCAACCAAATCAATATTGGGAATGAAAGAAGAGATACGCAAAAGAACCGTGCGACCTACCAAAAAACAAAACACTTACACTCCATATTCTACGAATGAAGAAGAAGAGAAGCGAGAGGCCGAAAAACGAGGCAAAGATCAAGTGCATTACCGTGAAATATTCAAGCAAGTCGAGGAAGAGACCGAATGGGTCAAAAATTATTACATCGTCAAAGATCTTCACAAAGAACAACAACTTGAAAGTACATTTTGGATTCACGTTGGTTTGGGCCCTTTCGTTAATTCCAACACCAAACTACGCTATTATTATCAACCATCCCACATTAGTGATAGGACGATACACATTATAAGATTGTGCAACCAGTATAACAAGTTTCTCGTAAGACACAAAGGGGATAGGCCAGCGGACCAGGATGCATATACCAAATGCAGGGGAGAACGGTTTTATCACATCGAATACGCAATGGTGGTTAAATCATCTGCTGCGAGAAGTAACATGTAATTTTTTGAGTACGATATACGTGCTAGGAGGTTCATGGACGAACATTTGATGTGTCAAATTCTAGATTACCCATATTAACTCACTTATACGTTGTGAGCACTTGATGTAATGTTAGTATTTGAATGAAATTTTTGAAGAGAGTCGTCAACATTTAAATATACAACATAACGACTCTTAAATGTATGTTATTGTTTCTCTATGGTCGTCATGTTTGTATACGATTTACCTAACGACATGCAGACCCTGAACCCTGAGAAATAAATATGTAGCGTCTGTCTAAAATTTTACAAGAGTCGTTAGTCTGCAATTTACAATAATTAACGACTCCTTGAGAGTCGTTATTCTGCTAACATCTAAGCTAATGACTCTAGCACACAGTTAATCTTCTCTTCTTCAGGGTACAAAATTTTCCAAACAAACAAACATACTAGTAAACATCTTTATAACATGTTTTAAAAACAAAGTGGATTCAACAAACCAACCAAACCAAACCAAACACACAAGTAGTTCTAACAAACACATAAGTTGTTCAAACAAACACATAATGTTAAGTCAACAGTAACATGTCCTTACACAAGACAACCATCTCCACCTCGACCTCCTCTTTACCTCCCTGATCGAGAAACTTTCCAGCTTCTCTTTGGAGGACCCTGATTTCCACTGCCCCCTGGGGAACCACCAACTCCTGTAGCTCCTTACTCATCATTAGGTCGGCTACTTTGCCCCTCTTCAGCAAGTTCTTGTGCTAGCTGGATACGTGATTTCCGGGACCGCTTACCTTCCTTACCCACCTCAACAAACATCTTCTTTGCATTGGGATTTTCAATGTGCGTTATGTAATCAGCGTACCGACGTAACTTTGCAGGCTCAAACGATTCCCATTTGTCAGCAGAGCAACAAAATGACTTGACAAAAAGCTTAACTCGTTCCCTCTATAAGCATCCAAATACCAATTCACATTAGTTTAAGAATGTACGTATATGAATAACATAATCACAAAATAAAATCTTCACCATTAGTTTAAGGATGGTACTATCATCTCTAGTGTCAGCTTGAGAAGTAGAGGTGGATGCTCTTTTGGTCCCCTTACCCGTAGACTGATCAATCTGTATCACCCTACCATGGGAGAAGCCTTCGTACCATTGTGAGTAATCTGTTTTTGCCTCATGACCTTCATTCGCATGCTCCCAATGTCTAATAGCCTAGAGTGTCTAGCATTCCAATGCTTGACATCAGGTTCAGGTTGGTAAACCACCTTTATGTCTGAATTGTCAGCCATGCATTTTTCCAACTTGTGCTTGAACGGAGGTACATAGTCGTCATCGGGGAAATCTTGAATAAACCCAAGTTGACGCATGATTCTCATCGGATTGTACATTGAAAAACCGTTAGGGTGAAACAAAGGGCCATGGTAATACACAACATCTTCCATTGCACAAAGTCTGATATCCTTGTACGGATTGAAGATTACCTCTTCCGCCGTGATGTTGTCAAGTTTTTGGCGCATCGCTATCAACGCATCAGTTTGTTCCTTATCCTGAGAACCAGTGAACAACCAACGCGTTCCCGTTGCACTACCTTGGCTCCAATGTGGGTTGAGTTTCACATCGACATTATCTTTGAACAGTGACGGAAAATGATCATAAATCCACACCTATAACAACCAAAGTAGAAATTTTCAAACAATCAAAATAACAAAAAACGTTTAAGGGAAAAAATGTCCAAAAAAAAAAGACAACTGTCATCAATCCAAATACCTGGATTAGATCCAAATTCCCATTAATTTGAGAAGTCCTTTCGCGAGACTCCTGGGAAAACTGACCATTCAAATGTGACACTATGGCAGCCCCCAAGAGTACTTGTTCACATCTTCCAATGGATCCAAAAGATGTAGAAGGTTGGCGCTAACCCTGTTACCTTTGCTGTCGGGAAATACAACCGAGGCAAGGACGTACAACAAATACCCAGCTGCCACATAACGACATTCCATATCAGAGAGACCGTCAATTTTTTCCTTCTCTTCTGTACCAGAAAACATTTTCCTAATATCCATAATTTTGAACTCTTTCTTCGGGTAATTAGTTCCCGGAACGAAAACCCCTTTAGTCATCTCTTTATCCCAGCCAAACAAGTTATTGGTCCATGTATAAATTTCATCCTAACTAGGTATTCTCTTGAACTTCTCACCGGTTGATTTACCTTCGACCTGCAGCCCTAATATCTGTTCAGCATCATCAGGAGTCAATGCCATCTCGCCAAAAGGAAGTTGGAATGTGTCGGCTTCTGCGTAATACCTTTCACAGAAACTAGATACTGCGACTTTGTCATACGCAATCATAGAGTTCACAACGGCATTGTATAAACCGGAGTTTTCAACCAAGTCTCTAACTCTTGCACATTTACCTTCTAGCGGCCACAACTCCATTTTCTTAAAATAAGATTGGTGCCTAAAAAGATGGGCGGCATTCTTATGATCCTACAAAACATAAACAAGTAAATATTATCATCAAAATTTTGAAAATTAACATCAACTAATGAAATAGGAGCTATAGTTGGGATTCTTACGATTGTCTCATAGATGGTACAAGCCCATGATCCAGGATATTCAAAAATAACTTTGCCGCCATCTCTGGGTTGTCCTCTTGGTTTACCACTTCGAAGAGGAGACAACCTTAAATGACCATCAGGAACGTGTCTCGCGCTGGGTGCAATATCAGCTCCATCCTTCTTAACCCTTTACCGGCTTTGGCTTTGCACTCTCCTCCTCAGGTTCTACATCATTTTTACCTTCATCCTCTTCCTCCTCCTCATCACCACCATTATTACCTTCATCCTCTTCCTCCTCCTCATCACCACTACCATTATCTTCATCATCATTATCACTCTCTTGTTCCTCTTGTATCTCTTCTTGTATTTCTTCTTCATTTCGTATGGAAGAATCTTCTTGTATCTCTTCTTCTTCATCATCATCGCTGCCATCAGCGGAAATAACAGGAGAGGATGATTGCGATGAATCCGACAACTCAGCACCTTTGTCTCTTGGTTGGGTGATAGAAAACGAAACCTCACTCGGTTTTCTTCCGCGTAATTGACCAGCAACTAAGTATTTACCGTGGCGGGGAGGTTTGGAAGGAGGAGTCATCAACATTTGAACCGTGTCTTTGGTCTTCTTGGTGCTATATCCAAAACACAAAAAAAAAAAGATATAGGGTCGTCATTTTGATTATCTAAAATACAAACGACCCTTATAGTTTAGTTGACGATTCATACTTACTACACTGACGACCCTTACAAAAAATTTAACAGAGGGGGTGTTTTACTCCTAAAAGGGTCGTTAACCAACTATAAGGGTCGTCCTAGTACAATCGTCATCTTCAACTTTTAAAACTAACGACACTAAACTAGGTCAAAATTTTCTGAAGAAACAACAATAGAGTCGTCATCTTTAACATATAACCCTAACGATCTTTCATAGAGTTTACATGCATATCAAAAGTCATTAGGGTTATCTAATTACAGAATAACGACCCAGAATGTGTAACGGCAAATATTCAGTTACAAACCTGATTTTTGCAATCAAAACACAACAAAAATTCGAATACAAGGTGGGTTTAAGTTCACATACCTTCTAATTGGAGCCATTTTTTCTTTGGGTTTTGATTTTTGCGGTTTTGAGGTGCCCGACTCAACGACCTTGTTTTTCACGGTATCAACGATATTAACGAATGGACGTTCTTTGCGAGCGGTTTGCTTTGTGCGTGCCATTTTTGTAGAAGAATTTAATCGTCGATTAAAGTTTTATCATCGACGATTAAGCGATGAATCGGGCGAAAAAAAAAAAAATCAAAGAAGGTCGTTAATGGTGGTGGGGAAGAGGAGAAAGGGAGGAGAGGAAGATGAAGAGAGTGAAAGTGAAACTGATTTTGGTTTGGGTTTTAGGATATAAATTGGGGGCCTAATTAGGAGGGTTAATTAGTGATTAACTGATTTTTAATTTTTAAGTTTATCAAAGGGTAAAATAGTATTTTCAATTTTCGGATTCATACGTCCCTGCAAATTTTGGGGTGCAAATAAAACGTTCAGGCCCCCGGTTAATATTCATGACCCCCAATTAAACTAGGTAATATATTAGTTTCCACAAACCACATTAACCATATGCAGTGATTATTTGGGTGATTACTGAGTGTGTTGTGCTTAAAAAATGTTCAACTTTTCTGTTAAATCAATGGGTAAATACATGCACCAACTCCCAAGTCCTAACATGAATACCTGATACACCATTACTATTACTATTACATGCCAAACATGTCAGAATAGCGATTTTAATTTGGTAGGGATATCCCTGAAACTGCCATGATTGCCTGAAACCCATTGATATGGTCACCAAAATGGCCGTACAAGATCTCTTTTTTCCTTTGGTTGTATCTCTTCCAACTCTTGATATGCTATGGATCAATGGTCTTCTTATAACATATGCCTGCTACCTTTGTGCCAAGCACAGTGTAACAACCGATCTTATTGTCTTCCACTACAAATACACCATGCAAATATGGCAGCATTTTCTTCCCAACTAGGAAGTTCGTTGGGTATTGCCAGATTGCATTGATACAATTCTTGAAAACTGGAAATGCAGATCACTAACATCTGGCAGGTAAACAGTTTTGGGCTAGACTCCCGGCAGCGCAATTGCTTGGACTGCATGGAAAGTTCGCAATGACATAGCCTTTAACAACAATTTTTCTTTTTGAAAAAGGCAAGATTGAAATAAATAAGAAAAAGAGCGCTAAGATAGCACCCTCCAAAAATAAAGATGAGAGGTGAAAAGAGTTTACAACAAACTACTCCCTAAACAAATTCACCCAATCCAAAACAAAATCATCAAGCTTAATGTTTTTGAACGAATCAGCATTGATAGTCCAACTAAGTAACAACAACTTGATATCTAAAATAAGAGAACTTAATGTTTTTTTCCTTATTTTCTTCGCTATTAGGATATCATTTAACAACAAATTAAGGGGTTTTAATTGAGCAAGCTATAGTTCAAGTAAAACTGCAGGCCTACTGCTGCATTAATGAAGAAGCTTTTAGAGGTCTTAATTACTCAGGTCAATTAATTAGCTGTTAACGTGGCAATTCTCTAAGTTTTACTAATGTATCTCTTTGGGCAATGTCGTTAGGTCCAAGGTGGGGTCAATACCCAAAAGTGTTTTTTATGAAAATTATTTACTAAAAATGTCTAATTTATTAAAAATTCCCAAAAAATATATAATGTGTACACATTATAGGTGTGGATTCTTGGTATTGTGTTCACAATATCAAGCAATGGGTACACATTCAAATATTTTTGATAATTTATAATATTTTTGAGAATAACTAATAGGTGTGGATTCTTGGTATTGTGTTCACAATATCAAGCAATGGGTACACATTCAAATATTTTTGATAATTTATAATATTTTTGAGAATAACTAATGAAAACTAAACACCTTTGGAAATTTTCTCAAACTTCTTCTTCTTTGGGTGGTCCCTTTTCCCTCTTGTAACTCTTTGTCACCCCTGGTGGCTTTTCATTAGCCTGTTTATTTTGCTGATCAATAAAAATAGCAATAGCTGGATAATATACACTTCCACTTAATTTTCTTGACAAATAAATTCACTTGATACAAGAACCCATTATGTATATAGTGAGACACAGATTCTCAAATTTACACTTGTTTTTTTTTTTTTTTTTTACTACATTAACAAGTTGATGAAACGATCCATTTTCACCACTCAGGCCAAACTTGACTTCCACTAATTATAGTATATCCGTTCCAAGGCCTTAATATTAAAGTCAAAAAAAGAAAAAGAAAAAGAAAAAAAAAAGACTGATTAACTAACAAAGAAAAACAACAGCAAAACATTCTACATAATTAACTATGATGACAAGAACAAATCAGCAGTGTCAGCTAGAGTGAGAAAAACAGCTTGATGATGATTATGTTGATGTTGATGATCTTCTTGAAGAGTATTAATACCTTCATCAAACAACCATTTCTCGAGCATTAAGAATGGAACTTGTGCTGTTGTATTATCACTACTACTCTGCGAACCTTGTTTACTAGTCTCGTAAATGAAAAAGTTCTTTTCAAGTAATTCACATTTCGGAACATCTGGAGTAGGAGTAGTGGTAATGGTTGATGACGAAGAATTATCAAAACTCAAAAATGATTCCAAAGCTGCTTCAGGGGATAAAATATCATCGCTATTATTGTGTTGATGATGAACAAAACCTTGATGATGATTATGTGGAGTTCCTTCACTGGTAGCTGTAGTATTTGATGAATAATTGATGAAAGAATTCTGTGTACTTTCTGATGAAGATCTAACGTGTTTATTATCTTTTGTTGACGATGTTGTTGATGATGTTGAGTTGTTACTATTGTTCTTCCATCCTTGTAGCCATCTTGAGATGTTTTCGGTGTTTGAAACATAAGGAGTTGTAGAAGTTGTTGCTAGAGGAGCTAAGATTTGTTGTTGTTTCATGTTCATCATACTATTGAATGAAGAGTTGTCATGAATTGAAGCAGTAGAAGTTGAAGAAGGAACCGACAAGTTATTTGGTGTAGGTTTATGATAAGTGTGATCGATAGATAAAGCTTCATAAAGAGCTTGTCTTGCCATATCCACATTAGCTTGAAGCCTTCTTTCCCACTGCCCTTTAGATCCTACTGTTTTTCTTGTTTGATCTAAATTTGACGATGTTGATGGTGATGATGGCCCCCCATCTCTATTTAAATCATGCTCATCACTACAGCCTGTTTGAGTTTTTCTTAGCTTCTTCTTCAAATGGGTATTCCAATAATTCTTTATGTCATTGTCTGTTCTTTGCGGAAGGTATGAAGCTATTGCTGCCCATCTGCACATTAACACCGCCAATATACATTAAAACCAAAATCTAAATGTATCAAAATCGACAGCCCCAAGTCGAAGCTTGCCAGGCAGTAAAAAATAGACAAAACAAGTGACAACACATACCTATTGCCAAGAAGAGCTTGGAGATGTATGATCATGGATTCTTCATGATCTGTAAATTCACCTCTTTTGATACCAGGCCTTAAGTAATTAGTCCACCGAAGTCTACAGCTTTTACTGCATCTAAGCAAACCTGTCATGCACAAAGTGAAGAAGACGGTATGAGTATATAGTGTAAGATGCAATATTTTAGTCTTAAAACTATGAACAAAACCAGAAACACCAAAATTTGGTGGTATATTTAATTGGAACGAAGAAAGACTTGATTAACTAGAACACTAATAAACATACACACTTACTTACCAGTACTAGTAGGAACAGATCTCCAATTGCCAGGACCATGTTCTTGGATATAAGTAACTAAAAGTATGTCTTCTTCAGGTGTCCATGGCCCTTTCTTCATTCCAATTTTATCACAGCAAGGTGGCCTGCCCATTTTGATCTCTTAAATTTTTTTACTTCTAAAAACACTTAGTTTCTCACTTTAGATTCTCTATCACCACTTCTTCTCTTTAAATTGTTTATATTGAGGTACAAAAACAAAACACAAGTCTTCACTTTTCTGTAACGTTTTCTCCAAAATGGAAACCTTATGATCACTAGAGAGTAGAGAGTAGAGAGATAGATGATGAGATGCACAAGAGTCCAATACTAGAAAGTATACTAGTCTATGTTATTTATAGAAAGAGGAGAGACTGTGTGATAGAAGTGTATACTACGCTGACCACCAAAGAGACAAATGGATACCAAAGAGTCAAAAGAGGACAGCAAACGCATTTACTCTGCGAAGATGACCTTAACAAAAGTCAGCTCTGCCAAAACCTCCTCTCTCTTCTCTGCCTCACAAAACCGCGTGGCATTCAATGTCTTTTTTCTCTTCTTTCTTTTTAAATTTTTTTGATCTATCATTCAATCTGAATGCCCCCTCAATCAGTCCCCATAGTACATATCTACAAATTTTGTTTTTTAGGAAAAAGATAATTTATCTTTCTTCGAATGAACTAACTATTTCAAGTTTTAACTTCTAATTAGAACCAAAAACAACACAACCCTGCTTTTGTAATCTGGTGTTCTCATGAATGATCCGTCTTGTCCAGGAAACTAATCACTGTACGTGCCATGGTCTCGTACGTACCTCTACCCTAAATCACGGAGTGAAATATACTCCAGTCTCCTCCATCAAGACGCAAGCGTCATGCATGTTTGATGTTTCCATAGATGACCAGTAGTTAGGATCAACTGTGCAGTGGTCTTTTGATCAAAGCTAACTAAACATTGTTTGTTTAGTCTGTTGGGTTTTGGGTTTCCAGGGGTGCTTTGCCTCTCTGCTTGGTTCGTAAGCTCTTTTGAGCGCATTTGCGCTCATCTCGCGCACTGGCCTTGGCAATAAGGGGTATCATGACCAGTTAATATGTTTGATGACTATACACAGTTAATGATGCAGACAAACGAACCGCCTGTCTACTAGAGTGGAAGTGTCACTGTTCCAGCCCTTAACTAAAAGCTTCTCAATTAGTAAGTAAATTGAGTTTAAACTTTATACATGTCGTAATAGTTTACGTTGTGTGAATGTAACGCAAGACAAGACAAAATGTTGTACACATATACTAAAGGCAAAAGAGTCGGCAGAGCTAGTTTGGTTGTTAGTAGCATATGATGGACGGCCAACTCCTTAGTTTGTATGTCTATCAGAAAAGCTTGATTAGACTCACAAAAAGATGAAAAATATCTTTATACAATTAAGATAGATAGTGAGAGATTTAACAATGAGAACGTAAATATAAATCAATCACAGCCATTTAAGAAGAAATAGTAGTAATTCTTCAAAAAAAAAGAAATAGTAATAGGCATGAATGACTGATGGCAGACCAATCAGGAAAGCAATTTTTGGACCCCAATTTTAATTTTAGGTAACTACTAGATATGAAGCATGCATTATAAGTTTATAACGAAATCATTAACTGAAAATAGAAGTCCTAACTAAATAGCTTTGCCTCCACCTAATCCTACTTGAGTATTGTCATTGTAGCTGTTGAAATAAACCTATCCATGATTTGCAAGCACTTAATGTTGCGTCTTAGCAAGATATAGCAAATCTTAATGAATATAACTACAAACTTGCAATCAATAAACTGATGCCTATGTATATTTTCAGTAGTATAATAGTGGATGGAATTCGGGTCATCTTTACAAAGTCTTGGTTTGACGTTTTTTTGAGACTGATTTTCATAGACGTGAATTGCGATAATGTTAAGAAATTGCAAAAAAAAAAAAAAAAAAAGCTAATCAAAGACAAATTACTGGCCTTTTGGATTTCATTCGCTTTCATGAATATGCATAGAAGTACATTTTTAATGGTGACTATAATTTTTGTATGGGACACCCATTGGATGTAATTAATAATTACACATGTTTGAACTTTCTTTTAATTCTGTGCTTATCACGAATTCTCAAGGACAAGAAATAATGTGCAAACCCATTGGCCATTATTGAATAGTGACCTCACTGCTGACATACATAACCCCAAGTATTTATCCAGTTGTTTTGACAAGGTCGTGAGTAAGGATCAAGAGAGTCCAATTGCCCAACCCCAAACAAAGGTACAATTTCATAGAGTTGTACTATTATTCCACTGTATCCAAATGAAGTTCATCATTCTTGAGCTTTGTTTTGTTATTACTGATCAAAAAAAACTTTGTTTTGTTATTATATATACATGAATTTGATGATCATGTATAGTTTTGGATTTACTTGTATATGAGTTGAACTGTTGAAGGTAAAAAGTTGAAACCACATGCATGCAATTTGACTTATATATCATCATCATGACATGATGATGATTGTGTAATCATGACTGATAAAAGTAACAAAATCTCCGTTTCATACTGTGTTTGTTATCTATTTTTGTCCCTTCATTTTGCTAGATTTTTTCAACTCTTTTTCAAAGTTTTAGGGAGAATGATTTTCTTATATTAAAAAGTCTTAGTGATTACCATTGTTTTTTCTTAAGTGACAAAATGGGCAAACAAAGCTGAATTCAACGTCAAGATGGGAAGAATGTGGATAATTTGTTTAGTGTTGGATATATATATCCGAACATTATACATACATCATACCATACGCTACAAAAGAGTAATACTTTCTGTGAGGATATGATAAGAAAATATAGATGGGAAAAGAAGAGAATTAGTTATATGAATTAATAATGTTTCTCAAGGATAATACGGGGGTTATTTTATCGTTATCAATCTTTAACTAGATTTGGTTCTTTAGTTATATATATATATGAACAATCATTCACGTATAGATAACGACAATTTAATTAAACACCGGCATATCCCAAAGTGTACCAACTCATGATTTGTTGGAGGAAGCTTGAATTTTTAAACCGAAAATAAAAACATCTCGAAGTTTTGAATTAATCTTTTTAAATCTAACTTTCACTGTGAACAAATCCTTCCAAGCTGGTCTATGCCTGCTGATATTAGTTCCGTCTAACACACTTGGAGTTGGAGTCTGTCTCAAGCTTCGAAGACTAATGCAAAAGTCTGGAATATCCGAATATGAATTCTGCCACTATCTTATGGAGTTAGTGAAAATTCTCAAGCTTTTAACAGTGAAAAGGCTAATTGATCGACTGCAGTTATAATGTGGCTAATTATCAGATGTTTTCATGGACTTTGGTGTTCAAAGGATTTTGAAACTGTAAGCTACTTAGATGTGATAGTTAATTGGCCTAGTAATTAGTTTAAATTTTTGATCCTCCAAGTTGCAGCCAGTTACCATTTTGTTTTCTTTTGTTTCTTCATTTTTAGGGTTAGAGCGGACAAACCTTTTACACGGTTTCAATCAAATAAAATTCCTGATTATCGAAAACAGCGACGGAACCAGGACTTTGTGTCCGAGTGGGCTAAAAAAATATTTCTTCGTACACCCAGATTATAACAATCTAAATACCTCAAATTTAAATAAAGTGATAAAAGCACTACATGATGCTTATCATTTTCTATATAGTAAGGTTCTGCTCAGTGATAATATTAAATTGCAAAGACAACATATATAATAAAAATAAATATTATTATTATCTGAAATGCGGTCGAAGGCCGCTCGAATTTTTGAATTTTTAAAATGTTACTTCTATATCTTTGTATGGTTCTCAAATCAGATTATGAAATTAAAAACCGATACATCAGAATATTTAAATGTCAAATTTTTGTCATTGTTTATTAAAAGGAAAGAAAAGGGGGATAATATTATGTAATAGATTTTGATAATTGGGTTAATTTTTAGTTTACGTACGCATGGACCAAGTTTTAGTAAATATTTGGAAACAATATGGGCTAGATAGATAAAATTGTGATGGAGTGAGAGTAAATTTCACAGTTGAATTTAATTTCTAAGCACTAACCGAAACAGAAGAGGACACAAAAGTTTAAAAGAAGTAAAAAACGCAACATTATAACAATTAAATTGGGAAGAAGTCATATGAATATGTCATACTAATGGACTAATGAAAAGTTTTACCCTGGGCTAAACTATAGTTATATGAATCTTTTGACCCTCACCTCCGTCACTGGTGCTTTAGATCCAAGTTTTAACCTAAAAACTAAAAAGAACCGCAAGATGAGAAGAAAAAAAGGGTTGGAGGGAGTCACCAGAAGACTAGTTTTCTTGTATGTTTATATAGATAGAGAGTTATTAGTGAGATACGTGGCGTGTGGTTTCTCACTTTTGTATAGATAGAGAATTTATTTTGGGCTAACTATAATTTTAACTACGGCTTTTTCATTTTTTTCTTACGAATAGGCTAGCTAAAAAGGAGTTTCTCGTATTTTGGGGGCTGCAGCCATACCGTCCCTGATCTAAAAGAAAAAAACGAATTTACTTTTGAACGATCGTATGTTATCTCTGTTTCAACAAAAATGTTAACATGTTGTGTGTTTATTTTTAGCCTAAAAATAAGTTAAAAAAAAAAAAAAACGATACTACCACTTTTGTAGAGTTGTAGAAATGGAAAGAGTAGAAAATAGTACATACATAACAATTGTATCGCTTTCACTGCTCTTCAAAACTCTAGCTTACACTAGCACCGTCTGACCATCATTTTTTTGATGTTTGTGTTTAGTTGTTGCAGTTCACTTATACTATAAGAGCAATTCCTATGGGGTGAACAAACTTAGAGTTTGCTCATTTTGCTCCCACTATGGAATGAACAAACTTGAAAAGCGGATGTTCAAATGAACAAATGTGATGGTTTTAACATTGAGTCGGAACTTCAGGCGCGCGTTTGGGGTAAAGACGCGCGTCATGCATAAAAACGCTGGCGTCAGAAGTAAAAACATCAGCGTTTGGATACCTAACACGCGTTAGTACTTAAAGCGCCGACATCATTTCCAATAGCGCCAATGGCTTAATCTGAACGGTTGCAAAGAGTTTTCATCCAACGACAACATTTCTTTAAATCTACAAATACACACATTCTAAATTCACACATTTAACTCTAAATACACTCTCTCTCAATTGTTGATTGAACATGTCTCGGCCCCGGTTAGTTCAGCGAGTTCCGTATGCTAAAGAAGAAGATGAATCTATTTGCAGAAACTATGTTTTTTTATCTACTCAGCTTGCTTCGGCAAACTATCCATGGGTGAATTTCCGGGCGGTTATTCACGATGGGTTTTGCAGTGACACTCGTAATCCGAGTCGTCGTTCTATATGCGACATAGAACATCGTTTTGATACAATTAAGAAAGAAGTAAGTGAGTTTGTAGCTTTAACCCTATAAGTAAATCGATATCGACTGAGAGGTGAAACTGATGCTGAGATGGTAACAAGATCTTTGGATGAATGGCGAAGATGGAAAAATGTGGCTTTTCCTTTCGAAAAATATTTTGAAATCCTTAAGGGGTTGAAACTGTTCAACCCCTTCTTTGTAGTTATTGTTCCACCCAGTACTTCTTCTCATTAGTGAAGGCAATGTAAAACGCTTACTTTTAAACATATGTAATTTTATTTAATTAAGATTGTCGTACTTTTAAAACTACAAACTTTTAAAACTAAAACTGCAAATGTAGCGGAATTAAAAATTACAATAATCTCTCTAACGTCGCTCATCTCTATCTCCCTCATCTCTAGCTCCCTCATTGTTATTTGCTGGAGCCAATAATTCAGTAAATCCTGGGTATAGACCTGGGAAATCCCCAGTTGCCAACATATTATATAAATTTCCGATTGTTGATAGACCTGGGGATAGACCTGGCTGAACAAAATAAGGCGATTGGAAAGCACTCTGTGTACTCGGTCCTCCAAGCATATACGAGGTTTGTTGGTGTGGTGGTGTTGGTGTGTAGCATTCATTTTGGTTGTAGGGCGAGAATGATGATGAAATGCGCCTAGGTTCAACCCGGCCCTCCAACCAAAAACGTCGCTGCCAGTGTTCTTCTGTATGTTGTTCGTCATATACATGTCCAACATTGGAAATCTAACTGTCTGGTATTTTAGGATTGGTTTACCAACACGGAAGTAGGTATACCACCAATAATGCAAATTACTCCATAATTTTAGTATTTTGACTAAATAATCTACATTAGTAATAATAATAAATTTAAAAATAATAATTTTGATATTTACCTCTATGATGTCCCAGAAACCAGTGAAATTTTGATCGCACATGGACGATTTATCCAGCGCACAGTACAATTCTGCTAAAATTGTAGATCCCCAGTCACAATCTGGTATTTTATCGAGATCTTCTAACGCTTCAAGCCAACCAACATGAGCAACAGAAGTTGAGCTTGGAAAGAATGCCTGACCCAGTACCCATAGGATAAACATCCTTTCGAGTTCAGGATACTCATCTACATGTTCTGGGTTTCTGGGTTGGGTTAGGAACGTCTTCAACGCCGCACATCTAATCCCATTTCCTTTCAATTCTTTATAATCTTCACGCATTGCTGATTCCAAAAACGAGGGACAAAGAATCTTCCATTTACTATTTAAAATCAAGTCCTCTATGTTGAATAGTGGCGGGTCTCCCACTCCACTTGGAATCCCAACAATGAAATACAAATCAAGGGGAGTAATTCCTATTACAAGTATAATATCAACTATGATTAATTATTTGGTTTATTTAATAATTATTTAAAAAGTTTAATTTAATTTAAGTTAAAAAAAACTTACCAATTTCGAAATCAATAAAATGGAATGTGTGCGTCGTACTCCACCACCTTTCTATCAATGTTTTTGGATTTTTTTTTTGTTATGGTTTATAGGCTTTATTCTATAAAGCGCACGCCAAGGATATCTGTCAACCCTTTCTCGGACTGTAGGCGGTAGACCAACATAAACAACATTTAATTCTGAAAATCCACCCCTCGTGACATGAAATTCCTCAGATCGTTCATGATGCCCCGACACATGACCTGGGACTAATGATGGACCAACAACTATTTTTTGGTTAGCAAACTCTTCTTCTCGATTTTGAGAAAAATCTACACCAGTGGGAGGCAACGATGCAGATTCATTTTTTTCGATCTCTTTTCTTCTTAATTCTATTCGCCGCCTGTCTCACTATATTCATATTGTAGAAATTTTTGATTTAGAAGAGTAGTTGTAGAAATTTTTGAAGGAAATGGAAGTGGTGTGAATGAAAATGAAAGAAATGTGGCTGTAGAAATTTTTGATTTAGAAGAGTTTTAGAAGAAGAAAATGGAAGTGGTGTGAATGAAAATGAAAGAAATGTAGCCGAATTTATAAGGTTTAAAAAATTTGACCGTTGCAAATATGAGCGTTGGGGAGTCGAATGTTGGAGTTTCTCCTCCCAACGCCGCGTCTTCATTCCTAACGCCCGCGTCAGGCTTAGTAACACCCGCGTTTTCCAACCGAACGCCCGAATCTATCTTCATGTCGCATGTGTATGTTCTCCTGTCGCGCGTATGTTGTTCCAACGCCCTGTACTTTACCATAGTAGAAAACTCAATTTGACAATCCCCGTGACTGAACAAATGTTTGAGTTTGGCCATTGCCATTGGAAATGCTCTAATATATTCCGAGTGTTACTTCTGGTTATGAACATCACAACTCAACTATTTTACCGCCAAACGTTTACGGACCCGTATTCATTCCAAGCATCAAAAGGATAATAGATGGATGGATGCCTTCACTTTGTCGACAGGTTGAGTTACTTGATATGGACACATGTCACTTCACTAATCAAACCCATGCAAAGTCTTTGCTATTTCCCTTTGCCATACTCTTTAGTATGACTCATCATTCTATTACACAATCAAATGTTTTAAGATATATGCATCCATGATCTATCTGTGATTAGAATAATTCAACCCCTGCTAAGCTAGCTTTTTCATAATATCCAGTTGTAGCATCACATGGGAGCCCACAAGCTCCATGGCCCACAAACTACCTAATCAGCACACCTGTCAAGTTCCTTGTGGTTTCCAACAACCCACGTGTCAGATATTTTGAGACGAGAGAAAAAACGGTTCCATGTGAAATTCGAAGAGTAGCTTTAAAAAGTCAGCTTACGATTAAGGGTTTGGTGTGGGTGTCTGTATGGTCCCCCGTAGCTACGAGAACAAAAGGTTGCTTAATTGTTTGGGCTTGGGCCTACTAAAATCCTAAAACGTCCTCAGTTGTACATAAAATCATGGAGGTCATGGTGACCCACGGGAATTAAAGTGCGACTCTTGATTGCTTAGAACGTGTCCAGAAATGAGAGGCTTGCATCTTCAACATTTTGATTAACCCCGTGAGTATATGCAGTCGACACGTGTATTTTAATGACCCTATCTTTCCGACAGATTATTTAAGTTATTGTGACCTACGTATCATGTATGCATGAAGGGACCATTTTCTTTCTATTTTTGTCTCTTTAAAGTTTACAGAGGTTTAATCGATAAATATTTTTATTGATTTCCAAAGAGTTTAAGGGATTTACAAAGTATTGTGTTATTGGTTGTATACTTTTAAAATCTCATTCAAAGTTTATGTTACTCGTTGTAGATTGTCAAAAGGTCTTGTAAAGTTTGTGTTACTCGTTGTAAACTTGAAAATTCAAAGATTTTGCATACTTACCTATTTTCAAGACTTTGAGTGACTTTTGTGTATATATTTACCTTGATAAAAGTCTTCCAAAATATGTAAGATTTTGGAAG
Source organism: Papaver bracteatum (assembly GCA_023529315.1). NCBI lineage: Eukaryota > Viridiplantae > Streptophyta > Magnoliopsida > Ranunculales > Papaveraceae > Papaver > Papaver bracteatum. Next base: position 3,971,532 of record JAJJWX010001945.1, read on the forward strand.
ACTTCCAAATTTTTTATAAAGATGATTTTTACTCTCTTTTATTTCATTTCATGAATACACAATCTATAAAGCTCTTATTATAGATGAGTATAAATTATATGATATGATTAAACACTTTTTAATTTTAATTATTATGTACATATGTACAATAATAATTATTTTAATTTATTGTTACATTTTATTGTATTTTATTGAACAAAAGAAATAAGTTATATATATAAAATAATAATAATTTATTTTAATTTAGTTGAAGTTACTATAGTAAATAAGCTACAATAAATTTTGTATTTATGTCTATCATGCATATTTCCATATAAAATTTATTTTTACAACTCTTAAGGACTCTATAAATGTCTGCAAGACATTAGATAACTCTGCATAACTCCACAAAAATTTGCCTAACTCTGTATAATTCTCGCAAAGTTATTAATTTTCATGACTCTTTTCAAATCTTCACAAATCTACAAATGTATATATTGAGTAAACCCCTATTAGTGCTTATTTAGTCCAATTAAAATTCAACGATTCCCAATCAAGGGATTCCAGAAGAAAAGAGTGGAGATTTTCCGTGAGAAATGAACTTCTTTTTAGCTGAGTCCGACGGTGCCTCCAAAGCCTATAGCCACACCACTAGAAAGTGAGACTAGCTATTACTGCTGTGAAGAAGAACCCTATTTTGTGGTATACACCAAAATTTGGGGGCATACACACTTAGAAGGAACCCGAAGTTACTAAAATACCCCTGCCCAGTTTAAATTACATTATTACTCTTCAGCTTAATTAAATTCTAATCCTAAACTCATCTCACTAATTAACTCATCCCACTAATTAACCAACCACCCACTAATTAACTCACTCATTAAAACTAAAACGGTTACTTAAAAAAAAAAAAAAAGTTTTGAAAACCAAAACCCTTCTCTCTCCCTCTTCTTCTCATCTTCTTCTCCAAAATTTCTGAAAATTTCATCAATTAAGTTCCCAATTAAACACATACATGGCACCTCGTGTTAAGCGATGCCCTAGAAATACTGCGCCGAATCCTGGTGTTGCTTCAATAGCATCTCAATCTAGGGTTTTTGGGAAAAATGGAGATGAAGAGGATAGTGGATTGATTGGTGTTGGGGAGGGAGAAATTGAGGCTGATTCTTTAAAATTGCACATAGAAAGGTATTTCCCACAAACCCATTTTATTTTTGCCTATTTCGTTGATTTATGACATGTAATCGAGATTTGTCTATGTTTTTTTTTTTTAGTTTCAGGGTAGTGTTCGGCTGAATTTTCGCAGCAGGACTTGTTTTTTTCTACACAGACGAAGAACAGTTCGGCTTAAAATTTGCGATATTTAGAATATCGTATGAGCCGAACTAATGAGTTCGACACATAAAATTTTGTATGATAACCTGCCGAACTTGAATACCATTATTTAATAACCGATCTATTACTGTTGGGTACATTGTTCGGCTCATTGTGATAAATATTGAATGTGCCGAACCTTTCTCTGACCATGGCGAATACTATTGGGAACCGTGTTCGGCTCATATTGAAAAAGATTGTATGTGTCGAACCTTACACTGTCCAGTTATAGGTGAGTTATCAAATTGTGTAGTAGGATCATATTTATTTAATTTGGAAAACTAATTAAGGTTTGTCATTTGTTTTAGCACCCATCCAGGAAAATTCAAAGAGAAGCTTAAAAGGAGAACAATGGAAGTGACTCCTTCTAACTCAAAAACTCCCAAACCTCGAGGTGGTGGCACAAAGAACTTACATGCAGGCAAAAGGGAAATTGACACTACTTGTTCTTTGCCTATAGAACAAGAGGATCACAATGATGAAGATGTTGGTGAGGAAGGTCAAGAAGAACAAGAACAAGAGAAAGTTTTTATATCAAGGGAGACAGGTAGGCACATTCCTCATCCGGATAATGTGATACGTCCTCGCAGGGATGGTTTTCCCCATGGTCTCCCTGAAGATGGTGGAAGAGTGTTGATTGGCTACAAGGATTTATGGGCGAAGAGAATTTACGAGACTCCGGATCACAGGGATGCAGTCCGCGTACTTAGACACCAAAGCGCTGAACATTGGGATATTTTCAAAGAGGCTCCTGAGGTGGTGGCTTTTACTATATATAGATTTGGCTCATTATACCAGACACAAATAAGCCGAACCTTTAAATCAACAGGTTTGGTTTATAAGGAAATAGTTACCATGAGCCGAACATTACACTGTCTTCTGTAAAAAATAGATCCGTTGTGGCTTTTACTATATATAGTGTTTCTATTCATAGCATTGGGTCTGCTTAACTCATTATTTCCGTCTATAATAATTCATGGAACCATTTACCGTAGAAGATGATATGTTGCTTGTTAGAGCTTTCATTCGGACTTGTCGTATTTATGGTGAGCATTATCCGATGTTTTGGAAAAAAGTAAAATAATTCCATTTTCAGTTAGATTGCAATCCTAAACATCGTACGCGTTCGGAATTAGCCGAAAGATTTTGACAAATCAGTTATACGATGAAAGATTACATCAGAGTATTAGGATGGGTTAATCAATATCATCCCAGCGAAACTAATGAAGAGAAAGTGAGTAATCCAAAAGCTTAATGTTCCATTATAGAGTTGTTTAGTTATCTTTTTATAAACTAACTTTGCATTCCTTTTTATTTAGGAAGCTAGAATTCAAAGCCTCTGGGCTATACGCCATGGAGGAAGAAGATACGAGCTCGGAATATGTTACAGATGGATGAAGAGAAGAATTCTGAGATTTATTAGAGACCTTTGCGCTGAGATACACTAGATGGTCGAAAAAATTGCAGGTTCAATTTTTAAATGAAAATGTATGTCTGTCGAACCCCAATTGTTTTTCAAAATTTGAAAAGTAGCCGTTGGAGATGGTACGTTAAATGTAGTTCAGATTGTAATATAAAAGCCATACTATCCGAAATAGACTGATTTACACAACATTCGAAAATATAGATGTTACAAATAGTACAATCCGTCAAGCATATATATAGCCACATATGATATCTCATTATTATCAAAGCACAAAATGGCAACGTCTAGTCCTAAGTATACTCTAGAAAAAGATTTATCGCTTTGCAAACATTACGTCACTTACTATCCGGATAAGGGTGCCGAGCAACGGGTAATTGTTCAGAATTCATGAAGCCTTCACCAATGAAACAAGTAATCGAAACAACCGAGATAGGGCATCATTGTTTTGTCGAATCGAAACAATTAAAAATAAAGTTAGGGACTACATAGCTATGATGCGGATTATCAATAAATATCTGCTTAAAGGTGAAACAAATGATGAGATTGTTGTTCGAGCTTTAGAGGAATGGCGAAGATGGAAAGGAAAAAATTTCAAATACCAAGCTCACTACAACATCCTTAGGAAGTTTGTCATAACTCGTTTTGGTTATTAAATCCTTGTAATTTTTACTTCGTAATGGTTAGTGATTTTATAATGGTTAATTTGTAATGGTGAATTTATGATTTCAAACAATTTAGGTAATTGCAGGTTCAACATATATGGTTCGGCTGTATAATTAAAATATTTATCAGCCGAACCACATAATATATGAAATCTTATCAGGATCGGCTTGTTATTGAATATTTCGAACAAGCCGAACCTTACACTGTGTGTTGGGTTACTGAGCAGATTCGTAGTTCGGCTCAGAAGAAAGGTCTTTATTAAGCCGAACCTGGACACTTGGGAAACAATTTTTTTAATATGCAAGGATCGACTCAAATATAGTTTTAATGGTTAGCCGAACCTTATACTGAGAGTTCTTTTTCTTCAAATCTTTACACCAACAAACAAGTTAAAAAACCAAAATATATATTGAATTCATTAGATGCGCTTTAGGATACATTATGTAGCATTCATAATCTCATATCAACCTAGGCATCCGACGAAAACAAAATGCAAAACTATTATATATATCCAATAGATTAAGTACTAGGGTGATCCTAACCTTACAACATCTTCTTCATCATCTTCAGAACCATCTTCTTCATCATCCTCAAAAACATCTTCTTCGTTTTCATCTTCCATTAGGAACACTAGTCCGGGTGGAAGAGGTGGATGCAAACTTCTCCAAAGGTCCATCTCCGTAGCGTAATTTTCACACCAATCCATAGAGTATTTTTCTTCAAAAACAGGCCAAAAGGCTAAAGGACACAATGGAGGTATTGGGAAACCGGGTCTAAGCTTAAGACCGATATAATGGAAGCCTTGAAAAAATGCAATAACAAATCTTCTATCTTTCACACTCTCATTGCAAGGCTTTGTTGGCGGCGCGTAGGTGGAACAACTCCCGGCCCTCGCAAAAGAATGAACAACACAATTAAATGTCTCCGCGATTAAAAAACCACATATCAGCATTTGCATCCAATGATCACGTGTGATAACGGCATCCCCATGTAAATGCCGTTCAAAACTAATGAAATCTTGTGCGACCCCGTGGTCTCCTCCACCTCGCATCATTGACTTGTAGAAGTTCCTGTTTCGGCGTAGAGTTTGTAACAATCTTTGACGAATATAATTTACTTCATCCCCTTGGGAAACCGGTTGGTTCCCATGTTTAAAAGGTCCTAATTGTTCCGCGGTGACATGTAAACCACAATTGCCATCCCCTTCGACATTTTCCATGGATATAATAAGCTCATGAATGGATTCGGGTAGGTTCTCCAAGTATTTTTCGTAAATCATATTAGAAGGTCTCAAATACTTCCCCAAACTATCTCTTTTAGGACCCTTCATTTTCCCTTCTGCATATATGGTTCTTTTTACCTTTAGCTTGGCCACCGGAGTGGTCTTTGTTGTTTCCATTTGTTGAGATGGAAACATCTTACCCTTAAGCTTTACGTCTCCTTCCAATGGATTAGGGAATAGAGGACCACTATTCTTAACATATTTGTTACTTGTTTCACCTTTATCCTTCCTTGGTCGACCACGTTTCTTTGATAGCTTCACTTCATCCATCTTGTCTAACTTCTCTATTGCCTTCTTCTCTTCTTCGTACTTTGCATCATGGTACTCGACCCCGCATGGATCCCTTGTGGTAGGTGTGGGTTTTTTGGTAAGAGCATACGCTCTTGCTCTCTGCTCTTTTCGGGTTTTTTTTCGTGGGTGGCCTACCTTTTTGTGGCCCCTTTTCCGGTTCTAATATACCTTGTTGGGTGTGAGGATAGAGGATTGGCATCATGTTGTCCCATAAGATTCATTTTTGAGGTCGCAACATCCCACGATACATTTCGGACAACCTTTTGCCATAAGGTTTGTCCAAAATCTCTACATCATCGTCCTCGTCGGGCATAGGATCACTACTCAATTGTTTCCAATGCGGATCAATTTCCTCATAAGGTATCAGACAATCCTTGTACCAAAGTAGTTCATGCCAACACGGAAGTCCCATGCTTTCCCTCATTTTACAAACACACTCTTATTGGGAGTTAGCATCCATTTTGTCCATCAAATACACTTCCTTCTTTATAAGTTCAATGCACAAATGAGAGACCATATGGGTTAGTCCCCGAAGCCACTTATCATCCGGGAATTGATCATGCTTCATCATTAGACTTTTTTCGAATAATGTTCTAATTCTTATAACGTCACTCATGAAATACTCTTCCATTGCGTCAAACACCGTGATGAACGTGTCCACGCACCCAAATAGATTCCTCTTCAAACGATAGTGAGCCGACTCTACCATACTTGTAGCTTGGTTATCGAAGTGCTTGTGGTGGTTTTTAAATGCAGTAACAAATCTATGTGCATTGGTATCCAAAAATTGCTTGCGTAAATATATAATGATTTCCGGGTATTTGACGCCCCAATTCGCAATGAGCTTTGCAACATTTTCTTCAAACACTTCTTCGGTGATGGACCACGTCAAAGCTTCCCAATCATTGTGGAAACATGCCCACGTCCTTTCATTAGCCTCATATGCTTTCTTGAATTATTTCTTCTTCACTTCTCGTTCTCCATCCGGTAATATAGCAATCTTCTCTAGATCTTTCAACTTGAGCGGTTGGATTATCCCTTGGCATTTCTTCCTAACATTATTCCATACATGAAAGATACAAAGAATGTTTTACGTGTTAGGAAATACCTTCCTTATAGCAAACATAAATTCCGCCTCTTGGTCGGTTACCATGACCTTTGGAAGAGTATCTTCTCGGAAGATTAACCTCACTTGTTCCAATGCCCACACATAGCTTTCTTTCAGCTCATCATGCAAGAAACAAAAAACGACGGTGAAAGGTGACTTAGTTGATGTATGACCAACAATGTTCATCAAGGGCATCTCATACTTATCGGTCTTGTAAGTGAAATCCAATATGAGAACTTGTGGGAAGCATAACGCCAAATTTACGCATTCCGGATGGGCAATAAAAAGGTGTGTCACATGGCCGAATTCATCCAATTTATTTTAGCAAGCATAGTTCTTATTTTACGCCGACCACAATAATTGTTGCATCACCAACCTACCTTGCAATTCCTTTCATCTCAAAGTACTTCTCGCGTTATAGATTTGTTGCAACATAGTCTTGTTATTCTTATCATCCGCCTTCAACTTGCTAAGAATTTTAGAGGGTGGCATACGTGTTCGTGTCATTTTATCTAGATCCGCATATTCATGGGGTTTGAGTCTTCCGGATCTATAATGTCCATGAAGATCCTTTGGACGTGGGTGGTCATGACGGCAATCCATATCTTTATTCATTGTGAAAATTCCTTCATCTATGTTCCAATTTAAGACGATCTTGAAAGGACAATTTATCTTCCTTGTTTTAGTCTTATATTTTTTCCCGGTCTTCCCAATATACACTGCACCTTTTTTCTTCTTGCTTACTTTCTTCCCGCCTCTCTCACAAACCATCTCAACCCGCTCCTTTCGGCTTTGTCTACCTTTAACTAGGACGCAATTGATTTTCCAAGCTTGTTCCTCAACCCATTTAACAGCTTCTTCTTTGGTTTTCCACGTTTACATATCCACAAGTACAAAACTTAAGTTTTATTAATGATTTTGCATACAACATACTTTAAAATTAATAAAAACATAAACCACGTCAGTTGCCTACCAAGTCAGTTTGGAAGTGATCTCTAGTATCTTCATGAATGACATCAACAGGCGGTGGTTGATCCTACATAGTTTCCATTTCAGGAACAATCTACAACAATATCGCACATGTTTTGGGTCAGGTTCGGCTCACACTAAGTACTATATTAAAGCCGGATTCAAGGTTCGGCTAGTTCGTGTTTTACTTATCAAGCCGAACTATTTCTCAAACATAGATTCGGCCAATTGGGCACTAATATTATAAGCCGAACCATAAGACTTGAAATTTCAAAAAACAAAAATTAATGTTCGGCTGGATAACGTGTAAGCCGAACTTTACACTGTAACTTGTATAAAAAATTGTACACGGTTCGGCTTATATTCTCACTTCAAATTTGATCCGAACCATGAAAATTTTTTGGCCCGCAAATAATTGAATGACAGTTCGGCGTGTATATTTCTCAATCGAAGAAACCGAACTGTTCTTATTTTTAATGGTTCGGCACACCTATTATCTGCCGAACCTTTCTCTGTTGTGCCGAACTAGTTGCAAAAATCATAACTTTTGGTGAAATCAAGCTACAAAACGGACATTAAACAACGTCTACAACCATACATGTGTATTATTAGCATTGGGTTCCTCATCTATGTACTCATCTTCGGGATTTGGCTCCATAAAGGAATCATCTTGAGCTTGAGAAAAAAGTTGAGTTTGGGTAAAATCATTTTCATAATCCAACAAATTAGCCATGTCTGGATCTCCATCATAATTGATATGTATTTTCTTAGCTTTACGTGATGAAGATTCACCTTCCTCACTCGAATTTGTATCACACATCTCTCAAGAATCACAAAGATCACAAAGAAAAAGAAAAAAAGTTTTTTTCCCCCTCTCCTTCTTCTTTCCTCCTCCTTTTTCTAAACTCACTCACTAACTAAAATTCACTATATTTTTAAAAAAAAATTATCCTAAACTAACTACAATCATTAACAACTAATTAATCAGATTAACACTAATTCAACACTAATCTCACAAGGGTATTTTCTCATTTTGAAAATAGGAGAATAAGGACTACCCTAAAAATACTATTAGCACCCCATTTTTGTCTTATCTTGTATGCCCCCAAATTTTTCTGTATGCCCCAAAATAGGGTTCGTGAAGAATAAGCTAAATGGTAGAGCTCTTCAAGCACAAAATTCTCACTCCGGTTTTGGTCAGTGTGCTAGCGGCTCAACCAATCAATAGATGTGAATTCTCCCTGTGAAGTGGTTTCGTCCTAAAGCAAATTTTCAGCGTTAAAACTATTTTTCGTTTTATTTGTGGTTCGCAACTGGGTTGCTTATATGGCTATATTCTGCGAACTAAGCTATGAACTCACTCCTCCTGTGGAATATTTGGTGAATGTGAAGACTATAAAATGACGTTGTGTGGAAGTGTTCAGATATAACTAAAAACTAGACATTAGATGGTGTAAACTAACCAAGGTGACAACTTGGGTTAACCAAAAAGATCGTCAAGTTGAAATACATAAGAACTCCATATTCGATAAAAAATAGTGTAAATCCTAGATTTTCAGAATTCAAAAATATCTAAAGTTTTTCAAATACCAAAAGTAACATTTGTATATACATGAATGCAACCGCGAATCTACAAACTAAACTAAGGGGAAGCAATTTTTTATTAAGGATAGCAAAAAAGCAAGATTAGGCGGATAATTTAGGCTTGAAAGCAAAATGTTGAAGGGTTGCAAGTGCACACCCTTGCTACTAGTCGGATCCGCCACTGCATGTTTGCAGTGGGGGTGGCTTTGGGTTTTTAGGGGTTGGCTTAAGCCTATTAATTGGGCTTATTTTTATCAGTCCAAATAAAATAGGTAGTGAAAAAAAAAGGATTTTGGGCGTTTAGGGCTTGCTTAAGCCAGTCCTAATCTGGGCATAGTTCCGCCCCTGCATGAATGGGAAAAAGGGATAATGATTCAATTAAAATTAATGGAACTAATTGAATGAAACATGATCTCATATTCATAATATTTTAGGGTTTTTAGTAACAAAAACTCATCTTCTTCGATTTAAGTTGAATTTGAGAAACAGAACTGTTGGAGAAGAGAAAAGATCATCATGGTATTTGTGAGCTTTTATTCATGAAACTTCATATTCAAGTTGATTTTATTAAATAAAATTGTTAGATGAGAAGAGCTAATCACAATTTACGGTTTTATCCCGACGAATCAATCGATCCTCTTCGGAATTTGACATAATTCTCAGGTAAGATTTAAGATTTTGATTTTTAGCTCTATTTTTATAGGTTTAAGTATTTTGATTAGATTATATAGTATCAATTATATATTCTCGATCCTAATTGTTATGATTTTGTTTTTTATAGGTTTCAGTGACCTTAAAGAAGTTCTTATGGCAATGGTCAAACTCAAACATTTGTTGAGCCACGTGGATGATCAAACTGGGTTTTTCACTATGGTAAAGCGTAGGCCTTTGGACCATCAAACGCGCGACCGGAAGACAGACTCTGGCGTTGGAAGACAAAACTCCGGCGTCGGAAGCCCCGACGCGAGCGTTCGGTGTTCTGACGCGACGTTCGATGTTTTGACTCGGGCGTTAGACACAATGTCTCTAACGGTTGACTCTCTAACGCATATATTTCCAACGGTCGAATTTCAACACTATAAATTCGTTCTATTCATTTCATTTTCAGTCACAGCACTCCCATTTCCTTCTTCTAAAACTCTTCTAATACAATATGAACATAACGAGAAGAGCGATGAATAGTATAAAGAAGAAAAGAGATCGAAAAATGAATCGGCACCGTTGCCTCACACAAGTGTAGATTTTTCTCAAAATCGAGAAGAAGAGTTTCCTAACCAAAAATAGTTGATGCTCCATCATTAGTCCCAGGTCATGTGTCGGGGTATCATGAACGATCTGAGGAATATTATGTCACGAGAGGTGGATTTTCAGAATTAAATGTTGTTTATGTTGGTCTACCGCCTGCAGTATGAGAAAGGGTTGACAGATATCCTTGTCGTGCGCTTTATAGAATAAAACCTAGAAAACATAACAAAAAAAATCCAAAAACAGTGGTAGAAATGTGGTGGATGACGACGCACACATTCCATTTATGGATTTCGAAATTGGTAGTTTTTTTAACTTAACTTAAATTAAATTTTTTAAATAATTATTAAATAATCAAAGAATTATTCATAGTTGATATTATACATGTAATAGGAATTACTCCCCTTGATTTGTATTTCATTGTTAGGATTCCAAGTGGAATGGGAGATCCGTCACCATTCAACCAAGATGAATAGATGTCAAATAGTAAATGGGAGATGCTTTGTCCCTCGTTTGTGTAAAAAATTGAAAGGAGGTGGGATTAGATGTGCGGCCTTGAAGATTTTCCTAACCAAACCCAGAACATGTAGATGACTATCCTGAACTCGAAAGGATGTTTATCTTATGGGTACTGGGTCAGACATTCTTTCCAAGCTCAACTTATGTTGCTCTTGTTGGTTGGCTTGAAGCGTTAGAAGATCTCGATAAAACACCAGATTATGACTGGGGATCTACAATTTTAGCAGAATTGTACTGTGCGCTGGATAAAGCGTCCATGGGCGATCAAAATTTCACTGGTTTCCGGGACATCATAGAGGTAAATATCAAAATTATTATTTTTAAATTTATTATTATTACTAATGTAGATTATTTAGTCAAAATACTAAAATTTTGGAGTAATGTGCAGTATTGGTGGTATACCTACTTCCGTGTTGGTAAACCAATCCTAAAAGATGGGACACTTAGATTTCCATTGTTGGACATGTATATGAAGAACAACTTAGACAAAAACACTGGCAGCAACGTCTTGGGTTCCAGTTTTGGTTACAGGTTACATCAGATGACTCAAATCCATAACAACGTAGTTGTTCACCCTTACGTTGAACCACCTCAGTATGGTGATGATGTTGGAGTAAGTATACTTGATTATTCTATGCATATAGTTGTTTTTTACAGTCCTGAATCACAAAGAAGGGTTTGGTATCTGGGAGAAAGAGTGCAGTACCAAATACAAGGTATATTTGCAATTGCAATTAACTCACTACAATAGATGCAAACCTTTGTATCAGATTTTAATCCGCTGAGAAGAACCGGTTGGGAGAGGTATGAACTAAATACAAGGAGGAATATTGATGAAGCGCAATATGTCAACTGGTACACATCAATTACGAAGCCTGTAATTAGGAGACAGAACATGCAAGTCTATGGGTTTGATTTCCCAGGGTTATCAAACATGTCCCATGATCCAAGTATCATTCCTAGACAACCACCTCCACAAGAGCCAAGATTTATGACTTATCCGAGGACGGGTGCAAGTTCTTCGTCAAATATGCCCAAAATTCATTGGGAGCTGCAAAGTATTACTTCACAATATGAGCCAACCACGATCCCCATTGTTTCCCAAGGTATGGACCGTGATTATCCTTACAACAATGTGACTGCCACTGAGACAGAGTTGAAGAACCAATTGAATGATTTTCATTGGCTGGATCGACAAGTAGAGATGATGCACTTGGAACAACTACGAAAATGGAAGACAGGCACAATGTTTGGATTGAGTCCAACTGTAAATGATGATAAGAGGCGGTCACAGTCTTCCGGTTCCACAGATCATGGCACGAAGGTGATGAAACCAACAGATCATGGCAAGAAAGTGAAGAAACAGTGATACGAGAAACATAGCACAATACTTCACCACAAATTGTGCATGTATATCAACCTCCGGCATTTCGGATTGAACCTAGAGGCATTTCATCATTATTCTCGCCCTACAACCCAAATGAATGCTACACACCAACACCACCACAACAACAAACCTCTTATATGCTTGGAGGACCGAGTACGCATAGTGCTTTCCAATCGCCTAATTTTGCTCAACCAGGTCTATCCCCAGGTCTATCAACAATCGGAAATTTATATAATATGTTGGCAACTGGGGATTTCCCAGGTCTATCCCCATGATTTTCTGAATTATTGGCTCCAGAAAATAACAATGGGGGATCTAGAGATGAGCGACGTTAGAGAGATTATTGTAATTTTTAATTCTGCTACATTTGTAGTTTTAGTTTTAAAAGTACGACAGTCTTAATTAAATAAAATTACATATGTTTAAAAGTAAGCGTTTTACATTGGCTTCACTAAATTACGACGGATTACATTACATTAGATTCACTAATGAGAAGAAGTACTGGGTGGAACAACAACTACAAAGAAGGGGTTGAAACTGTTCAACACCTTAAGGATTTCAAAACATTTTTCGAAAGGAAAAGCCACATTTTTCCATCTTCGCCATTCAGCCAAAGATCTTGTTACCATCTCATTAGTTTCACCTCTCAGTCGATATCGATTTACTTGTATGGTTAAAGATGCAAACTTACTTACTTTTTTCTTAATTGTACCAAAACGATGTTCTATGTCGCATATAGAACGACGACTAGGATTACGAGTGTCACTGCAGAATCCGTCGTGAATAACCGCCCAGAAATTCACCCATGGATAGTTTTCCTAAGCAAGCTGAGTAGATAAAAAAACATAGTTTCTGCAAATAGATTCATATTCTTCTTTAGCATACGGAACTCGCCGAACTAACCGGGGCCGAGACATGTTCAATCAAGAATTGAGAGTGAAGAGAAGAATGTGTGAATTTAGAGGAATTTAGAGTTGAATGTGTGTATTTATAGATTTCAAAAAATGTAGCCGTTGGATCACAAGTTTTTGCAGTCGTTCAGATTGATCCGTTGGCGCCATTGGGAAAGACGCTGGCGCTTTTAATAGTGACGCGGGCGCTTTAAGTGAAAACACGCGTTGGACATACAAACGCTGGCGTTTTTGCTTCGGACGCCAGCATTGGTAGCAATGCCACCCATCTTTACCAATGTTCAAAGCATCAGATTTGTTGATTTGAACATCTATTTCTCATGTTTGTTCATTCCATAGTGGAGAAAAATGAACAAACTCTGAGTTTGTTCATTCCATAGGAACTGCTCTTAATGGCTAAGAATATCAGTTTTGATGTTTTTTGCGCGTTTTTTTTTGTATAAAAATATCTTTAAATGATCGTGTCAGTGGTTTGGTTAACCAAATACCAAAAAAAAAATTCATGGGTGCTGCCATTAGTATACAAACATTAATACAGATGTAGGACCAGAATATCGCCACAATTATATTCACGAGAGATTAATGATACTTCTGCCAGCGTCACCGAAAACTCTTCAACAACATTTCACGAGCGTTACAAAATAATTCAGAAAATGACGTAATAAACAACGACAACATAAAACATGAGAAAAATGTGAAGATTTTTGTAGTTAAAAAGAATGCTCGTGAGCACAAGGCGGGAACTCGCGAGAGCAAGGCAGGAGATGAAGATTTTGTGGTTATAGAAGAGTCTCGCGAGCGGATAGCAGATCTCGCGAGCAGATAGAAGATCTCGCGAGCAGATAGCAGATCTCGCGAGTAGATAACAGATCTCGCGAGCACGATAGCAGAGCCAGCAAGGAGCATAGCAAAAACTCCTAAAAAATGGGAAAGATAAATTGAATATGAGCTGTCACCCACTATGAAGATACTTATATAAAGAGAAGAGAAGGAGAGAGAAAGGGGAGGACACAATTTTAGAAGAGAGAGATTTTGCAGAGAGATTTTAGGAGAGAGAATGTATTTTTCTTTATCATCTTCTTCCCCAAAACTAGATCTAGAACTCCATTAATGAAGATTATCAATGTAAAATCAAATGTAAATTTAAACAATCATAGTGAAGAATCATGGATGTAGATCAAATTGATCGAACCATATAAAAATCTGTGTGTCTTTTTAGAATTTTTAGAATTTTAATCATACTTTAAATATAAAATTTGTTTATATTAAGAGATTATTATCAAGATATTACAAGGGGTGTGTTGTGGGAAAACCTGCAACTACATTTTGGCGCTAGAAACAGGGACGGATTGAAGAAGATTCAAAGAAATTGGTTATCATTAGAATTGGATCTCACTGGATATAAAAGATTCAGGATCAAATAAAGAGGAGGAGATATATTAAATGGAGGATGAAGAAAATATCAGCAAGATTATGTCAACAAATCATCGAAAAGGACAAATTTCCTCTCACTTCTCTTATTCCTTGTTTCATTTTTCGAATCTGGGAATTTCAAAACAAAATTTGGAAAATAGATTTTTTGTAAAAAACCTAAATTTTGCTTTTTGTAGAAATTTGATTTATTATGGAAGTCTTGAATCTAAAAATATTTTTGCTACGAATTTGTAGTAACCAAACTTTATTTTACAAATTTGTTTAAAGAATTTCTAAAAATGTCAAATTATGAGATTTTCTGTTATTCGCAGGGAGAAATCCAATGACTTTGGATCAATTAATTGTTCAAATAGGACAAATTCTTTCTTATCTCTTTAATTATTTGTTCCATATCTAGATCTGGGTGATTTCGGGTAAAACTACGGAGGAACATTTATAACCAACATATTTTGCTTTTCACAAAAAATTGATTCTGTTGATATCCTGAATTAAAACAAGTTTTGATTGTTGATTTATCCTAATTTTATAAATCCACTAGATCTTAACCCGTGTCGTAACGGCACGGGATGTTTTGTCTCTAATACGATATTGTTCACATTCCTCTTGCTTCATTTTATTCGTGAGTAATTATTTTGATATTCAAATAGGTTTTGGGAAACAAAATGGGTCTTTTTATTTTTTTACTTAAGCATGTTATTCCAATTTATTATCTGGACGGAGTAATAATGTTGTGCCAACATGAAAATAAAATAAAAAATACAGTAAATAAAAAAATTCCCCATTTATTGTTCCATCATACCATAATTTCAAACTTCAAAAAGAATATTTCATCTAACAGTACATATACCTAAACTGCCAATCCAACTCCATGATGTTTATGAATACATTTGTTCCGAAATTATTGATAACTAAGGCTCTAAGGAGTGAAGCAAAAACCCATAATATTTTCCTTATTATAGATAAAGAAGAATTAATTGGGGGATATGGGAATTAATTGGGGGATATGAATTACTTCCCCCAACCCATGGTGTGTGCTAAGGGGTGATTTTTGGTTATGAATATACTAAAATACCCTTCCCTCAAAATCAAAAAAAAAAAACTTAAAATCAAAAAACAAAATCATATCCCCCATTTCCATCTCCACTTCTTCCCTCAAAATAAAAATTAAAAACTTAAAATCTAAAATCTAAATCATATCCCTCATTTCCATCTCCACTTCTTATTAATGGGTAGTGTTTTGAAACCCAAATATTCTCCATTCCCTTTCAAATTCTAAACTCTCCCCACTCTATATCAAATTCTCTTCACCTCACTTTGGAAACGAATTTTTTTTTTATTCGGAAGTGATGAAGATCATCTGAAAGTGATGATGACCATGCCGGAATTGATGAAGACCATGCCGGTCTGGGTTCAGGCATATGGTCTTTATCAATTCCGGCATGGTCTTCGTCACTTCCATTTTGAATTTTTCCTGGCTTTAAAAAGCTTGGTACCGGCATGGTCAGTTGATATGAAGACCATGTCGGTATTTTTTTCCGGCATAGTTTTCATATTTATTTCCTATGCAGAAAAACAATACCGGCATGGTCTTCATATCAACTGACCATGCCGGCACCAAGCTTTTTAAAGCCAGGAAAAATTCAAAATGGAAGTGAGGAATACCATGTCGGAATTGATGAAGACCATATGCCGGAACACTGTACCGGCATGCCCGATAATTTCCTATCAATGCCGGTAGTCAAGTGAAAAAAAAAATCAACATTCTGGATACTTTTCATTCTGTTCCGGCACGCTCGAAAAAACTATTACCATGCCGGTACCTGTTCAAAACCAGAAAAAAAATCAACATTCGGAAGATCAAAACCAGGAAAAAAATCGTAACAAGAGGGCTACGCCCCCCCGAACCCCCCCGGATAGTGGCAAACAATTTATGAACATTTCCAACAATTGCCGGCATGAGTTTTTGGTTGAATACCATGCCGGCACCAAGCTTTTTCAGCTGCAACAATGGTGGATTCAAAGAAAAAAAATCAATTTTTCAACCTCTTATTATCAGTAATTCTCTCATCACAATCATCTTCCCATTTTCAAAAAAAGAAATTCCTCTCAAATATTTTTTTCCCTCTTTCTACTCTCACCCAAACACAAATAAAAATACACACTAATTTATCCCCCAAATACTTAACATTTTACTAATTATACTTAATCACTAATCCTAATTAGTGGGGGCTAGATTAGGAATTAAAAAAAAATTACATAAGGGGTCACCCAGAATTGCTATTGGGACACCTATTTTGTCCCGTAGCTATATCCCCCAATTAATTCCCATATCCCCCAATTAATTCTTCTAGATAAATACTATTTATTTATTTTTTGCAAATGTGAGAGTTATAAAAATGAAGAACCCTTGGCTATTGGAAGGCTAAGATATACACATGTGAGTTGAAAAAATAAACTTGTAATAGTAAATCAAAACATGTGTAAGATTCTTTCTCAATCATATTGATAACATAAAATTGAAGAAATTCGTAGATAAAAAGATTTCACACCAACTATGCTAAGTAGTACATTAATGACGTTCTCACATCTAGTGTTACTCAAGTAATTTGGAGTTTTAAAGAGCATAGTCATATTGATATTTGTATCTACATAAATTCAACTAACCTTCCGAAGAAAAATTATTAGTTTCAAGGTAGAGCCGACACAAACTTCTGTCGCCTTTAATGTATACAACACACATTGGGTTTAATCGGCCTTGATATTAAAAAAATACCCCAACATTAGTCAAATAATGTCTACAAATACGGGATCGAAACAAAGTGCTAACGGGAAAAATGAGAGACTAACATCAGTTCTACAAAAAAAATACCCTATATGTATCAAATTTTGTTAACCAAACATGCATTCAAATTAAAAAGTCATCAACTTAACACAAAAATGTAAAAGAACCCAAGTTAAATCAATACTTGCATAAACAAAACTTATAAGAGAATTTTGTAATTCTTAAATACCTTTAAAATCACTATTAGAGATTTAATTGCATGCCTCGTTAAAAACTACGGTAGGATGAAATCACCAGATTAATCTGTAGAAATTTCACTGGATATGTAGCAATTCAGAGAAGTTTATACTGGTGGCGATGTGTTCCATCTAAGTGTTGTTCGATTGATTACATTTTTTAGAAGGTTTCGGTTTTCATTGGAGAAACCGATAGGGAGCGTTTCATTATATTCATTATCATTCAGAAATCCAAGACCAACTCGCCCTCTGCTTACGGGATCTCAATACAACCTTAGATTTATCTATTGGACGGAGAAACCTTGATACTAAATATGTAGTTTATAGTGTTATTTATTATATAACGTGATATCCAAATGTTTTTTTCTTCTTCTTAATTTTCATGTATTTTAACCGAGTTTATATTAGAATTAAGACGATCAACCACATTTCTAATTTATAGTGTTATCCTTTTGCAGCAACACATAATTAACATAGTCAATTATTACTCATCAAAACCGACCAGTACCACAAACCACCAGATATCACTTCTTTCTCCACCACCACCATTTTCCATCCCTCGTAGAATATTGGGCACACTTATAACTTTTAATCCCACACGTCATGTATAAAGTTTATATTTAACAAACTTAGGTCGTCAATTAATTTATTCAACTATATGTTTTTTGTTAATACTGAAAATCATGCGTACGAACGGTTACCAAAGATAGCAGTGGTACCAAAAACAACCATTTTGTCTTATATGATTTGGTATCATCCCAAAAGTATTTGTTATCCGCCTTTTTTGATCGTGTCAAAAACAATCAACTATACTTTTCACAATACAATGTTACCCTTCATGTAAATTTTTTTTTATTTTTGATTCAAAAAGAAAAAACCAATAACACCGCCATTAAAACCATCCAACGCCATTATTTCTTCCACCAAAACTAATGTTACCGCCTCCACCACTTAGTAACACCTTCCACCACTTACTTGTTCCTCTACTACCACCACCACCACTAATATCTATTGAAATAATTTTTATCAAAATTATTATTTATTGATGGAGATATGTATTAATATTAATTAAGGGATATTTATGATGTGAAATTAATAAATCATTTATCATGAGAAATTAATGAGACATCAATTAATAAAACACTTACACTAATTAATATTTAAGTTGAACAAACCATAACCATAGATTTATCTTCTCTCTAAACAAATCACTTATACTAATTAATAAAACACTTATACTAATTAATATTTAAGTTGAACAAACAACCACTGTTGATTTATCTTTTCTATCAATTCCAACCAAGGTGGAATAATGGTTAGAGGCCACTCTTATGACACAATAGGTCATGAGTTCGAACCTCCCGTTATAATTTTTGAAATTTCATATCTTGACTTGAGTATTCATTTTTAATTCATAATATTGGAATGAACACCACGTGTGCCACTTGTAGGGTGTGGCACGGAGAACCATTATTATTTTTGATTCAAAAAGAAAAAACCAATACCACCGCCATTAAAACCATCCAGCGCCACTATTTCTTCTACCAAAACTAATGTTACCGCCTCCACCACTTAGTAATATCTTCCACTACTTCCACCACTTACTTCTTCCTCTACTACCACCACCACCACTAACATCTATTGAAATGATTTTTTTCAAAATTATTATTTATTGATGGAGATATGTATTAATATTAATTAAGGGATATTTATGATGTAAAATTAATAAATCATTTATCATGAGATATTAATGAGACATCAATTAATAAAACACTTATACTAATTAATATTTAAGTTGAACAAACAACCACTGTTGATTTATCTTTTCTATCAATTCAAACCAAGGTGGAACAATGGTTAGAGGACACTCTTATGACACAATAGGTCATGAGTTCAAACCTCCCCGTCATAATTTTTGAAATTCCATATCTTGACTTGAATATTCATTTTTAATTCATAATATTGGAATGAACACCACGTGTGCGACTTGTAGGTGTGGCACGAAGAACCACAACCTTTGATTTATCTTTGCCAAGGATAAATCCTGACCACCACTCACATAGGAAAAGTTAGCTAAACTCTTCTTTATACTATTGATTAAGAAGATTTTGAAAAAGTATTAAGTATCAAAAATTTTGTTACAAATCGGGGAAATTTTCCCATAAACAAAACTAAATGAGATTTCGTGAAAATGGGAATTTTCCGCGTAGCGAAGTAGCATTAGCGAGAGAAACTTAGATCTCATTATTGCTAACTAAATTTTTTGTTTATTCATAATAGAAACTAGACAGTGTAAAGAAGTCTTTGCAGATGTAGAAGATATATTCGCAGCATGGAAGCGCTCGTGAAATCAACTAGTACCACTAATATGAGTGCATAGTGACGCCAGGAAACTCAAAGTGTAATGAGTGGTGGACCTTGCGGAGACATTTACGAAATTCAAAGGAGGTGCATAGTGACTCCAGGACATCGTCAACAAATTAATGGATAGTTAAGTGAATATTGATCAATTAATTAAAGAAAAGATGCCATCAGCAAAATGGATAGCTACCATCATTACAATTAATTAAGTATCTACTCATCATTCCTCATCAATTAATTAAAGAGTGCGGATACAATTTAGAAGACAAAGAAAAGTAACGTCCCAGCGAAGAACAACAACTTAGCGAAGTTGTAGAAGTAAAGACAATAATTTTATTGCAAGCCTACCGTTGGATTTTATACCATGCTACAAGAGATTTGATGGTTTTTTGCATGTAAAAATTTCGCAAGTTTTACTCACAGAAGAGGAGGATTCACAAACCATGGAGAGCAGACTAGCAAATTAAGGAAGTTAATGAATACAACTACAATGAGACAGCAATAAGAAGCTGCGAAGAAATAGCAAGGAAAAATCAAAAACGATGAAGATAAGTAAAACAAGAAAATAACGAAGCAGCGCAAGAAGCTGGCAAGCTTATAGCCACACAGCTCACTTTGGAGACTCTCGCCAGTCCAACTTGGAGACCGTCACCAAGAGTACAACATCACTTCATCAACAATTGCAAAGAAATCAAATGAAATTACACCAACAAATAATTTTACAGGACAAAATTTCTTCTCTTTTCTATTTAAAAAAAAAAAAATTAATTATTACGGATGTTGTTTTAAAAATTCATTTCATGAACTTTCAAACTTAATAGATTACTCACTAAATTAAATGGATGAATCTCGCAGAAATTCACTTGTGAAAATCAAAAATCTATTCCAGGCAATAAGAAGGATATAATCAGCTATTGGATATTTTAAATGCCGATATTGGAGAATAATTAGCATCTGCGAAGGGCACTAGCGATTATCACCACTGTTGTGAAGAGATAGAGTGGAAAAGATTTTGGATTGACACGAGTAGCAACGCCAAAGAGTGAAGAAGGACAAAGAAGGCAACTAGCGATTTTCATCGCCAACACATGGTCAAAAGGGTTTTACGTCAATTGCTTTTGTCTGGCGATGGGTGTCATTGATTTTCAATTTGCTACAAAATAAAGTTGTTGCCGCATGGATTTTTAAGCTGGGAGTATTCTTATTGAGATCGCAGAAAGTTGTTGCTCGCATAAATGTTGGACTATCGTACAAAAGACAAAGAAGACAAAACATGACCAAAACAGGATCAATCATACAAGTCAGAATATAACAAGAAATCCCACCAAAATAATAAATTAATAAAAAAAAGAGACAAAGATATGAATGCCTATCGTGCAAGAGTATGACTATCGTGCAAGTCAGCTTTTCTTGGGATTTTCGCAAGAGTACACTATTATTGTTTAGTAGTTGTTCGGAGGAAAAGAAGAAGAAAAGACAAAGACATACAAAAGATGACAATAAAGAAAGGACAAAAATAGGAGCTGGAAAAGATGGTTATCGCAAAATTTATTATTGTATTGTCAGAATGGCTATCGCAAATGGTACTCTTGTCAAAATGGTTATCGCAAAAATTAATCCTACACAAAACAGAAGCTGCCAAAGATGGTCACGTACGAAGAAAGGACAAAAATAAGATATAATAATAGGGGTGGGACTTGGGTTGGGTTAACCCATGCCCAACCCGAACATTGGGCGGACATGGGCAACGTGTTTCAAAATTTTGGGCAATCTTGGGCATAGGTTTTATAAACCCGAGTTAAATTTGGGCAAGCATGGGCACAAATATTTCTAACCCAAGTAACCCGCCCAACCCGAAGAACTATGATATAGTTATATAAAACAATTTTTATAATTGGTATTATTATTTATTTAGAGTAATTTTGGATATATCTTCAAATCTAATAATGAAAATATAAATTATATTTGTCTCATTAATCATTCAATAAGATAAAAGTTTATATTATTGTAAATAATCTTCAGTTATTTGGAAATTTGAGATAAATAGAGTAATTAAATCTTATTATTACTAAAATTTGTCATTATTATATCAACAAACTCGTATATCCAGCGAAACTTGGGCCAACCCGAGGAACCCGGGGAACCCGAGGAACATAACTTGGGCGGGCTTGGGCAGTACTTCTATGATTTCCACGGGTTCGATGGGCAATCTGGGCAAAGGATTCTTAACTCGGGTCTGCCTCGGCCAAGCCTTCTAACCCACCCAACCAACCCAAGTCCCACCCCTATATAATAATAATAAAGTAAAGATTTAATAAAGAGAAGATAATAATAAGACGACAGTGATATGGTTTTCTTTCGCAATCAAAAGCCAGTATGAAGGTCAACAGCGATGAGAAAGAGTTTGATGTTGTGCGTTCGCAAGATCTTTGATTATTCGCAAAGAAGAAAGTTGATGATTACTTTGCAAGATTACTTTGTAGGAGAGGGTTAGAACAGTTGGTATGGTGTGACAGAATACAAGAGGAAAGTCAAGAGTTCATTTCGCAAGATAATTTTGCAAGAATTCCTTTCTCATTTATTCTTACTTCACGAGAAAATCAAATACTTCACGAGAAACGGCAGCAACAGAAAATCACAAAAAATCTAGGTACCACTTCCTTGAATATTTTACTTACAAAAAATGAATTTTTTTTTATTTATATTATCGCAAGATTTCTAAAATTATTAAGATTTCAAAAGATTTCAAAGATTTTTGATTTAAAAATGACATAATCGCAAGATTTCTAAAATTTCAAGGATTTCAAAATATTTCAAAGATTTTTTGATTTGATTGACAAACAGCGATACAATCGCAAGATTTCAAAATTTTCAAAAAATTATAAATGAGATCATCGCAAATATTTAAAGATCGCAAAAAATTTCAAAGATTTCAAAGATTACAGAAAATGAAATTATCGCAAAGATTTCTAAGATTTCAAATTTTTTGATTTAACTTCCAAAACAGCGATATTCTCGCCAGATTACAAACACTTCAAAATTACAAAAAACAGAGAACATTCAATTTATATATTTCTCTAGAAAATTTCTTTTACAGAAAAAGATTTTTGATTTAACAAATGCGATACAATCGCAAGATTTCAAAAAATATTTTAAAGATTTCAAAAGATTTTAAAGAATATTTACTTCAAAAATGATGTTATGAGAATGAAAGAAGAAATGAAAGAATGAAGAAACGCGAAGCTATCGCGAGAAACGCGAATACAATTTCGCAGAGACATAAGAATTGGACGAACCTTTATGGCGTGCACCCTAGTTCGCGAATACAATTTCGCAAGAGGCATCTTTAAGACCTTAAAGCGCGTCATATGAGGGGGTATCTCTTGACATGACTCAGCGATAAGGTTATACCGCTGCTGGAACCCGAGTCATGCAGATGTTGGGGTTAAAGAAAACCTATCCGGGAGAGAGATCTTGGATTTCCAACTATATAAGGTTATACCCTGGTTGGACGACCGAGAATCTCTTCCAAGAAGTGCAGAGTATGACCAAGGCGCCGAGGTACACGGTTGAGCCAAGGGTTCCCGGAGCGTACGAAACTCTCTTTCCATCCTTGGTAAGTCTTGGCTACAATGCACTTGGCCTGAAGAAAACCCCAATTAGGGTACAGTCTTGTAACTATAAGCCATATAGGCATAAAGGACAAGAGGTTGCGAAAACAACTGGTTGTTGACAGATCTGGATGGGAGGAGCTAGTCTTGTATGGCCGATGTGCCCTCCTTGAAGGGGCAACCAGGGGGGAGATAAGGGCGGCACCCTCCATTAGGGAGCTGATAAGTGTCTTAAGACGGCAATGTCATGGGTCTTCGTTCTCGCAAGAGAACTTAGGCCTGTCATATTGTCACGTAACGTAAATTATATAGAGGCAACAAGCCATAAAGAGAATTGTTAAGATGAGATCAATGGGTTTTTACATGAAAGTGTAAAGACGTCTTGCGATTTCATCGCAAGACGGCAATGTCATGGGACTTTATTCTCGCAAGGGGATTTAGACTTGTCATATTGTCGCAGAAAATTCAAAGAAAAATGGATAAGGAAAGATCAATGGGTCAATACATGGAAATGTAAAGACGTCCTGCGATTTTTTCGCAAAAAGAAAAGTTGGCAAAATAAGACCTTTAACTAGGAAGGCAAAATAAGACCAACATATTAATATTAAACACTACCTATTTTTGCAGGAAATATTTGTTCATCGCAAGAAAGATAGCAAGTACTATTCAGAATTTCTCAGAATTATTACTCAGAATTTCTCAGAAATGTTATTCAGAGTCTCTCAAGAGGATTGTCTACAATCTTGTAGCATTATTCACAATCTCGCAACTATTCATCGCATCATTATTCATAGTACTATTCACATCATTATTTCAGAATCTCGCAGAAACATTCAGAAACTAGCAAACTCATTCAGCATTTCGCAGGAAATTTGATTATTTCGCAGAATATGATTATTTTATTGAAAGCGGCAGAGGCAATTCGTTCATTTAACATTTTCTCAGGGATTCTTCCTTCATAGATAAAGAATAGAGGCAACTATGGATTACCAACAAAACATTTTATGTTCTTTATCTACTCGTCAAGAATCATTTCCAAAATGGGCAAGAATTTTCACCAGAAATGAAGTAATAATTTCGCATGAACAGAGGCAATACTTATGATTTTCATTCAAGGACGGATACTTCTTATATTTTGAGGATTGAGTACTTATTATATTTCTTCAAGGATACTTCATACTTTGAATACTTCAAGAGTTAATACTTCTTATTTACTTAGCAAAGAAATGAAAATTCACAAAAGAATAGAGGCAAGTACGTACTTTTCAAGTCTAGTATTCTTTCGCTCGTTCCTTCATCAACAAAAATAAAAGACTACTACAACAACAGATTTTTTCTTAAAGATTACTTTTCAAGAAATATTCAAGAAAAAAGAGGCAAGATGTAGGACTAGAATATCGCCATAATTATATTCACGAGAGATTAATGATACTTCTGCCAGCGTCACCGAAAACTCTTCAACAACATTTCATGAGCGTCACAAAATAATTCAGAAAATGACGTAATAAACAACGACAGCATAAAACATGAGAAAAATGTGAAGATTTGTGTAGTTAAAAAGAATGCTCGCGAGCACAAGGCGGGAACTCGCGAGAGCAAGGCAGGAGATGAAGATTTTGTGGTTATAGAAGAGTCTCGCGAGCGGATAGCAGATCTCGCGAGCAGATAGCAGATCTCGCGAGCAGATAACAGATCTCGCGAGCACGATAGCAGAGCCAGCAAGGAGCATAGCAAAAACTCCTAAAAAATGGGAAAGATAAATTGAATATGAGCTGTCACCCACTATGAAGATACTTATATAAAGAGAAGAGCAGGAGAGAGAAAGGGGAGGACACAATTTTAGAAGAGAGAGAGATTTTGCAGAGAGATTTTAGGAGAGAGAATATATTTTTCTTTATCATCTTCTTCCCCAAAACTAGATCTAGAACTCCATTAATGGAGATTATCAATGTAAAATCAAATGTAAATTTAAACAATCATAGTGAAGAATCATGGATGTAGATCAAATTGATCGAACCATATAAAAATCTGTGTGTCTATTTATAATTTTTAGAATTTTAATCATACTTTAAATATCAAATTTGTTTAGATTAAGATATTATTATCAAGATATTACAAGGGGTGTGTTGTGGGAAAACCTGCAACTACAACAAAGACTAGCTTATCGAAGTCCATAGAGGCATATAACAAAAATGTGATGTGATTGAGTTTTTTTTACCAATCGCATGAATACAAACACACGTTAAGAATTTTCAGAAAGTTTGGATGATTTGAGGTTGTTTAAAACTGTTGGAAAAAATGCACAAAAAACCAAAACGAATCTCAAAAAGTTGAGTCGCGGACTAGGTCGCTATCTTTAAGGTATTTTGCGACTCTGCCTCTTGATTGTGCTAGCAGTCAAAAACTTGTCGAAAACCCTATGGGATAAAACAGTTGATACTCTCTTTGTTCGATTTCTCTGCACATTGAGGAATCGAACCAACTATCACTGTTTCTAACACTTGCTCATAACTCAATAGATGTAAAACTATGTGTTTTCATCTTCTCCAAAAACTGTCTTTTTATAACTCAGAAAATAATCAATACGTTTTTAATGAGAATAAATCAGGCTTTAATGCACATTTAAAATCCGCTCACCAGTTACAAAGAAAATGGTCAGAATATAATTACTGAATTCATAAAATTAATTGACAATATTAATTACTTAAAATATTTTTTGAAAGTCTAAGTTAAAAATGGAAAAAATAAGTTTCTGGATCAGCAGACCTCCCAAGACCCCTAAGGCCCCGCTCACGGACTAATGTAATATAATTATATAGTATATATTATCTATTATCTATTATATATACCCTAGTGGAAATGTATGGGGTGGGATTTGAACCCATGCCTATAGTGTGGGAGCTCAAAATAATACCACCACACTATCTCTCTAACGTTGGCATATAATTACAAAACTATGTTTTTAAATATATACCCAACAATCCCCCACTTATATTTCCAAAAACATTGAGAAAGTGTTGTATAGGTGTGCATCTGCAAAGGTGCCTTTCGACTTGAACCTCTGCATAGTGTTAAACTTTCTAGGTACTAGGTGACTTGAGTGATTCGCGTCTTGAACTCTAACTAATACTAGATTATTTAACACACACAACTATATATATAGTAAAGTTCTTAAGTTCGCACATTAAGGCCATGTGCTTATCCCTTTTTTAACAAATGATCTAGAGAAATGCCCATTTTCTCATAGAAGGCGGCCACACCTTCACACTCGTATAGGTGAGTCTATCAATAATACTCCCGTGTATCCCACTCTAACTTAAGAGCTATAGACATCATTAAGAGTTAAAATACTCAACCTGTTTCCCACTTCAGGATTTCATGCTATGGGAATGCATGACTCTATCATATCATTTATAACTTTTTCTAGTCCCTTTGAACCTATTTATAGGTTGGGTATCCATTACAAATGACTCAACTTCTAACGGGAAATAGTCTCATGCTTTTAGAGGTATTCCATGCCTTTTCTCTTGCTAGTCCTTTCGTCAAAGGATCAGCTAAGTTTCCTTCAGATCTTACATGATCTACTCTAACAACACCAGTTGTGAGAAATTCTCTAACTGTGTCGTGCTTTCGACGTATCTGTCGATTCTTATTGTTATTATAACAATTCTCTACTACTCTGATAGCCGCGGTACTATCGCAGTGGATCAAAGTGGCTGGTATTGGTTTTTCCCATACTGGAATGTCTGACAACAGACTTTTCAGCCATCATGCCTCTTCACTAGCTGTTTCTAGTGCCATCAATTCATCCTCCATCGTAGATTGGGCTATAATTGTCTGTTTCTTTGATCTCCAACATACAACGCCCCAGCAATAGTAAAAACATATCCACTGATGGCCTTGGAATCATATGATAGAGTGTTCCAATTAGCATCGCTAAATCCTTCAAGGACTGCGGGATGCCTCTGATAGTGTAATCCTAGGTTTGTAGTTCTTTTCAGATACTGCATAAACCTCTCAATAACATCCCGGTATTCCAAACTAGGAATACTGGTAAACCTGCACAAAACTCCCACTGCATATGCAATGTCTGGTCTAGTACAATCAGTTGCATAACGCAGACTTCCAATTATACTAGCATATTCAGATTGTCTAACACTTTCTCCAGTATTCTTAAACAATTTCACACTAGGATCAAAAGGAGTACAAACAGGATTACAATCAAAATAATCATACTTCCTCAGAATTTTTTCAATGAAATGAGATTGATCTAAAGAAATACCACTACTACTTGTAGTTATTTTGATTCCCAAGATTATACTAGCTTCACCCAAATATTTCATGTCAAAATTCGAACTAAGCATGCTTTTAGTTTCATTGACAATAGATAAATTGGAACCAAATATCAACAAATCTATAATACAAAACAGAATGGGTTTTTGAGCCTTGGACGGTCGGATAACATTTTGAGAGACAATCGTTGCATTCGACCATCCCAATCGCATCCCAGCAAAAGACATCCGACGGATATGAAAGTTGTAACCTATTTTGTTATGAATTTTAATTGATTGGTTCCCTCATAATTAAGGTCATAAACTTCATATTATGAATGTACATTGATTACATTTCTTCATTTAAATTAAATAAATGCAACGCAAATTTCTTTTAAGAGTGTTATTTATGTCTTCTACGGTTATAAACACAATACAATTTGTTTTTTTATAATATACTGCATAGATAGTAATAAAATCAAACAAAGCTTTTGGTCGGTAGCCTAGCGAAAAGCTGGGATCCAACTCCTCTCTGAATAGCAACGCCTAATCTATGGAAAATAAAACTGCCAAAATCAGGTAAGCTTTGTCAATCAAGTGGAATTGAAAAAATAAAATACTTTAGTAGGAATTTTTCTACTGATCGTGTTACTCCCTCATTTTGTATTTTTGTAGGAAGAAACCAGAGGTGGATCAAAGAGTTATTTTTCAAGATAAAATTAATAACACGTAAGAATTTTTTATCAAATAAACTACATAACAACTATTTGAATTTTCCAATTAGTAAAATGAATTGGTATTAATTAAAATGCAAAGGATTGTTAAATGGATTGATGATACAATCTTAAAGATATTGTACATTAATCCAAGTTTGATCGAGCTTATGTTGTCTCAGTTTTGATCATCAAAAACAACACGATAAAACAATTTGACTAGCAAGATTTAATTTTAGTAATTACTCTTAAATCAACTGCACTTTAGACCTAACAAGATTTCATAACCTAACTAATATAATCATTAGTTAGATACATGTCAAATTACTCTTTTTCAATATATTTTTATTAAATATTTACTATAACTCTATGTTAGCCTCCTGCCGTGCCGCCAGCTAAAGACAAACATCCGACCATCCCAATCTCATCCCAGCTAAAGACATCTGATGGTTGTCGTTTTTGTAACCTATTTCATTATGAATTCAAATTTATTAACCATTAATTAGTGGATAACCACTTAACTCAAGATATTTAAAGAAACATTAAATGAAATCATAATACACTTATGCATTGATTGTATTTGGTGGTGGAAATGTGTACCTGATGGGAAGTGAGACTTTTTTTTCTTCTAAAGTATAAGTGAGATATATATTTATAAATATACGTACATACTATTACTTAAATGATTAAGTATTTTTTTTGGATGATTTATATGGCTAATTTTACGGTGTAGGTATGTACATTATTTTGGACAAAAAACCTAATTCAGCTTAATCTTGGGTTTCAGAATAATGGTTCCCGGTAGCAGATGGAAAGAATTCATTCTATTCAAAGACATCCGACAGGTATAAGATTTGTAACCTCCTTCAATTATGGATATATACATTGATAACCCTCATAATTAGCTCCTAACCAATTAAAAAAATTAATATGCCAACGAAAAATCCTTACCTTTAATTGATAAAAAAAAAAAAATCCTATAAAAAGCATACAAAAAATTTATTTGTTAAAAGATATCTTAACAGATTATCCATCTTTTATCAACCCGGAAATAAAGAACATCGTTAGAACTTTTGCCAACATAAAAAATAAAATTATTCATTTATTTATTTATTTATTTCATATACAGTTAAACATGATTTTGAATAATAATATGCAAGTATGTTGATTTAAATACAGTCGAATGCAAAAAGATACGACTAAAAAAAAAATTACAAAACAGAAAGGGTTTTTGAGGCTTTGACGGTTGGATAATATTTTGAGAGACAAACTTTTCATCCGACCATCCCAGTCTCACCCCGGCCAAAGACATCCGACAGATGTAAGATTTGTAACCTCCTTCAATTATTGATATATGCATTGATAACCCTCATAATTAGTTCCTCACCATTTAAAAAAAATTGTATACCAACAAAAAGATCCTTACCAATTGCTACAACTATGTAAAACTCTTTTTTTTTTAAATAAAAATAAAATTGACTCATATCTTTTTTAAATCAAATTAGCCTACCTTCATCAACCTACAAAAAATAACATTAGAACATTTGCGGTTACAACATGTAAACCCCTTATTTCTGCCTTGAAATAAATTAATTGCCCTTCATCAACCTACAAAGAACAAAGAACATTATGTTAAGAATACAGAAAATTCATTTTCATTTGATTCATTTTCTTTTTATTGTTGGAAATAATCGAAAAATAAAAATAAATACATACAATTGAGAAATATCCAAATAATGAATGCCAAAACTTTTCACTTCAATTGTAGGCCTAATTTAATTAGTGAAAAAAGAAATACTATTTTAAATCCATGAAGACTCGCAAGCTTGCATTCTTTGCAGCCTTGCAAATGAGACAACAATCTAGCTTGGAGTCGCATTCCTTTTCAAAGCTACACTTACATTGAACCTCAATCTTTTCATAAACCTTCTTGACTTTTTGGGTGGTTTTATTTTTCCTTTGAATCTGCTAAATTAGTTTTTTTTATCTTCTTGATGATCATGATTGTATTTTCCTCTATAACAACACGATTGAGTGTTGTCATCTAAATCTTCAATTACTGACCCATCATTATTACCAAATCTTTTTTTATTCTCATGATTCACCTTCAGCTTTTCAACTCTTGATGTTATTGTAATGGAGAAGATTAAGAGATTCAGTAGATTTAAGGCTATAAGCAATACGTTCATCATTCTCGGTATTATTGAACGAAACGAAACTCGATTCTCTGCATTTAACTGTTTTAATTTCTCTAAATCATTTATTTGGTATCTCGGTCGCGTTTGCTGCTAGCATTTTCAGAACTTACTCCAACAAATAAACGTTACAAACAGGGGCATCGTAATTAACGCTAAAATTTAGAGCGTGCATTACATAATTAGGGTTCATATAACTCACTTTTTTCCTATTTTAAGTAAATCGGAGACAAATATTTATGGACGAAATAAGGGCAGAGTAGACTTAATGCTAAAAGCAATACCTTGAACACGATCTAACTCCTTTGATCTTCCTCTCCACTACAGGTTTTCTTCGCTTTATTATACTCCTCATCCCCCTAATCATCCTCACCACATACACGTATTATCCACCTATAATCATTAATTTACCATCACAATTCATTTAACTGAAACACTTACCAATTAAGAAAATAATGTCCGTAGTATAAAGTATGCATGTATAAGAAATGACTGCTTTTATGATTAACATATTATTAGAAAAACCAAAAGAGCGCAATGGAAGTTGAAAATATGACAAATCAAATGTCCAGGATGAGGGAAAGAAGTTACGAGAGATGAAATAAGAAACCGTGGCTACGATAACTATACGGCCAAGACTTTGCAATGAACAATGAGTCATATAAACACTTGGAATCCGTGAACCAAGATGAGACGAAATGAATGATTCTCCTTCCAAAATTTAGACCAGGACACCTTTGAATACGTCTAAATCTAAAACTGACAAAAATATAACGAAACTTATCATGAATGCTGAAAAATATCGTGAGGAATCGAGACAATAATATCGACGAGAGAATATCGATGTTCCCTTGAGAAGTAAAATGAAGGTAAACCATACTTCATGCATCATATATACAAGAAAATATTGATGATCCGTGAAGAGAATGGATTTTTGGCTTCGCTGAAACCATGCAATAGAGATGACCAGGGATAATACATGAACAGAATCACCAGAACATATGGATAGCAAACACATGACGATAGTGCCAGTGATCGAGGAAGAATTTCCGAGAGGATGTAATTACATGTATTTCTCATCCAATAAAGATTCAACATAAATATCTAAATACAACATAAATCATTATCAAAGACCGCCAATCTTTGGGGATCGACTAAAAATTTATTATTTCAGGGAAACATAAAATAATTTACCTAGCAATTTTATCAGAAATTATTATTTTAATCAATTGCAAGTGTAACTGAATTTATAATTATTTGGATGACAAACATCTAAGATTTTCATAGCTACAAATTCTCACGGGTCAAAATAAATCTTATCATAGTTTGTAGTATTTATTTAAATCATTCTAACCAAAAATTATTCCGTCTCATGCAGTGACGTTATGGCATGGGTTATTTCTAGTCATCTACATACAAACAAACAATCATACACACATCATTCTCAGATTTGTAGTAGATGCATTTGTCACCCTCATTTATTCTGAAGTTATTTGAAATCATTAAATTATCAAATTTCTCATGCCATTGTTTAAGAGCTTGTTTCAAACCATAAAGAGATTTTTCTAGCTTACATACTTTCTGTTCTTGTCCAGGAATTACAAAACCTTCGGGTTGTTCCATGTAAATTTCCTCTTCTAGTTCACCATTCAAAAAAGCAGTTTTAACATCCATTTGGTGAATAACAAGATTATGAGTAGCATCAACAACAATCAAAACATGTATAGATGTTAATCTAGTAACAGGAGAATAAGTATCAAAAAAGTCTACGTTCTCTCGTTGCCTAAACACTTTAGGAACCAGTCTAGCCTTGAAATTATCTAATGTTCCATCAGGTTTAAGTTTCCTTTTCAAAACCCATTAACAACCAGGAGGTAAATCTACTATACGCAAAGTTCTATTAGACATATGAGAATCCCATTCATTATATATAGCTTCTTGCCTAAAATTAGACTCTGCAGAACTAAACGCCTCTTGTAAGTTAGAAGGTTCTTCCTCTATGGCATAAAATTCAAAATCAGGATCTTTTGTCTCAATCCTAGCTCTTTTACTGCGCCTAGGTTCAACTTCAGTGATCCTAGTTTCTTCACTTATAGGTTCTTCTAATCTAGTTTCATAATCAGCACTAGGTAAATCACTAGGTATAGAACCCCCACTATTACCCCCATTATTTCTAGATTTAAAAGGAAATCTCTTCAAAGAAATCAGCATCAATAGATTCAATGATGACTTTATTATTAATATCAAAAAACCTATAATATCTACTATTTTTAGCATAACCAATAAAAACACATTCATAAGCTCTACTTTCTAACTTATGTCTTTTAGGATCAGGTTTTCTCACAAAAGCTAAACAACCCCAAACTCTGAAATAAGATACATTAGGTTTTATATCTCTCCAGATTTCATAAGGAGATATCTTGGTTTTAATATTGGGAATGCGATTCAAAACATGGCAAACAGTCAACAAACATTCACCCCACCAATAATAAGCAGCACCAGAACTAAGCAAACAAGCAACAATAAGTTTAGTCAGTGTACGATTCTTTCTTTCAGCTTTTCCATTCATTTGAGGGTTATATGAAGCAGTTTTTTCATGAATAATTTCATTAGTTTGATAAATTTCAGTAAAGGGAGCAGAATCATATTCAGTGCCTCTATCACTACGAAATCTCTTAATTTTTCTACCAAATTGATTTTCAATTTCAGCAATAAAGATCTTAAACTTTTCAATAAGTTCATTCTTATGGCTCAACAAATAAACATAAGTATAATTTGAACAATCATCAATGAACGTCATTATATATCTCTTGCCATTTCTAGTTAAGTTACCTTCATATTCACACAAATCAGAATGTATTAAGTCTAGTGGTTTGGATTCTCTTACAACAGAGTTATGTGAAGTCTTGGTTATTTTTTCTTGACTAAAGTATTCACATTTTTCAAATTCATTTTTAGAAAATTCAGGGAGGACACCTAACTTGCTCAAGTTATTTACTAACTTTTTACCCACATGACAAAGCCTATCATGCCAAACATTAAAATTGCAAATCATATAAGCAGAAGAATCAATTTTATTCATAACATCAACATTAAGCTTAAACATTCCATCAGTAGCATAATCCTTTCTTACAAAACTATTATTCTTAGTTATAATGTAAATATCAGACCCAATAGTTTGATACAACCCAGCCTTGTTGAGAAGATAGCCGGAAACAAGGTTCTTTCTCATTTCTGGAGTGTGAAGGACATCTTTCAGCATGAGTGTCTTCCCAGAGGTAAACTTCAATTTTACTGTACCAGAACCTTTCACCATAGTACTTTGAGAGTCTCCCAACAACACTTTCTTATCCTTGGTTTCAGCATAAGTCTTAAATTGGGACCTATCAAAACAACAATGGCGCGAAGCACTACTGTCTATCCACCACCCATCAGAACCACCAACCATGTAGAACTCAGGATCTGAGACCATGGATATTATAACACCATCCATAGCATTAGCTTGTGTGTTATTCTTTTCCTTGTTAAACCTGCAATTATCTAGCCATGTGGTTTGGTTTATTACAGGTATAACAAAGAAACTCGGAATTGGAATTATGTCCATTTCTTGATGAGTGTTGGTTCTTGTTTTGATTAGGCCTTCCTCCTTTCTTTTGGTTCGGGTTAGGCTTCATATCCTTTTTCTTAGGTTTCAAACTAGGATGAGTCTTATTGTTAGAAACAATGAGAATCTCTTCCTTCTTATCTTGTTTCCGAGCTTCCTCCTCAACCCTGATCTTAACAATCAAACTTTCAAGAGAAAATTCTTTAGACTTGTGACGCAAAGAATTACGAAAATCTTTCCAGTTAGGTGGTAACTTGTCATTCATTACAGCAACTTGAAATTTTTCATCAATTTTCATACCTTCGGTCAGAATTTCATGGGCAATTTTCTGAAGTTCATGAGCTTGTGCAACAACGGATCTATCATCCACCATTTGGTATTTCATGTAGCGGCTTACAGCATATTTCTTCGATCCGTCTTCTTCAGTGTCATATTTTTTCTGTAAAGAATCCCACATATCTTTAGCAGTAACAAATGTCGAGTAATATTCATATAAATCATCAGACAAAGCATTGAGAATATAGTTTTTGCGATCAAAGTCATCATCGACCCATTTGTCAATGGATTTCTGTTTCTCCTCAAGAGTTTGAGAAACTTCTTTGGCATTGCCGGTAGGAGGTGGATCAGGAGCATCAGCCTCAGCATTAGCAGTAGCAGCAGGCATACTTGTCTTATCAGCTCTAGTCTTATCAGCAGTAGGTTCCGGGGTTCCAGGATGAACAGCCGACACAATCATATGCAACTTCATGAGTTTGAGATAAAAAAAACATCTTTTGCTTCCATCTTTTGAAATGAAGCCCTTCAAACTTGAATGGCTTGTTGGTATCACCGACGCATTTTCTTTCATTCTCCATAGCAGAAACGAAACACCTTAAAATTGTTGGAAACAATGCACAAAATACCTAAACGAATCTCAAACAGCTGAGTCGCGGATTAGGTCGCTATCTTTAAGGTGTTTCGTGACTCTGCCTCTTGATTGTGCTAGCAGTCAAAAACTTATCGAA
The DNA here is from genome assembly GCA_023529315.1 of Papaver bracteatum. Lineage (NCBI taxonomy): Eukaryota > Viridiplantae > Streptophyta > Magnoliopsida > Ranunculales > Papaveraceae > Papaver > Papaver bracteatum. The sequence goes on from JAJJWX010001945.1 coordinate 4,006,481, forward strand.
AACCCTATGGGATAAAATAGCTGATAATCTCTTGATCGATTTCTCTGCACCTTGGGAAACCGAACCAACTATCACTCTTTCTAACACTTGCTCAGAACTCAATATATGTAAAACTATGTGTTTTCATCTTCTCCAAAAATTGTCTTTTTATAACTCAGAAAATAATCAATACGTTTTTAATGAGAATAAATCAAGCTATATAATGCACATTTAAAATCCGGTCACCGATTACAAAGAAAACTGTCAGAATATAATTACTGAATTAATAAAATTAATTGACAATAGTAATTACTTAAAATACGTTTTGAAAGTCTAAGTTAAAAACGACAAAAATAAGTTTCTGGATCAGCAGACCTCCCAAGACCCCGCTCCCGGACTAATGTAATATAAGTATATAGTATATATTATATATACCCTAGTGGAAATGTATGGAGTGGGATTTGAACTCATGCCTATATAGTGTGGGAGCTCAAAATAATACCACCACACTATCTCTCTAACTTTGGCATAAAATTACAAAACTATGTTTTTAAATATATACCCCAACAAAAACTAACTCTAAGAGTATTTTGATATAGATCCAGTTGATAGTCCGCAAGTGTACATTTCCCCGGTTGCTAATATAGTGGTGTTAGAATGTCGGACAAGTTATTTTCAGTTGAAAAATATAAATGTACACAAACTTTTAAAAAATTACAATATATAAACTTTTACTAATCTCACTAGTTTATTACAACCAAAAATATTAATGGTTTTGGATCGATTAGACTGACAGTTAACACGGGAAGTGTATATTAAATTTGTTAGCATGACCAGAAAAATGTTTTTACAATAAATTCGGCAAACAATTAACATTGAATAATTTTTTTCTAATCAGATAGCTTTACCATTTCAAGCCTTGTAAGCATCCATGAGTAACTAATAGGCCAACTTTCGTTATCATATTATCGATTTTTTGTGTTGTATTTATCTCGATAAAGTTATATTATCCTTCAAGTTGTTGTTCATGTATTAGCACAAAAAATGACAATATGTCTTGGAAATGCAGAACCATTTTAATATTTTGAAATAACTCTTTTGGAATGAAACATAATTGATTACGTGCCCTTTTTGTTGATTGCCTGTAGGTGCCCGACTCCATCTTAGGGCCTTCATATGTTTTTTTTTATACTTTATCAATGGGATTAATGCAATTGCTAATTAACTTGTACAATTGCATCAACCCACACTTGTAATGTTTGTTACTTGCTTTTTCTACATATTTTGAAAAACAATATAGTTAATAAATAACACATTCATTCATGTAAAGAAAACAACTCATGTTAACCACTAGAATTTGCCACAAAAATTATCAGAAACTGGTGAAACCAAACTAAATCAATGCTACTGATTCGTGACCAAAACTTTTAGAAGCTGATTGAAACCAAAATTTGGTTTCAACCTAAATCAATACTATTGAGACTGAATCGCTGACAAAATTATTAAAACATGGTTAACTTAATAGCTTGTTTGGATACTCATTCAGAAGTAGTTTTTCGATTTTTAGAAGGCAAAAAGGCAAGAAGTTAGTTTGGGTACAAAATTTCAGAATGAATTCTATAAAGAAAAAAAGTTAACTTTCATGAAGCAAAATATTTTTACTTTTGCTTCTAGTCTCCAAATGCGCTATGGATGAAAGTTACCGAGATAGTTATGCAACCAAAGTTATTAAATACTTTCTGACACCAAATTTTGGTTCCAACTTAAATAAGTGCTATCGTGACTGATTTGCAACCGAATTTATTAGGATTTGGTCATAGCCAAGGTTTGGTTTCACCCTAAATTAACGATAGCGAGACTGATTCACAACCAAAATTATTAGAAACTAGTGTGAAATTGAACTTTTTTCCAACCTAAGTCAGTGATACGAAAACAACTTCGCATCCAAACCCGATTTCAAAGAAAATTAACAGGTATAATCAATAAAATTAATTTCAAGAATCAAATTGGTTGAAATCTTTTGAAAGCAAAGTTAACTAAAATTAAAAAATAGAAAATTGTATAGTTGTTAGTTTACGTTTTAGATGCTTATTGATTGTTTTCTTTATATTTTCATCCTTCTTTTTCTTTTTAACATCTCTGGTATTCACTATTGTAATCACATTTTTACAAATCTAGGCCAATATTGGTTTCAAATTTCTTGTTTCGGCTATTGGTTTTGATTTTTAGTCTCAATTTAAGGTTCGATTTTTAGGATTTGATAGATTTTTGGGTTTATAAAAGTTGGTTTTAAGACATGGAGCCGAGAGCTAGCGAGAGAGTTCTGGTCTCAAGAGAGATTTAGTCGTTGAAAATCTTTTTATGGTTAAGATCGTTTTAGCTTTGTTTGGGTCTGATCTAAACTGGGCAGGAGTAGTTAAGCCAGATTTGGTTTTGGGATTTTTGTGCATACTAGAAGGTAGGTTTTTTTTTGTGTATATATAGTTCGCTCTTTGAAAACTAAAACTTGTAATTTTATATTTTATTGTTGTTTCTCAAAGTTACAAAGCATGTTGATTATACTACACTATTACCTAGTCACTACAAATTTGCTATTACAAAAGATAGGCCCCCATACTCCTTACGTATGAAAATTGAAATCTATCCGACCACATGATGGTCAACAAAATTATATATTTGATTGTATGTATTATAATTTTATTAAGTGTACAAACGGTTGTTCTAAATTTTGTACCCAATATATTAACAAAGTGGCTATACTGAAGAATTTTTTTCTGGAGTGGTTGAGATTTGTATGGGGAAATACGTATCTCAGTGGTCGAAATACGAATGACGTGGTGAGTTATATTAGACAATTTTTAATTATTCTTTAGAAATAAAGCAAAAATTTGATTGATTGTGACTAAATACAACAAATGATTTTTATTTTTTAAACCTAATCAACGTGTGTAATTAAAACCACCCTAATCATTTTCTATTGACCATGTTTTTTTTATCTCAAACAGAGTGGAAAAACATGGATAAAGTATAATTATTCAAAGAGTTATTTCGGTAAATAAAATTGGGGTTCCAATTCCCTTAATTTATCTACCAAAAATTTTAAGCACGAGAAAACATATTAGTAATATATTTGTAAGTTTTGTTTCTACCACTCCAAACAAAACGAGTTTGATTTCTTTCTCTGATTCAAGTTATTTCTCTAACAAATCTTATCAATGTCCTTCGGATCTTAAATAAATAGTTTTTATTATAATATCCGGTAAGTTTTCTGAATTGTGATAAAAATATTGTTAATTAGGAAGAACAATTAGGACATGAACTTTTGATAAGGTTAAGAGGGCCAAGAATTCTAAGCGTAGAGAACATGTTGCTATTAAAGTTTTGTCTAACAACCACAAGTTCTGTCTATAAACAACCACAAACAAACGTAAAATCGTGGATCTTAACTAAATTAAATCTTTATGTTAAACAGTTCAAACTCCCCTATAAATTCTGTCTATGTGTGTTATATTTTGCTTAGAGAAAAGATGATGAAGGTACGTTAGAGTTGCCTTTATATCAACTTGGTTTATAATATTTTTGTTCTTAAAAAAGGGTTGTATTTAATTTAAAAGTGGCTGCATTTAGTCGTTGCAATTTGGTTTCAATAAAAATGATGAGTTACATTAATAATTTATTTCTAATAAAGTAACTTGTTAAATAAACATGTACAAATTTTTCTATTCTCTATATAATAATAGAGTTTTTTAAAGCGTCCTCATTCACCGGAGCTCCACGTTAATTCTCCTTCTAGTTGATTCTGGCCCCACCATAAATATTTTTGGTAAATTTATAATTTTTTTACCAATCACAATGAATAAAAATATTACTTAAAAAATGAATCTTATTAAACCTCACAGTATTACCAAAAATATGCCAAAAAATCATTTTGAGTATATTCAATCCTAATTTAAATCCCAATAAGTAGACAACTAAATTTTACATGATCGCATTAATTACTAAATATATAAAAAAATCATCTAAAAATATTGATCAGTCGTATCATTAAAAATATAAAAACGAATACTTTGAAATAAATCAGGATTAAAACTATTACTCATCACGATTTTATCACATAAAATTAAGACAATTATAAAATTAAATATAAAATCAATTGTCCATTGTACAATTTACACTTTTTAAAATTAAACTAATCCTAGCTAATTACAATTCTAATAATTTAGATTGAGATAAAGAAAAAAAACTGTCCATCGATAAATGATCAAAATCTAAAACAAAAATACCTATAGAATAGTGAATGATTATCCAGTGATCAGAGTATACTTCTCCAGCAGCCGATAAATTGACAAACCCTGTCAAATAGTAGAATACAAATTAAAATTATTACTAAAAGAAAAGAAAAAAATTAAGCAAGGCATTCAACATCAATCCTAAGCAAGAGAAAAAGAAAACCAAAGAACTGTGGGGAAACGACAAAGTTTCAATGTTATCTTCATCCCTACCAAAAAAGAAAAGAAAAGAGAACTATCCCTGGAAATGCAGAATATGCTTAGTATTTTTTGTTGACAAAAACATACCAGAAAAATAAATTGCCCTAACCAAAAATGTAAAGTGATAGATATTTTACAGTAGTATTTATTTTTCGTGATATTTTTCATTCCAAAAATAACATCAATTACGTATTTCTGTTCTAAGAGATTGTGTCAAAAGATACTCAATATATTTTTTTGCACCAAGTGAAAAATTTGTCCAAACATATTAAAAAAACTTTCGATATTTTAGATATGAATTAATATTATTTCCAAATCAAGATATTTAATTTATGGAATTTGTAAATCTGGTGTTTCTCTATATAAAGCGTTCTATGCAAAGACCAAAACCTAATGTCCACGATGCTTTTCTTCCATGATCATTTTTTATTGCGGTTCGGGATTTGTTTTTTTTCCTGATCTATTTTATTTTCTTGCAGTTTATGATTATTTTTTTGTCTGATCTATTTTTCCTTTTTGGTTTGCAGGTATTTATCATGTACCTGTCGTGAACCATTTTGCTCGATCATGCACCTGTTGTAACAGGGCATACCGCCAAGAAATATCAAGGTATAAACTCATTGATTCTTGTAAATATTGATGCGGTATCGAACACCATGTTTGTTTATCATTATGCAGCATCAACACGATTTGCATTGGCAACTCTTAGTATTATTGTTTATTTATGTTGTAGCTGCTTCACCTGCTGCTAACTCTGGCAACAAAGGTTAGTTCAATTTATCCCTGATCGTGCTCCTACAATTTTTTTTCTTATTTTTATGTTTTTACGTTTGTTCTTTTTTTATGTTTTTAATTGCTGGTTGAGTGTTTGGTCAGTCTTATATAGCTTTTTTTGTTGTGTCATTCCTTCCCATGCATTAATGATAACAATTGTTACAAGGATTAATGCAGCTCTTTATTTTTTGGTTGTATTTTATTTTGTTTAGCAGATATCTCAAAAACTGTACACGATCGAAGAATAATCTCTCCCCCAAACACACTTCTGGTAATTCTTCATTCAATGGAATAATTGGTAGGGTTATTTCAAGGGAAATCTTGGGTTGCATTTCAACCAAATCTTGGGTTGCATCACTTCAAGGGAAACCTTTATATACTAACGTCATTTTCTCTTTAAATCTAATCTTCGAAAAGCTTTACGACAATGCAACCTGCAAGTATTGACAAAGTTAAATACGATATCAATGCAGCCTGCAAGTATTGACAAAGTTGAATACGATGTCAAACTTACAGGTATTTCTTTTTTCTAATCGAAAATAAGACTAAAATTGTTTTTTTATGGAATGAAATGGGTGCGACCTTAAAAGTTAGAAGTTTTTCACTACACGGAAATGGTGATATTCAAAGTCGGAAGTTTTTCAATGCACGGATAAAGATCGGTGAGTCATTACCTTAAATTGTTTGAGAAAATGAATGATATAAACATGTGGGATGGAGGAGAAATAATAAGATTGAATAGAACTTTTTTATAGCTCTATATGTTTTTGTAGGCTTTTAGAATGAATACGACGGTGTTAAGTTTGGGAGAAATGTAAGAGAAGCAATCGGGTTTCGTTCAACATATATGCTGTCAATGATGTGTAACTTCGCGAGGTTTTGTTGGTATTTTATGGAGGTTAAGAACATCTACAGATCTACGGATCCACCTTTGAAACCAAGTGTGCGGAGGTTATGACAATCAGAAAGTGAATCAACCATTGTGACTTTCTGCTTAATTGGAAACTGCTTTTGCATGGTATGTAATTATCTAACCATACATGGTATGTATTGATTTTTTTTTTTTTATTAGAAGAGAAAATTTTATTAGAAAAGAAAGAATTTACAACAGTCTACAAAGGTAGACATGAGAAGTAAGCTAAAAACAAACCAGGGAAAAAAAACTAGAAAACAACAGTCTCCCAATTGCTAAGAGTATATGAAAACCAGGGTATGTATTCTCATGTTACCTCTATTTATTTATGTTTCGTTTTCGGTTACGGCTGATGTCTGACGATATAGTTATATACCATTAGGGGCAGAGAGACGATATATCTATACTGGGTGAAGAGTATAATGGTGTTGCAGATGGGAAACTTATGAAGATTCAAGGTATATATTTTGTCATGTATGAAGAAGAAGTGTCAGTAGCAATCTTTATAGCATTCAGTTTCAAAATATCTTTCGGTTATCTTATTAATCAATGAAGGCTGCAAAAAATTACGGTTATGTTGATTTTGGATCTTTGAAATATGATTGCTTCCGCCACTTTTTTGAAAGTAAAATAAACATGGATACGTATTCTAAGAATAGCTAGAGAATATACTAGGAATAGCTAGAGAATCTGAAAATGATAAATACTCCAACCATATACTCCCTCTGTTCCGAAAACATCGAATCGGTTCTTTCAATATACTCCCTCTGTTACGATGTTTGCGAATGTTTGCGGACTCTTTGGTTCCTTATCATTTGAATTATTGACTTTGCATGTGTGTTAACATTTCTATTGGTTTATGGTCCCGTAGTTTCTCGATCTATTTGTTTTTTTTCTTCAGTGCAACGTTAAAAATTGGAATCATTTTATGAAATTAATGTAAATCACATGGTGGGTTTCGGACGTAGTACTCGAGTTTTAAGATCGGGAAATGCATGGTCAGAATAAAAATGGAGACAAAAATGATGTGACGGAGTGTGTTTGACTGTGTAAGAACGGTTGTTGAACCTACAGAAAAGTGGTAAGGATTGGATCATTAACTGTGTTGTCTCTTCCTATTTGTTTGTTTTCGTTTCTTTCCCTTTCTTGGTTGTAGAAGCTATTGGTATTATCCAAATATTGAACTTTAACTATCCTCTCTTTACAGAAGCATTGTCACTTTGTATTACTAGCACAATTGTTTGATGTACAAGATGGTGTCATTTGTTCACATCTATTTTATATTCACTATTTCTTTTCGTATTTTTTCCTTAAATCGCTTTATAGAGATTCTTTCCACAAATCATTTGCAGATAATGTCATGTTTTAGATCGATATGTATTTTGTAGGCACAAGAAACCAACCAGATATCTAATTTTTAATCTACTAAATTTTTTACAACTTTGCTACGAACACTCTTACATTACCATGCACGAGGTCAACAAAGTTCGTAGCCATCAAGGATGAAAAGTAAGGGTGGAAGCAATAAAAATATGCATTCGTAAAGTTTTCTTTAGCATAACATTTATAAATACATTTTCAATGGTCTAAATATTTGATGTCAAAAGTTATGCATATAAATGGTTCGAAGTTTTATGCATAAAACCATTACAAATTGAACTTACCACTTCTTCTTTTGGTTCCGTTAATGAACTAAGCCCATCCATTTGGACGGGTTTACAAAACTTTTTTTTTTTGAGTAGAAAGGTTGATATATTAAAAAAAATGTAAAAAGGCCTGAGCCCCCATTTATGTGTTTCTTACATTATCTGCAATTGATGATCACTTTCCAGTGAGTTACAAGCTCTCTAAAAGAGTTAAATTGAAACCATTTTTGTTTTGTGCCCCATTTGTAAAGTAAGAGCTTCACTTCAGTAACCACCACTTCAGCTTCTCTTGGTCTCTTGTGAGCCATGGTCCTTCTATTCCTTTCATCCCAAATGGCCCAACATATTGCAAATATTACTAATGGCCAAAGTTTTCTGCCCCTTTTCCTTCCTCTGCGAAATTTCCAAGCTTCCAATTGAGTTATGAGACTGTTATATGAAACTGTAGACATTTCAAGTGTCAAAGTAATTAAGATTTTTATTTGTAGTTCAATCTTGAGGTTGAACAATCATCAACCAAGTTTTTCCATACCGTTGTAACTTCGCAGGATTTTACAATCTGATTTTTTAATGGTAATTTGATGAATTGATTTTTCTTATTCGGGCGGTGCTATATAGACTCATGGATCAAAGTGTCGTTTGGAAAATATAATATATCGAGGGAGGCATATATCCAACTAGGACTAAGAAACAACCACTCTTTGTACAACTACCACATGCACTATAAAAAATAAAAAAATTGCAATCGTAAGTCATTCTTGGAAGCTCTTCAATTTTTTGTTTATTATGTCGATTTTAGGAGACATTCGTAATACATCATAAATCACTCTTGGAAAAATGATTGACTAAGTCCATACTCTCAATTTTGTGTATTTCTTTGCTCTAATAATATAATTCTGGATTAGGTGAGAAAAGTTTGTTTGTTTTGACATGTAACTAATGACATTATTTAGATCAGACCATAGACCATTGATGATAGGTGAAAAAGTTTGTTTGTTTTGACATGTTCCTAATGTATTTTTGCTATCCAGCACTGTGGTGGAAGAGTGTTTTCTTTCACCAGTTGTGTTGGTGTGGGTATGATTATACAACGTAATCCACTGGAATCAACAACTTTTTTAAATCTTTTGTACCTTATTATTACATGCACAAATTTCTAAAAAAGGAAAAATGGTTGTTCAATATCTTTGGTGGAATTCTTTCTTTGCGTAACATGCATAAAAGATCATTGAAAGTTAGATCACTGATATGTATTTCTTGGAATCAGTCTTGGACTTTCTCATATACAGCTGAAGTTCCAAACAAAGACCGGAAATATATTGGTACTACTCAATATGTTTATTATCGGGAGCGAAAAGCCACACGTTTGAGTATTAGTTATTTTTCATTGAATTATGTGGTTATATGTGGTTACTTTTACCAAAGTATGGTTGGCCCACCCTGCATGTGTATTGGTTGTTTTATATTGTATTAGTTTGTCGGTTTCAAAATGCCAAGGTAAAAGCATTCTATTCCATGATCACAAGGTTGTGGTTATATTATGTAGCCGCAAGCATTCTTCTCTTACAGCTGGTTGCAGCGCTGCAACAGTATTTCATGGAACAACAAGTGTAATAAGGAGTTTTAAATCTAATTTTTTGTTAAGTCTATAATGATGAGTCATGTGTGTTTCGTACTATTTCGATTGTGCTGCACTAAGAATGCTATAGAGTTACCGAGGGCGGTGGATGGTATTTCATCAGCCTGCAATGTTATGCTTTATGCATCATTGCATGACCTGCCTATTTTCACGTTTATGATTCAACATTTAGTCTAAAAGCATTAACTTCCTAATTTGACAAGGAGATAAAATTAAATGTAATCGATTCTCGGGTCCTACTGTACCACCATTGTAGCGCTTCAGGTTTGTAGATCTTTTATTCTTTTCCCATTTTACCAAAAAGTCTCAATGAACCGTTGGAAAAACCACAAATAAACAGTCTCCTCACACATCCTAAATTGTGGGGCGTAAATGTACCCCCATGTTCTTCCGAGGGTAGGGGCCCACCATTTATGTCCAGCGGTTCATATAGAACACTTTTCAATAATTACTTATAAAAAGAAAAAGAAAAAAAAATGGAAAATTCCACCAATCATGGAATTTGTGTTGCACTGAGTACCATGCAAGAATGTGCTTTATGTGGTTAGTATCGTGGATTGATATCACTGAAAATTTGAGCTAAGGCTAACCTTTATGTGTAGATTCAAACCGTTGATCAAACAAATGCTTTAACGCGAAGTTGAATCAAGTTCTCTTTGCTAACCATTTAGCGCTTAAAATTTTCACTTTTGTACCCAATCGTTGGGCTGCAAAGGATCTGAGCCATCATATTCACACATCCGTTTGTAATCCTAACTTATCTTATTTGATTTATCGGACTAAGAGAAAGTTGCTTCAGGAAATTGTCCATTAATAACATACTAAAACAAGATTTACCTTGGTGGTTTTAGTTTTAGTATGGTTATCTAAGATGGTGTATGAAACCTTTATACCTAACTCTTATAGGTTGTATAAGTTCTTATGCCATTCCTCCGCCAAATCCTTGGACACGAATATAGAAAACTCTTGAAGTTTTTAAAGATTGTATTTTTTATTTTTCATGCAAATAACATACCCGCGCATCGCGCGGGTGAAAAACTAGTTTATTAAAATAACACAGTTTTTTTTTGAAGCAAAATAAGACACAGTTTTTATCGGTGTTAACTTAGACCAATGTATATTGAGTTAACTTTTGCGCTTGTTATGTGAAGTGGAATAATTCTGTACAAATCCATTGAATTCATATAATACGCATTATTAATATGTCATGGTTATCTGATCAAGAAAAAGAATATTTATGGTTGACTAGTCTATCAGTAGTTTATGGTGATACATTTACATCCTAGTTTAATTGGGGGCCCCAAAAAATAATTAGGGGCCTCCTATTAGAGGACAAAAAGGGTGCCTAAAACCGATTTGGGATGGCCCTTAACCAAAATATTTTTAAATGACTAAACTGCCCCTGGATGATTAGTATTAAAACTTAATTAAGTTAAGTTAATTAGTTAGGTTAGATTATGTTTGATAAAAATCAGATTTTAGAATCATTTTTTTTTTAAGAAGAAGAAGAGGAGGTTTTATTGAAATTCTTATGGTTTTTAGAAATGATTAATTCAAGTAGGGGAAATGATGTTGGGGAAAGTTCAAGCAACAAAGATGATTGTTGATGGTAAAATTATCTTAAATTCTCCCATGGATTGGATATATGGAAGAACGCAGAGAAAGAGTCGTCAATTTCGAGGGATGTATACCCCAACGACTCTATAAATTCGTCATTGTATTGACACCAAAAATGATGACTCAAACCTGCAATTTTTCCAGGTTATGAAAAATCGTCATGGTAATATGATATACCCTGACGACTCTTAGCTTGGGTCTGAAAGAGTCGTTATTTTGTGTGTTTATACCAAGACGACTCTGAAATTTTTTGGGACAGAGAGGCTGTTTGTTTTTCAGCTGGGGTCGTTAACATTTTAAAAAGGGTCGTTCATAGAGGATCGTCATAGGTTTCTATATTATGTTAACGACTCTAATCTAGGGTAAAAAATATGAAAACCAGAAATATGGTCATTATCTTGATCATCATATACCCTAACGATTTTTTATGGTCTCTACATGCATATGAAAAATCGTTAGGGTTTAGGCTTGTCGAAATTGACGACCCTTTTACTGTAACTGAAAATTTTCAGGCGAATATATATTTTTTTTTTCTTGGAGTCGTTAATGGAGGAGAAGAGAAGAGTCGAGAGGGTAAGAGGGGAGGGAATGTTTTTTTTTGTTTAGAACTATAAATGAATTGGGGCTTAGGATTAAGGGTTAATAGGTTTTTAAAATTTATTTTTAGTAAAGGGTAAAATAGTATTTTCACAAAATTTTAATACACCCATGGAAATTTTGGGGTGCAAACAAAATGGGTGAGGCCCCTAATTTTTTTATGGGGCCCCCAATTAAATCAGTATTTACATCTTTTCTTATTTCCATCAGGCAACTCCATAAACTTCCTTTGAGGGGTGTCGTCAGATTCTGGACAGTTATATAATTGCTCAATTTGAAGGCGAGCCAAAAAAGACCAAAGGCGATTTTAAGGCGATTTTTCTTGCGACGTTGACTTGGTCAACTTCAATCTTCTTCCTTAGATTTGAAAAATATTTCGAAATTGCTTGTCAATTTAATCAGTAATCGATGATAATCTGTTGAAAGCCGATCTTACACATAGTTTTTTCTTTTCATTTCGTTAATGTTTCATTACTTTTTGTTTTTCGGAAAACCCTAGTTTTAGACCTTTTCTGTGGCTCTTACTTTTCAATCATCTTCATTAAGCTAACCTTTTTGGATTCGAAGTTTTTTTTTCTAAGTTTTAATATCTGAGTTTCTTTGATTTAATTGGATTTTCTTTGGCCTTAATTGATTGTTAACTTTTCTCCTCTCTCTGTCTGATATTTAGGTCATGAGCTAATGAAGGACCAACCATAGAGATTCCGTCCATCATCATAAAGCTTTAATTTTCTATGGATATTGGATTTATATTCGCTTCTGACTACTATCGGGATTTCTAGGCTGTGGTATGAATTGGTTCTTGATTCTTAATTAAAAATTTGGTGAAGCTAAATTGTTTTTGTCAGTTCAGGAGGTTCTTTATTTTGAAGAAGTTTGTGATATTTGAGAATGAGATTTATGAGATCCTGCTTTGTGTAGGGATTATATGAGGAATCATTTACTTTATGGTAATTAATCTTTCCTGGGTTAAGAATTTTTTGGAAATGATATTTCTTTGGGTTGTCTCTCACGATGACGTTTCAATTCAGTGGTGATGAGTTATTTCTTGTTCAGGATTTGATGTTTTTTGTCTTCAAGAATTTTTTTAATTTAGCTGTTTCTCTTCCCCAAGATCATTAAAAGATGTGTTAATTTTTTAATTGGCAATTAAAAGGATTACTTTATTTTTAGTGGAAGGTTATCTTCATGATTTCTTTAGTTTTTTTTTTGATGAAAAAGGGTAGAATTTATTAAAAAAAATAAAAAAAAATAAAAAAAACTACAACTTGAGTGATGGCTCAATCCCAAGCCAGACGCAACTAGAGGCAAGGCAGAAGCCCAAAAAACAAAAACTAATGAAAGACATTACACTCCATTACATATTCCCATTGAGAAATTAGCTCCCTAAAGGTGTGGAATTTGAATCAATTTTGAACCTCCCCCCATTGGAAAATCCTTCGCTTGATCTCTATTATGACCTCATCTTTATCCCTTCCGCGCTTATTTTCCATAAGTCTTCTATTTCTCTCGGACCAATGTGACCAAATCACGGCAAACGGAAGTATCGTCCAAACTTTACTGCCAATTTTTCTTCCTCTCCTGCATTTCCAACTCTGCAATTGATCTTTAAGTGTGTCTCTATGAGTCCACTGCTGATACATTCTTGTCAGAAAGTAGTCCCATATGTCCTTTGAGAAAGGACAACTCATTAGAATGTGATCCACTGATTCCAGCTCGATGTTGCAAAGACTGCATCTAGTTTCTGAAATATTGCATCCTCTTCGATTCAAATTATAGGTTGTAGGTATAGCATTTTGAACTGCTAACCAAGCTAGCACCTGAGCTTTAGGTGGAACATTTTTTCTCCAGACATATCCTAACTCCTGAGGCTGAGGAATCAATTGTTTCATAATGAGCTGATAACCTTCTTTTGCCGTGTAGTTCCCATTTTGAAAGAAGATTTGATCATTTACTGTTGTCATATTTGGAGGGTTTCCAATTGTAGAAAAAAGATTATCAAGTTCCATCCTGGCTTCAGTAGAAGTTGTCTGTTTTAGTTGAATGCACCAGCTCCCATTATGAATTAGGTCAGCAATTTTGGCTTTCTTGTTTGAAACAGCTTTAAAAGCTAATGTGAAAGTTTGACACAGAGGTGGTTGATCAGTCCATGGATCAAACCATAACTTTACTGAGTTTCCATCCCCTATAGAGAAATGAGAGTTTGTTTGCATCAGGTTCCCTCCATGTTGAATTCCTTTCCACATACCTCTTCCATGTGGAAGATTAGATTCCAAAGGGCATAAATCTTCAGCATCTGACTTTGACTTCAGCTGGACCACTTTTCTCCATAGAGCCTCCTTCTCTTTTGCATATCTCCAGCTCCACTTTGATAGTAGAGCTCTATTTGTGACTCTCAAATTTCTGATCCCAAGCCCTCCTAATTTTTTTGGAAAGTTTACTCTGTCCCAGGCTACCCAGTGAATTTTTCTCCTCTCTGAGGTACCCCCACACAAGAAACCCCTCATTATTTTCTCCATCTTTTTCTCCACTGCCACAGGAATTTGCAGTAAAGACATGAAGTACACTGGAAGGCTTGCTAAAGCACTGTTTATTAAGATGATTCTTTGCGCTTTAGATAGAAATCTCCTCCTCCATTTTGCTAGTTTTTTCTGGAATTTGTCCAATATGGTATCCCACACTGACACTTGCTTTCGAGTAGCTCCCAGAGGCATTCCCAGATACTTTAAAGGAAGTTTTTCTACCTTGCAGTGCAAAATTCTTGCAATATCATCAATTTTTTGGTCTGCCCCAATGCTGATGACTGTGCTTTTCTCCAAGTTAACTCTTAAACATGTAATTGCTTCATAAAATTAAAGAATGAGAACAAGGTTTTCCACCATCTCTTCCTTGGCATCTAAGAAAATCAGTGTGTCATCAGCAAATTGCAAATGAGACACACTGATTTTATTATGAATATTGAAACATGTGATCATGTTCAGCTTTTCTCCCTTTTTTAAAAGCTTAGTTAATATTTCATCCACCAAGATGAATAAAAATGGGGAGAGTGCATCACCTTGTCTTAACCCTTTCTGATGTTTAAATTGAGAAGTGGCTCTTCCATTTATTAGTATTGATGAATGTGCAGAAGCTAGACACCAGTGTATCCACTTTCGCCATTTTTCCCCAAAACCCGATCCTTCCAAAATTGAATCCAAGCAGTGCCAGTTCACATTATCAAACGCTTTCTCAATGTCCAATTTGCATAAGATTCCTGGAATTTTTGATTTGAGTCTTGCATCCAGCAGTTCACTTGCCACAAGAATACCATCTTGTATTTGTTGACCCTTAATGAAAGCTCCCTGGTGTTTTGAAATTAACTTATGGATTACTGTCTTGAATCTGTTTGCTAAAGTTTTTGAGATTATCTTGTAAATACTCCCCACTAAGCTGATTGGCCTGAACATGTTTGGTCTTGATGAGTCTTCCTTCTTTGGAATTAGACTGATAAAGGAGCAATTCAATATCCAGTCAAGAGTTTCCTCTTCTTGGAATTCTTTGACCACTGCCAAAATATCTTCTTTCAAAATATCTTCTTTATCTTCTCCATTGCATCAAAATATCTTCTTGATGATTTCTTTAGTTAAAACTGTTTAGTTTCTTATCAAGCAGATATTCTTGTACATTTGGCATTGCTTTTCATTGATTACTCTTTGTCTTTGAGTTGCTCTGAATGGATGGAATGAGAATATTCTACGTCTGACATACATAGTTCAGCTGTGCAATTTATGGTAGACGTATTCTTATTGGATAATTAGCTATTTTTATATAATTTAGTGTATCTGCATTGATTAATGGATGCTTATTTTGAAGTCCTTCTACACCTGGCAGTTGGTTAATCTCTTCTTCTACCAATAGGTTTGCTAAAGTAATGAATTCATTCAGTAAGTCTGCCCAATGTAGATCAGTTAATATCAGTCCTCTTAGAAGGAGTTGCCAACTCATTCTCTCTTAAGCATGCTTATCATTTATTTATACTTGTCTAGTTTTTCAGATGTGATTGATGTTGCTCTTAATTGAGGCTTTATCTTGACAATTCATAATTGTATGTCCTTATTCATTGTTACTTGTTAATTACCTTCTTCATGTTTATCCATTCTACATTCCTTTTACTTGTATAAATAACTCCCTTGTTTATCTTATGATCACTTCAATTCACCTCTCAGTATCCTTATTAATCTTTTATTTGTACACAGTCTTCATTTTCTACTTTCAAATTTCTTTTATGGCAATGCCTACTGCTCAGATTGGAGTACTTGATTTAGATGAGGATGTAGATGAATTCCCATTTAGGTTTGCTGCACTTCTTTGTGATGATACTAGAAACTATTACAAGAACTCTTTCAAGCACAACCTCAACCGAATCTGGACAATCAATGCCCCAGATTTTGAATTAGCTAAGCCATATATTCAAGGAAATGGAATTCAAAACCTGTTTGTTGTTATGTTCAAATCTGAGAAGGATATGGAGATTGCATATGCTGCAAGGCCAACACTCCTTTTTGGCCAGCTGTTTGCAGTTCAGAGGCTAAGAAATATGGAGTCTATTTTTTTGATCTGGTTTGGGAAAAAACCTTAATGCCAGTTATGATTGACATTCACTCTGACTTGGTTAATAAGGGTAGGGCTAGAGAAGTATTGGATCAAATTGGGGGATTTGTCTCAGCTGACTCTCCTATGGGTATTCATTATGAAGCTAGGATGATAGTTCCTATTAAAACTCCTCTGACTAGGAAAGTTGTTATTAACACCACTAGGAGATCTTATATTATGCGTGTGTTTTATCCTAAGCTTCCTTTCAGGGCATGTAAGAAATGTTTTGTATTATATCACAATGAAAATCAATGCAGGGATATACTGATGAGGATTTATGTAAGGTCATTGCCAGTGCCAACTAGAAGAGCCTCACATGTTGATGTTACCAACCCTCAGTCCTCTTCTGAAGCTGGTGAAAGTTCAAATACGAAGAGTGGAATTGCTTCCTCATCTGTTATCAATAATGCTGCAGTGCTGGATCACTCGAGGCCGTCTGCCTTTTCTGTCAGTCTTCAACCAGCTGGAGTGCGCAGGAATTCTGGTTTATCTCTTTTCTCTCCTGTTGCCTCCTCTACTAGGACTTTGTTTTCTCCTCTTACAATTAGAGAGCCTGGTAACCATGGTTCCTCAAATGCTACTCTTGTTCATTCTATTGTTAACCGTGCTGGGTTTTCTCACTCTTATAAGAGTATTACCTTTGATGTTTATGGTTTAATGCATGATAGGAAGGGTAAAAGAACTAGAACTTCCTTTGAATTTGTTTATCATGGATCTAGCTCAGGTACCTCTTCCTTTACCATGATACTGATTCCTTTTTGGCCTGCGTTGACTTCAGCTCCTCAATTTTACCCTCCTGCTGATGTTTCATTCAATTCGGGTTACTCAAATACTACTTCAAATTTAGCTTCTTCTCAGACAGTCTTCTCCTCTTCGGAGTTTGTGTTTAGCTCTGCCTCTGAAATGAACCTCAGTTCTGATTTGGTTTTGCCTTCGAGTCCAGAGGTTGAAAGAACCATTCCTGATATTTTTGAAGAATCTAACTTGGAGCCTATTCTTCTTGAGCCAATGTCGTTGTCAATGTTACCACCTGAACCTGAAATCACGGATGATGAATTCGAAAAAGAAGTGGATGCGATGATGATGGATACAGACTCTATGGAAGAAGAACCTTCGGATGCTCTTGACCTTGTAAGTTATCCTTAACTCTCCTTGTTTTTTATATATTTTCGCTGCTACTGTGGTTCTTTATTGCTGCCATTTCTGCAAATATCAGTTGTTTTTCTTGTTTGATGTTATAATGAAGTTCTTATGCTGGAATTTGAATGGATGTTGTTCTGACAAGAAATGGAGACATATTTTAGGTATGGTTAGGAAATACAAACTTGATTGTATCGGTCTCTTAGAAACAATGGTTGACTCGGATACAGTTAGACGATATACTCACCACTTACCTTTTGATGCTTGGTCTATTATTCCTGCTGTAGGTAAATCAGGTGGTCTGGCTTTTGGTTTTTTTGAAAAATCTAGCATAGAGATTCTTGGTTGCTCCTTACATATGATTCACATTATATGCGATATTTCTCCAACTATAAGAAACTGTGTTATATCTTTTATATATGGGTCTTTAAATTTAGCTTTCTCAAAGAATCAATGGAATTTCCTAAATAATATGCATGAAAATAATAATAACCAGTGGCTGATTGTTGGGGATTTTAACTTTATTCTGCATGAGTCAGTGAAACAGGGTGGAAATCCGGATAATTCCTTCCCCCTGTTTTTATCAAGGATTCTCTCGTCAATATGAATTTGCATGAAGTCTACTCTTTTGGAAATCCCTTTACTTGGTGCAATAGAAGGTTTAAAAATCCTTCTGAGTTGATTTTTGAAAAGTTAGATAGGGATTTTATGAATGATAATTGGTTGACGATTCTTCCTCAAACTAGAGTCACCAACCTTGGTCGTATTTTCTCTGATCATTCTCCGATTTTGGTGAAATGCTTTCATTTTGAAACTCATCTCAAAATCCCTTATAAGTTTTTTAAGTGTTGGCAATTGAGTCCTGAATTCAAAGATATTCTGAATAACTCTTGGAATATCAAAGTTAAAGGTTCTCCCAGCTTTGTTATGGTGAATAAATTGAATCATGTTAAGTTTGATCTTATTAAGTGGAACAGTAAGTCTTTTGGTCACATCAAAGATACTATTGGGAAACTAAATGCTGAGATAAAAAAGCTTCAGTCCTTACCTTATTCTCCTGAAATTGGTGGATTTATCTTGAACTACTCTTCTCAGCTTGATTATTGGTATGAAATTGAACATAGATTTTATATGCAAAAATCTAGGATAAATTACTTCACTCAGTATGATAGGAATACTCACTTTTTTCACAACTCAGTTAATCTCAGAAATATGTACAATACTATACATACTATTAAGGATGACCAAGGAAATTGGTTAGAGAATCGAGAACAGGTTTCGGATCTTCTCACCAATCACTTTAGAAAAATCTATACTACTTCCAGCCCTAGTAATATTGACATTGAGAATGCCCTTAAATTTTTTCATCCAATTATCTCTGAGGATTTAAATGTTTCTTTAATTGCTATTTCTTCGATTAAGGAAATTGTTGACACTGTTAATTCTTTAGCCCCATGGAGCTCTCCGGGTCCTGATGGTTTCCCCGCGGGCTTCTACAAAGATAATTAGGACACTGTAAGTAACGATGTCATTGCTCATGTGCAGAGTTTCTTTCAGTCTAGGTTTCTGTTGAACCAAACCAATTTTACCTTTATCACTTTAATTCCTAAGATTAAGAATGCTTCTTCGCCGCATGACTTCAGACCCATTAGTTTATCTAACACTGTGTACAAAATTATTTCTAAGATATTAACAAACCGTTTAAAACCTTTAATGGATACCCTTATCTCTCCTTTTCAGTCGGCTTTTGTTGCCAACAGACAAATCCATGATAATATAGTAATTACTCATGAAATACTTCATGCTTTTAAAAAGAAAAAGAAAAATGCTAAGAATGGTCACATTGCTATCAAACTTGACCTTTCAAAAGCCTTTGATAGGTTAGAGTGGTCTTTTATCATGGTTGTTTTCAAAAAACTGGGCTTCTCGTATTTTTGGTGTCATTTAGTATAGTATGTTATTCCGTGTTAGTTAATGGCTCGTCGGGTTCAACTTTTCTTCTTACCCGTGGTATTCGACAAGGTGATTGCCTGTCGCCTTATATTTTTATTTTATGTATGGAATTTCTGTCTTAGTTGCTTTTGAAAGCCGAGGAGCATAAATTAATTCAAGGCTTCAAATTTAAGAAAAACAGTCCTTCTATCTCACATTTATTTTTTTCCGATGACTGTATGTTGTTTGCTAAAGCCTCTCTATCTTATGCCAGAAACATCATTAAGATCATTAATGTCTTTGCTAAAGCCTCTGGTCAGGATATAAATTTTGAGAAGTCTGGTTTCTTTGCTAGTTGTAAGATGCATCATAAGCATATCGAGATGTTGTCTAAAACTCTTCATATGAAGTTTCTAAGTAATACTGAGAAATACTTATGAACTCCTCTGTTTATTGGAAGAGATGAAACTAAATCTTTCAATTTTCTTATAGATAGGTTTTATTCTAGGCTGAGTTCTTCTAAAAAGACAAATCTTAATGTGGCTGGTAGAACTGTTGTTACTAAGCATGTTTTGTCTTCTTTAGCTATTTATCATATGGCTTGCTTTCCATTGCCTAAGACAGTTACCTCCAAAATTGATTCCATTCAGCGTACCTTTTGGTGATCTAAAAGTAACCCGAAGCATGCAACTTATTTTCGCTCTTGGGGTGATATAGGTAAGTCGAAATATACTGGTGGACTTGGAATTAAAAATACCTATGCTACCAATAGGGTATTTATAGCTAAACTTGGTTGGAGAATCCTGAATAATCTTAATTTACTTATGTCGATTTTCCTTAAAGATAAATATTTCCCTAACCAAAATTTGCTGGAAATAGATAAGGCTGCTGATTCTGCTTCTTGGATTTGGAAAGGTATCATTAATGGGTTAAGGTTTATAAAAGAAAACTCTGTTATTAAAATATGTAATGGTGCTACCACCAATATTTGGAATTCTGTTTGGGTACCTGGTTTGAATGTGCCTCCTTTAGCTACTCATCCTTCTTGTTCTGATTATGTTTTTGTCAAGGATCTTTTGGATCCTCTGACCAATTCGTGGAATATTGATATTCTTTCTACTTTATTCCCTCAAGACATTGTTACTATAATTAGGATTATTAGATTAAATCTTAGTCAAAATGATACTTTAATGTAGGCTCATACAAAAAATGGGAAGTACACCATTAAGTCTGCTTATAAAAGTTTTGTGAAGGATTTTGCCTATTCTGAGAATGCTTGTTTCTGGAAAAAGGTTTGGGGTATTGATTGTTTACCAAAGATCCAATTTTTTTATGTGGAAAATTTTTGCTTGCATGCTGCCTGTCAACTCTTTGCTTTATCAATATAATCAGGATGTAGACATTTTGTGTCCACTTTGTCGTAGTTATGAGGAATCTGTAAAGCATTTATTTGTAGATTGTTCTGTTTCGGATCATCTTTGGTTTGGGATTTCTTTGCAACTTTTAATCCCGCCTGGTTTTCATTGCATTGATGACTTATTTCTTTACTGGCATAGTGCTGAGTTACCTGATTCTCCTTATAAAGTCTATTGGCCCTCTATTGGTTCAGTTGTAATGTGGAGTATTTGGAAGTTAAGATGTGATGTTATGTTCAGGAACATTTCTATCGATCTGCCTCGAGTTATTCTTAGCACCAAGACTTTGATTAACTCTTATATTACCTCTCGTAATTCGAGTCCTTCTTCTATCTTTAATAATATTAAACTTTCTGCAACTGATGTGGAACATGTCATGTTTATAGATGGTTCTTTTAAAGATTTTAATATGGGCTTGGGTGTTATCTGGTGTGACTGCGCAGGAAATGTAAAAGGTTCAAGAGCGGACTTTGGATTGGATTCAGATGCAGTAGGTGCTGAAGCTGCTGCGCTAATTTTGGCCATCTCTTGGGAAGAGGAGATGAAGCTTTCCAAAGTTGCTTTTGTTAGTGACTGTCTCCAATTGGTTCGTTTTTTTTTAATGGAGACAGTTGTAGTGTGCAATGGCGGAGTGGGGATCTTCTTGAGCATTGTAGTTCTCTTTTATCTAAGTCTGTCTCTTATAAAACTGTGTATGTTAAGCATCTGTATAATCGCCTAGCCGACATGCTAGCTCGTCGTGCTAGACTAGTTAGTCTTAAGTGTCGTTGGGATTCCTTGCCTACTTTTCTGAACTCTTTATATAGGAAGGAGTCCCTAACTGTTGTTTGTAATTCCTTTCTCTCTTAATGCATGGGTTTGTCTTTTAAGCAAAAAAAATATAATTGATCAATTAGTTGATAAAGGAAACCATGTGTTGGAATATTTTCAACCGCGCTACGAAGGGGGGTCCTGGGGGGCGTAGCCCCCCAGGCTGTGGCTGTTGATGAAGAGACAGTGGCCGGAAGAATTTTTTGGATATGCAATTGTTTGGACAGTTGGAAAACGTTTCCAGAAAATTCTAAATTCAACAGACAGTGGCTGTTGATGAAGAGACGCATCTCTTTGTGAAGAGAAACCTGTTGGTGAAAAGACATGTCTTTTCCCAACAGATGCAAAAACTCCTATAAGTAGCATCTCCCAAACCCATTTCGAAATCATCTCTTGGAAAACCCTTTCTCTGTTTTCTCTCTTCTTCTAAAGCATCATCAGAACCTTCTTTTCATGTGTTCTTGATTGGGTCAAGGGGTGCAAACCTTGAATCCAATTTTCGGTTGTAGGGCTTTCACTGTATCCTGAAGGCAGTATTTCACATACCTGTTGCAATCGCCAATTCGTTGGGAGGGTAGAAATATTTGTCTAAAAGAAATCACCAGAGCCTTGAAAGTTTTGAGTACAACCACAAAAGATTTCTGTCATTCATCTCCATTGCAGCCCGGTAATTTTTTCCAACACCATGAAATAGTAGAAGTTCTACTGGAAGGATGGGATACAAATGGGAAGTTTCAATACCATCACAAACTATTAATTAACATCAATTTGTTATATGGTTTATCGTTTTAATTTAAGGATATTTAGATCTTTTTTTTGAAAGATTAATGAAGGCTCAAAGTTTGCGGAAATTGAGTCTCTACGCCCACAGTTTTTCTACAGGCGCAATGAATAACGTACTGCAAAATCCATGCATCTCTTATGAAAACTTAGCAAAAAAAAATGCTATCGTTCTAGCCAAATATGTATTATTTTCATATGATGAATAAAGTTGCGACGGTTTTCGAGAAGACGGCTCGGTTGTGGAAGATTTATGCTAGTACTGGTGGATTCGGTGTTAGAATTCCAGTGAAATCGGCGGCCGAATTGAGCGCCATTAGGTTTAGGGTTTCTAGGAAGGTTTATTTGATTGGGTTCTGTTTGGGACCCTTGGATTTTTTTGATCTAATAAGGTTATCAATATTTAGTAAATGTGGGTTTCATATGTACGTGGACTCTCACATATGAGTAGCATATCTATTAGGGGCATATCTCTTGGGGGTAGGGTTGCACAAGACCCACCAACGATACCCATACCCACCTGTCCCCCTAAACCCGTGAGTTTTTTGTACAAACCCTCCCGTTGTGGGTGCGGGGTTGGTTAAGAAAAAAAAAAACCGTTGTCCGTGGGTGCGAGGTTGGTTTTAGCTCATACCCGCCCATACCCGTCCGAAAAACCCGCTCAATATACACCGTTGATTACAATTAATCCTAGCCATTTGTTACTCAAACCCTAGTGGTAATATTATCTAGTTTAGTGCGAAGCAGTGGGGGGCCGACCAAGTATTGTATTGAGCTTGCAAACATCCTTCACAGTTTTTCATTTTTTTTTTCTTCTAAATGTTGATACGTGTGTGATTCAAGCCAAGTCCAAGTGCAGCAATTGTCGAGTCAACAAACCATAAAATAAGAAAAAATTACTGTTGTGGTTGTATCATTCTCTTCGTCAATCCGTCTTCTTCCTCTTCTCTCATGTTCCTCTTTTTCATCTCCCTACTTCTGTAACTCTTGTTTTTTTTTTTTTTTTTGTATAAATGTTGAATCAAATCTATTCATTTGCGGTATGTAAAATACCGTGGATATGATGTTAGAACTTGGAATACATATATTGAATTTTGATTTCCATAGATACAAGATGAAATTTATCAAACTTAATAAGATCATTTCGTAAAACTCATCAACATAAAAAAGGCCCCAATTAACTAAACTTATGTTCTGAATACAACATCAGAGAAATATCATACTAGAGAATAGATGAAAATCAAAGCTCAAGTCAGTTGATTGTGCAAGATTTCATCACTGATTTACTTTATATTTTTGAGTAGACATACGAGTAATTTCATCTGTGCCTCTCATCATTTTGGTGTTTATGCGTCGTTGCGGTTTTTAACCCAAACCTTCCCTACCCGCAGCGGGCGGGTAATAAAACCGGCCCGCTGTTTGTGAGTGCGGGGTTGGTTAAAAAAAAAACCCGCTCTCCGTGGATGCGAGGTTGGTTTGATCTTATGCCCATACCCGCCCATGTGCAGCCCTACTTGGGGGTGTGTGCTTTGTACTCACCAATTTCTTAATAGAAAAAATTATTTACTGATAAAAAAAAAGTATATAGACAGTAGTGCTGTTTTTTTTTTTTTTTTTTAAGCATGGATTTTATTTAACTAATTAAAGGGCTATTACATGAGGGTATACACTACTGGTACCCAAAGATTCATCAGTTACAAGTGGAGTGATACGCCATGAATCTATAGTAGCAAAACAAAGGATACGAGCTTGATCAACGGTCTTCGGATCAAAGATGCATCGAAGGGAGATGTTGGAGTCGAAGGTCGGAAGGCCTCTGTTCAATGCTTTCCACAAGAAAAGTTGTATTTTTGATGGACATGATAAAGTCCATAAGAGCCGAGTTGGTGGGAGAGGTGTTCGATGCGCTTGATTGAAGGTAGTAGTCATGCAATTGCGTCCATAAGTTGAGGTGTACTGCCCGAACGTTAACTGTCTGTCTTCTTCTTTTTCGTCTTGACCCATGAAGTGGTGATTACCAAAGAAGACCGAGATTACAACTACTAATAATATTACTAAAAACATACTAGAGACGGAATAAAAAGATGCAACGGGTATTACAGACTCGATCTAGATTATACTAATGTAATTCAAAAGAGGAAAAAACAAATTTGCTTGAAAGTAAAATGCAATGTATCTGAGACTAAAATTGAATGAATAAGACGAGTTCACCGGCCTAAAATAACACATCATTTAAGCTTCTATGGGATTTAAAAGTTGTTGTTGTTGGGTGTTACTGCTGGTTGTTGTATTGATAGCGTTGGCCATGGATAACAAAGAGTGAGATTTATCACCATTGTGTGTTTAGTGAACAATATGAATTTCGTTTATAATTAACTTCAACAAACAATCATATATTTCTTTATAATAAAATCTGAAATTAGATGTTTACATAAATATTAAAAAAAAATTAACTATTTAAAATAAAATTCCAATTATTTAATAATACTGAGTTTTTCTATTCCGGTTCTCTATTCCATTTTCTTCAGTTCCAATTTATGTCCAACTTTTGTTTATAGTCGTATTTTCTCGGTAAACTCTCAAATTTACTCTTCTATCTTTTATACTCATACATTTTAAAAGGGACCTAATTCAAAATCTTAAAAAGTATTTGATTAATTATGAAACAAATGTGTTAATATTTTTTTTGTTTATCCTTCACTTATTTTAAAATAAAACTATTTATTGCTACCAAATTTAAATTTTTATAAAAAATTTACTCCATATCCTAGAATACTTTTTTTTTATTTCCTTATCCTTAATAAAGTTTCCAAATACCTTTAAGTTTTCCTTTTTATTTCCTATTTAAAATCCTCGTGGCAATTTCAGTTATGATTTAATACTAACTTCTTTTACAAAAACAAAATACATAAATAGTTAAGGGTAGTCTAGTACAATTTAATTGTCTCCTTAATAAGTAAGAATATTCGATTTTCTCCCATCAAAAAATAAAATAAAATCGATTTTCACAAGTACTCATCAATCATTTTTCCTTTTTCCACGAAAATTCGTCCTAGAATTTTGACTTTTTGATTTCTTGTATTTATGATTCTCTAATGAAAATTTATTATAATACATTAACATATGTAATCTTGACAAATCATTTTCGGACTCAATTGTAGCTGCACACTAAAAAAAAATAAGTTGATATCATCAACACAATTGACTTCTGATGCATAGTGGTATATCTAAATACCACTTCTACCCTTGTTAATCTCTTTCTCTCTTTTACCCCCTTTCTTTAGCTTTATTTCTTGTTCTATCCATCATATCTACTATATGTTTTCAAACCCTAGTTATACTCCTCCCATGTTATGTTTTAAGAGAGACTTGGTTAGAACCCTAGTTTTCCTTTTCCTTCAATCTTTCTCTTTGAGTTGAGTTGATGTGAGGAGATGCCTCAATAAACTTGTAACTTCCAAGTAATTTTGGGTAGAAGTTGTAAGTGTTATAGAGAAGAACTTTGATTTTTGTTTTTTCCTTATTCTAAGGGTAGAAGAAGCTTAAATAGAAAGGTTAGTAATTCTATTTCATGGTGTTTTTGATTCAATTTTTCATTATTATTGCAAGTAGAAGTTTCACTTTACATTAGTTGGTATCAAGAGCTTTGGTTGATTTTCTTGGGAAGGTTGTGTTGAAGATTTTAATTCTTACTTCTTTATTTGTCAAGTAATTGGGGGTTTTGAATCTTTTGGTGGAATATTGCCAAATTGGGTTCATTCTCCTTGTGATTTCATTATGGCTCCAAGAAAAAGAGTTAATCAAGGTAAAATTTCTATGAAAGAAGAATTGGAAGTTTTTAAGCATGAAGTGTTTGAATAAATGCAACAAAGAATGGATGCAAAATTTGAAGAATTTTTTTTAAGACTTGGTAACTTAAATATCCATCAAGGTCAATCTAGAACTCAACATCATCATTATGAAGAATAAGTGACGGATGAGGAGACCACTTCTTTTAGAGCATTGCTCGGTCGAACTCGCATGCGTTGCTATATCAAGCATGTTTGTTAATGTTAGTGATCAAAACTATAAAGTCTTGATTTCTAGTCTACTATAGCTAAGGTCTCGGACTAGGATAGAAAGTGTAGTTAAGCTCAAGAACTCCATGGAAATCATCATACAAGACGAAGGACTACTCAAGGAACCAGTGGATCTTCATCGACTAAAAGGTATGTGGATACTTGAACTTATCTATCACTTAAAAGACAATCTACTCTATCTCCTATCTTGAGACAAAAGTTGTTTTACTATATAGACTAAGAATATACACATGTGACATTTCGAGCTGAGTATATCTCGCTTATCTATTTCTCAAAATATGTGTTGGTAAAGCTTTCGCTTTAGCTAAGTTCATTTTTGCCTAGTGACAAAAGTCATGTTATGTTTCAATCATTTTGGAAATTGCTCTGACGAAAACTAGTTTGTGAATAACAACTATATGACGTCCTCTAAGAATGTTTCAATGATTGAAATGAGAGTTTAGACAATATAACCACGGGGGGATATAAACAATGTTGTGGTAACACATATATGTATAAGTCCTTAGCACTTGAACTGAAGTTTGCGAACTTTGTTTATCAAGTGAAAAACCGGAACTTGAGCAGTCAACTCGGTCCGCGAACGTGCGTAGTTATCGAACCCGAGAATTTCTGCAAGAGTTGTAGGTCGATTTCAGTCCGGGAACTGACGGAATTTATCGAACCCGAGAATTTCTTCTGGAGTTTGTGAACTCCAACCGGTTAACTTGAGTCCGCGAACCCAGTCCGCAAACTTGAGTGGTTATATCTAAAAACGATATTCGTGAACTTATTTAAATTATCTAAGGAATGCTATTGCAAACCATGGCTTTACAGTTCATGAATTGATTCGAGTGAATCACATCGTTTTTGTTTCAATTGTGTCTTGTGTAGTACATTAGATCTCATAGCAACTGAACAACTCTCTAACTAGTTAATTTGAGTCATTTGGACTAGTTATGGTGAAGAAGAATATGGTTGATATGAAAGTTATCATTTGGCTAACCATTTGGTTGACTAATATTGAACCAACTATTGTACATGTTTGGGTATGGTTACACAAACCCAAAATCATCAAGTACATGTGTGTATGGCAAGCTAAGTTTTCGATCTAACGGTTGAAAGATATTAGCTTGTATCTAATCAGGTTTTCATCAAACGGTGAATATTGAATGCTTTGTTACTAAGCTAACATTGATTGCAAACCCTGATTTGAAAGATTATATAAGGGAGAACTATAGCAACTGGGAAACCTAATCCCCACACATTCTGTGTGATACTATTTTTCTAATCTAGATTCGATTCTCCTTTAACCTTTGGTTTTCTTCTTATAAAACCAGGTTAACGACTTAAAGACTTCATTGGGATTGTGAAGCCATACCGATACTACTTTTCTTGTAGTTGTGTGATCTGATCTTGTTGTTTATATCATACGAGTACAATTGTAATAATTGGCTTAAGATTTCTATCTTCGATAGGCAAGATATAAAAGTAATCACAAACATCTTCGTTTCATCATTTGTGATTCCACAATATCTTTTTTTCGCTGCATCGATTAAGACTATTATGAGGTGATTGATAAAACTGAGCTGTTCTTCGGGAATATAAGTCTGGTTTTATTGATTGGTTCCTGTTCACCTTGATTTATCAAAAGACGGAACAAAACTTATATGTTTATTCGTGGGAGACGAATTTATCTATCTTGTAGACTTTTCTATGTGAGACAAATTTGTTTGCTAGAGTCTTCAACTTTGGGTTGTAGCATCTCTTGGTTGTGGGTGAGATCAGCTAAGGGAATCAAGTGCGCAGTATCCTGCTAGTATCAGAGGCATAGGAGCATAACTGTACCTTGGATCAGTGTGAGATTGATTTGGGTTCAACTACAGTCCAGACCGAAGTTAATTTGGAGTAGCCTAGTGTCTGTAGCGGCTTAATACAGTGTATGTTTAATCTGGACTAGGTCCCGGGGTCTTTCTGCATTTGCGGTTTCCTCGTTAACAAAATTATGGTATCTGTGTTATTTCATTTCCGCATTATATTTTGTTATATAATTGAAATAATACATGTTGTGTGTTGTTCAACTAATTAGAATATCCGACCTTATTGGTTGTTGATTTAAATTGATTGACACTTGGATATTGGTCTTTGGTACCATCCAAGTTATCTCTCTTTGATTAGACTCGCGAATTATATTTGCTTGAGTAAATCAAATTGAGAGATTGAGATAATAACTCCTTGAGTATTTTATATTGATTGAGTCTAGTTGATTCTCTAGAAAAACAACTCGGAGTTGTCCATACAGATTGCTAATCGAAATATTGGGTGAGGTTGTTAGACCCAGGCAAACACGTTCAAGACCTCATAAGTCTGTGTTTGTAGCGATCTGACTCTATGGACAGATGTTTTATCTCAATAAACGTATCACCCGTCTTCGATGGCACTAATTACTTATGGTGGAAAATTTCTATGCGCGCTTTTCTTCAAGAACGTGATTTCCAATCATGGGTATATGTTGTTAATGGATATAATGCTCCCATTGATGCAGTTGGAGATGTAAATGTTCCAAAGAATATTGCGGAATACACTCCTGCAGAGATTCTTGTTGCAAAGAAAAACTCCGACGGTTTGAATGCAATTATACATGCCATTACCCCAAATCTTCAGCACCATGTGTCTAATTACACTAAGTCGCAAGAAGCTTGGGATATCTTAGCAACCTTATTTGAAGGAAATACTAGTGAAAAGGAAGCTAGGCTTCAAAACCTTAGTTATGATTGGGAAAACCTTCGTATGGCAGATGAAGAAACATTTGATGAGTTTAATCACAAAGTGTCTGAAATTGTTAATGCATCTTTTGCATTGGGTAAGACTATTCCTGAAAAGGACATTGTGATAAAAATTCTCAGATCACTTCCATCTAGATACGATGCTAAGAAGCATGCCATCGTTGAGGGAAATAACCTAGATAATCTCTCCAGAAACACGTTGGTTGGAAAGCTTAAGATCTTTGATCATGAACATTCATCCAAATCTAAGGATGTTGCATTCAAAGCACTAAAGGACACTAAATTACTTGATAAAAGTAAAAAAAAAAATATGTATATCTCTGAAGATGATCACTCTGAGACAGATTTATCAGATGAAGATCTTGACAAATCAGTCTCGATGATCACAAGACAGTTTAGGGATCTTCTATTGAAGAGAAGTAAATGGTTCTCCAGAGATAATCCTAAGGCATCATCCAAACCTCATAATCGTGTTCCTCCTAAAAACAGGGATATTGATGAAACTGATGATGAGGATATGCCTCAGTGCTTTAAGTGTAAGGGATTTGGTCATTTTTCAAACGAGTGTCCAAATCGTAGAAAGTACACTGGGAACAAAGGTCTTGCAACAACTCTTGATGAAATGTCTGATAGCTATGACTCTAATGAAGATGGGAAATCAAGTGTTGCACTTCTTGGTGAAAATATTGATTTTGATAATTGTAGTAATACACATATCAATTTTGATATTCTTTCAGAAGATAATCCAACCATTCTGGAAGAAAAAGTTGACCCTTTTCTTGGAAACTCTGTTTATAATATTTCAGGATCCACTATGTTCCTAGCTGCTTGCACATTTCAGAAGACTGATTACTATTCAAATGTGACGTGCTCATATTGTTCATTAAAAGGTCATGAACTCTCAAGGTGTTACAAGTTCAAACATAAGCAAAGACACATCAACAAACTTCAATGAAGAGCAAATCATCTAGCAAGAAAGCTTAAACTTGCTCAAAAGACTGCAGAGGTATGTAAGATTTTATCTTCATCTAAGAAGTTAGTTTCCAAGGAAATATCAAGACCATTTGAGAAGAGATTATGGTCAAACTGTTTTGATAGACATAAGCCTATGGATTCTCCACAAGAGGAAATTGGTGGACAAATTATAGTTCACCACAACGCAACTTGATTGTGTTGTTCTTAAAATCATGTCTCATGTGCCTGATCAAAATAGATAATGATTGTGTACCTCTCAGGCTTTAGGAAAAGTTTTTTGTTTTCTTTTCTTAGGAGTTTTTTTCCTCTTTGTCTATCAAACAGAATAAAGGGTACTATCGACAATTCTGCTCTTTATAGGGATAAGAGTTGATCGTCCACGAACCTGTTTTAGGTTTCGAACCCTACATTCCTTTTCCTTCTCTAAAACCTCTCTTTATCTTAAGACTACTTGTTGAGCTAATTGTGAATTCCTCTCACAAACCCATATGCTTATGGACGCTCCAAGAATGATGCCTTGTGATGAAAAAGAAGGTAATATGATTGTTAATCCATCAATCATGAAGGAAAAATAAAAATCTCCATTGCCTCCAACCTTGAAAAGAAAAATAAGGAATACGAGGAAGCTAGGAGCTGTTCCTTCAAATTTTCTGAAGTTTTCTGATGTTTTTGAAGTGCTAAAGGAGCTGCGAAAGGAGATTCAATAAATAAAGGCTTATGTATATAAGACTCATGAGATTCAGAAAGCCATGGTTCGACAACAACAACCAAGAAGGTTCATCGATATAAACTCCTTTCTTAATGAACCTTATGTTCCCATGGCTGTTAACGACAAGGAGTTCGGGGACGATAATGAATTCTTCAAAGGTCTTAATGTCTAGTATATATTCTATTGTTTCTCTTTTGTTTAGAAGAATAACTAGTGTTTTGGAATAGCCATTATTGTGATTACACATAGATATATCCAACGTTTTCATCTTTTTGTTTTTAGATTTTTTGGCTTAAAAATTCTAAGTTTGTTTGGAAGATGATGGTTGCAGTATAATCTTTATGGTTTATATATTGCAATATTTTGATGGGATATGTGTGTTTACGTCCGTGAACTTGATTGTCCCATATTTTGTCAAAAGTAAAGTCGTTCGTGAATTGATATGCAAATATTGATAAAAGGATGAATAGACTTTTGACAAACACAAAAGTTAAGCCTATATTGTCAATTATTGATGTAAGATAGGTTAAAATCTTTTGTGATTCAAGGATTATGTCTATTGTGTGTCATTGTGCAAATGGTGATGAAACATAGAATGAATCCTTGTGTTATCCACGGTATAGATCCTTATTGATCCATTTTTTATGTATTACCGTGAAGGCTCCATTGTGTATCTCATGTTGAGCACGATATAACTAAGTCGATTTCTTATTGGCATGGTTGGTTGTTCCATGAGATGCTATATGATCGAGCATTAAGAACTAAATTAATCAACTTGTGTGGTTGTTTAGTTTGTATTCCATAAATTTTCTTATGTTGAGTACATGTACGGTTAAGGTTTTCATGTTATGATAATCTTAGTTGGGGTTCCATAATCTCTAATTTTGAGCCCAAATGAACTAAATCAATCATCTAGTATGGTTATTTAGTTAGCACTCCGTAACTTTTTCTCATTTTGAGCATGATCGACTAGGATGGTTATTTTTATGATTAACTTAGTCATTGCTCCATAGATTTTCTTATGTCGAGTGTGGCCAATTGAATTGATTACTCTTGTAATTAGTTTGGATGAGTATGACAATTAAATTATTTGCAAGTTTTCTTGTGATTAATTTAATTGATTTTTAAGTCTCCATAAGTTCACTTGTGTTGAGCATATTTAGTCAAATTAATCTTGGTTCGCTTTGGTTAATTTGATTGAATATTTCTTGTTGGATTCCAAATCCATACTTGTATGTAATTTGTTGAGTCTAAAGAAATCCTTTTTTTTTTTTTGAAATTAAGGTCGCTCTTGTTGTTCCTTAGGGAATGACATATTATGGGGGAGAGTTTTTTTGAACTTGTGCTTAATTGCCAAATCTTTGTGGGGAGTACGGCTGTGGAATATTAGAAGGGTTATCTTGCATCTTTATAAACTCCTTGATGAATGCATTTAACTTCGGCTTTATGATTGCATCTAAACAAGATGATACATATTTACCTTTGGTCATGAAATGTCTCTTACGGAAATTTCATTAGGATCCCGTTCTTGTACCTTTGCCAATTTTATTGACAAAAAGGGGGAGAATTAATTATAGTTCACACTACAAATACATATGGTTTTCGGATCATTATGTAAGGGGGAGTGGTTTCCATGTGAGATGGAGTATTGACTAAGGGGGAGTAAAGTATCACCATAGTATTGTTGTTGAAGTTGTGATGTAATTGGACTTTGACGTTGTGTAATAATACTATGACACCGTATAACAATGATTGAGAATCGATGCTTTTCTCACTATTACAGCTACGGATTTTCAACAACGATGATGGTAAACTTACAACCTTTGGGATCATTGGATTACTTGGGAGTGACGAAGATTTCGAGTATTGTTGAAGATTAGACATGTGGAATAGGAGCTACAAAGTTTATTTATATATTTTTTGTATTCCATATGTATTAATAGTTTTTCCACTAAAATTGACAAAGGGGGAGATTGTTAGAGCACTGCTCGGTCGAACTCGCATGCGTTGCTATATCAAGCATGTTTTTCAATGTTAGTGATCAAAACTATAAAGTCTTGATTTCTAGTCTACTATAGCTAGGTCTCGGACTAGGATAGAAAGTGTAGTTCAACTCAAGAACTCCATGGCAATCATCATACAAGACGAAGGACTACTCAAGGAACCAGTGGATCTTCATCGACTAAAAGGTATGTGGAGACTTGAACTTATCTATCACTCAAAAGTCTATCTATTCTATCTCCTATCTTGAGACAAAAGTCGTTTTACTATATAGACTAAAGATATACACATGTGACATTTCGAGCTAAGTATATCTCGCTTATCTATTTCTCGAAATGTGTGTTGGTAAAGCTTTCGCTTTAGCCAAGTTCATCTTTACCTAGTGACGAAAGTCATGTTATGTTTCAATCACTTTGGAAATTGCTCTGACGAAAACTAGTTCGTGAATAACAACTAAATGACGTCCTCTGAGAATGTTTTAATGATTGAAATGAGAGTTTAGACAATATAACCACTGGGGATATAAACATTATTGTGGTAACACATATATGTATAAGTCCTTATGCACTTGAACCTAAGTTTGTGATCTTTGTTGATCAAGTGAAAAACCGGAACTTGAGCAGTCAACCCAGTCCGCGAACTCAATCCATGAACGAGCGTAGTTCTCGAACCCGAGAGTTTCTGCTGGAGTTGAATCTTGGTTTCAGTACGCGAACTGACGGAAGTTCTCGAACCCGAGAATTTTTGCTAGAGTTTGTGAACTCCAACCGGTTACTTAAGTCCGCGAACTTGAGTGGTTATGTCTAAAAACGTTGTTCGTGAACTTATTTAAATTATCTAAGGAATGTTATTGCAAACAATGGATTTTTAGTTCATGAATCGATTCGAGTGAAACACATCATTTTTGCTTCAATTGTGTCTTATGTAGTTCATAAGATCTCATAGCAATTGAACAACTCTCTAACTAGTTCATTTGAGTCATTTGGACTAGTTATGGTGAAGAAGAATATGGTTGATATGAAAGTTATCATTTGGTTAACCATTTGGTTGACTAATTTTGAACCAACTACTGTACAGTTTGGGTACGGTTACACAAACCAAAAATCGTCAAGTACATGTGTGTATGGCAAGCTAAGTTTTTGATCTAACGGTTGAGAGATATTATCTTGTATCTAACCAGGTTTTCATCTAATGGTGAATATTGAATGTTTTGTTACTAAGATAACATTGATTGCAAACCCTGATTTGAAAGACTATATAAGGGAGAACTCTAGCAACTGAGAAACCTAATCCCCACACATTCTGTGTGATACTAGTTTGCTAAGCTAGAGTCGATTCTCCTTTAACCTTTGGTTTTCTTCTTCTAAAACCAGGTTAACGACTTATAGACTTCATTGGGATTGTGAAGCCAGACCGATACTACTTTTCTTGTAGTTGTGTGATTTGATCTTGCTATTTATATCGTACGAGTAATTTTAATAATTGTCTTGAGATTTCTATCTCCGATAGGCAAGATATAAAAGTAATCACAAACATATTCGTCTCATCATTTTTGATTCCACAATATCTTTTTTCGCTACGTCGATTAATACTATTGTGAGGTGATTGATAAAACTGAGATGTTCTTCTGGAATATAAGTCTGGTTTTATTGATTGGTTCATGTTCACCTTGATTTATCGAAAGAGGAAACAAAACTCATAGGTTTATTCATGGGAGATGAATTTATCTATCTTGTAGACTTTTCTGTGTGAGACATATTTGTTTGCTAAAGTCTTCGACTTTGGGTCGTAGCAACTCTTGGTTGCGGGTGAGATCAGCTAAGGGAATCAAGTGCGCAGTATCCTGCTGGGATCATAGGCGTAAGAGCATAATTGTACCTTGGATCAGTGTGAGATTGTTTGGGGTTCAACTACAGTCCAGGCCGAAGTTAATTTGGAGTAGGCTAGTGTCTGTAGCGGCTTAATACAGTGTATGTTTAATCTGGACTAGGTCCCGGGGTTTTTCTGCATTTGTGGTTTCCTCGTTTACAAAATTCCGGTGTCTGTGTTTTTTCTTTTCCGTATTATATTTTTATATAATTGAAATAATACAGGTTGTGTGTTGTTCAATCAATTAGAATATCCGACCTATTGGTTGTTGATTTAAATCGATTAACACTTGGATATTGGTATTTGGTACCATCCAAGTTATATCTCTTTGATTAGACTCTCGAATCACATTTTCTTGAGTAAATCAAATTGAGAGATTGAGATAATAACTACTTGAGATATTTTCTATTGATTGAGTTTAGTTGATTCTCTATAAAACAACTCGGAGTTGTCCATACATATTGCTAATCGAAATATTGGGTGAGATTGTTAGACCCCCGCTTTTTCAGAAAGAATTCATTCACGACCACGACCCCGTTTAGCATTATCACGACCACCACCACTACCATCACTACATGAACGAGCCCTCTTTTTGTCAACATTCATTTTGGCTTGTGCTTCCCTCCTGGCTTTTTCTTCCCTCTTTACTTCAACATCATCTTGCTTGAAAATTTCATAGGTATCCTCATTGTCAAGATTGCTAGCTTAGTGAATGTGCTTGGTTTGCTCTTTAATCGACAAAGGCTCTCCTATTTCTCTCGCGCAACACAACACTTTCACAAAGGTCTTCAAATGCTCCTTCTATTTTCAGTTAAACAACAAACAATTAATAGAATGATTCGATAATGTAATTTTAAAACAGTAAGAGCAACTCCAAAATACTTACACGAAACTTAATTAGGAATTTTTGATGAGTCATTCGATGCCATCTTCCTCTTACGATCCAATTGTTCAGCAGTCATTTCCCTAATCACGGTAGGACGATCCCAACCCAAGTACCACGACATGTATCTCGCATGAGCTTCATGACCTTCGGTCACCTCGTCAAAAATACTCATATCGACTTTACGGCCAAGTCTTCCGTTCCAATGTTCTAGAGCTGGCGGTGGAGCGTAAGCGACGTTAATATTTTTTGGGACGTGTTGCAGTCCTCCCTTAACACTTTAAAGAATAACTCAGCATCGAAATGGGGTTCTTCTTGGACGTAACCCAATTATCGTATTACCCGATGTGGATCGTATATTGAAAATCCATTGGAGAACAATAAGGGTCCATAGTATAATACAACATCATCTATCCTTTGGATTAAACCTTGATTTCTAGCATCTCGATAAGGATCAAATATTACCTCAATCGCAGTCAATTTTTCCAAGGCAATTCGCACGTTGATAAGCTACTGCGGCATATCCTTTTCCTGAGCACCCTTAAAACTGTATCTTTGTCCACTTGGCTTATCAATCGCAAGCTTGTCATTCACTTTGACATAGGAGTTAGTTTTCACCAAAGTAAGGAAGTGCTCATATATCCAAACCTATGCAAACACAAAGTTTAGTAACAATCAAATATTACAAGCATTTTGAAAATATAAATGATATACACAATAAAATTACCTGGAAGAGACATATATTTCCGTTAACTTGTGTCGTTAGTGCCCTTAAAGCCTTTGTCAACTCATTGTTCAAGAAGGCGACCACCGTAGTACCCCAATAATACTCATGCATCTTATCTAAGGGATCCAATAGTTGCATATACCTGGCATCGACCAAGCTTCCTGAACTGTCGGGGAAGATACATTTGCCCAGGACGTAGAGAAGATAAGCTGACGCGGTAGCATTGATTTGCACCAAGTCCACCCTTCCTTCCTTATCATAGATTTCCTTGGTCCCATATAAGGTATCCCTTAACTTCTTCAGATTAATTAAAATTCTTGGTTAGATGACCCTCCTTCATCACAAGCATAGACTCTTTCTCAACCTGATTCCAACCGAACAAAGTTTTGGTCAATTTGAAGATATTCTCCCATTCGATGCCATTATCAAAGCCCTCACTGATTGATTTTCCGTCAACCTCGAGGCCTAGAATTTGATGAGCATCATCGGGAGTTATCGCCATCTCACTGAATGGGAATAACATTGTATCGGTCTCTCCGTAGAACCTCTCACATAATGCAGATATGGTAGCTCTATCATACTCAACATTTGAACTCTCCACCGCAGGCCACAACCCGGAGTTCTTGACAATCGCTTGCACCTCGTCACATTCCTTGTCAAGGTCCCAGTTCTTAGTCACTAAAAATGAAGCTTGGCGCCTCAAGAGACGGATAACATGCTTGTGATCCTAAATACCAAAACCACAAAATGAAAAAAATTATAAACACTTGACGCAAATTTAAGATAGATAAGATACACTTAAATAAAAAAACAAAGACGGATTGACATTACTTACGATAGTATTTTGGATTTCACATGCCCAAGAGTCTTTGTATCCAAAAAGAACATTTCCACCATCTTTTGGGGTCCCCTTTAGAGCCTCACCTGGTTTCAGTTTAACCTTCAATTGAGAGGGAGGCATGTGGGAATTAGCTAATTAGTGATAACCCTTTTTTTCTTTCCGGTTGCACTAGTACTTGCAGCTTGGGTTTGCTCCCCGACTTCTTCTTCTTCTTCTTTTTCCTCTGCCTCTTCAACAATTTCATCTTGGATATCCTTACCTTGATCTCCATTACCATCATCATCATCATTATCATCATTACCTCCTCCAACATGTGGCATGTCTTGATCACTATCATCATCATCATCATCATTGTTACCTCCTCCAGCAGACGAAGTTCTTTCATCAACATTATCATCATCGCCTCTTATACCAGATGGAATTAATTGGTCTTCATCTGGAGTCTCGTCTGAATCATTGGGTTCCGATGGTGGTTCAGAATCATTCGGTACACGGATCTTGAGCGTTCCCGGCACAACGTATTCCCCTCGATGTGTTGAAGTCAAGAGTTTATCACCAACACGAGGAGGTCTTGAATGAGGACTAAGAGCTTTCAGAGATTTCTTCTTTGCCTTTTTCAACCTGAACAATAACAATTAAGAAAAAAATTATGAGTCGGCAGGGTCAACATATACAACAAATCCTGCGGACCAAGGTCGGAATGGTGGATATCTAAACAACATGCCGGCTAAACAATGGTCGGCATGGTTTTATTCCAATAACTTGATGGCTTTTAAAAACTATGACACATGGTTTTCAACATCACCAGTCGGCAAGATCTATAATAAAAACAACACCGGCTAACATAACGCCGGCAGGGTAGTATTTACATACCATTTCGACTTTCAAAATTTAAAGCAACAAGAGATGCTTAAATTTTTAAACTACAGCAGGCGTGGTATTTGAATTATAACCCACCGACAAAAAAAAAAAAAAAAAACTAACGTCGGAAAACTACTAGGTTGAATAACTTGCCAACCCTATAAAAGCAGTTACAAATACTAAAAGGCTGGAAAAATATTCAACCTAATAGCTTGCCGACCATACCCTAAACATTAAAAGCCGGCAAGGTCGTGGAACAAACACCTTGCCGGCCAGATAACTACAAATTCAAACATTCGATTTTTCTGACCTAATTTGACATGCAAACATGAAATTGAAGTACTAGAGTGAGTTTAAGTAGGCCTTTACTTTCTTAGTTGCACCATTTTTTCGTTTTGAGCGGGTTCAACTTCTTCTTCTTTAACCGTTTTTTTCTTCTCTTTTTGTTGAACTAATTTTGCAAATCCAGGGTTGTATTCATTGGTTTTTCTATTAGCGTCTTTCATACGAGTTCCCTTCCGCCGTGGTGGTTCCATGTTTGAAGATTAATCGGAATTTTTGAATCGACGATCCACTCGATTTAATCATCGAGGTTTGATGGTAGTGGGGGAGGTCGGTATGGTGGTGGTGGAGGAGAAGAAGAAGAGAAAAAGGAAGATGAAATAAAAATAAAAAAACTGATTAGGGTAATAGAATTATAAAGGGCAAGGGTAGTATTGTAACTTCACCCATATTTGGCCTCCCCTTAGTAAGGGCACTATGTACACATAAAACTGGGTATACCCCAATCAAGCCAGGATTCATAAACCCTGAATTGGTGTGACATAACTATGTTTCTTAATTACGAAACATACTAAGATTTCATCCTCCCCAAAGAAAAGTACTAAGATTCAACAAACCTTAATATAGATTTTCTGCGTTACTGAAACTGCGTTCAAGCTCTAAGCAGATTTTTATTTAAAAAAATCATTTGATTATGCAGATTATATGTGTATTAGTTTTTCAAGGAATAAAAATTGTTTCTGTGTGGGTTGCTATGCTTTTCAGTGGACAAAACTTAACTTACACTCTTCCTTTTTTCGTATGTGTTTTATTGGTTTGGGGTGATAATGCAGAAATTGAGTCCATGACTCCATGTTGATGACTAGGAGAAAGATATATAGATCAATATTTTGGATCATTCAGCTCATAGCCAAAAACATTATAGTATAATATATGTCCTTGGTGCTCCTTACTCACCTGATGTTACAAGGTTTTGTCGTTTCAGTTAATAAAAATTATTGTTTCCTAATTTTTTGTACTTTCATCTTTGGCATGTTCATTTGCTTCGGTAACTAATAGGTCTCGCAAAGACTATGGGTCTCGATGAAAAGTACAAAGTTGTAGCATATTGTAAAAAGGAGAAATGAAGAAGCATAAGAGACACTAAGATAAAGAGACCATAATTTCTTTTGCTATTGAAGTACTTACAGATAAAGAAATGGAGGGTGCAGTAGAAGGATTTGAGAGTTGTGAGACGGAAGGTGTGCATGATGGTAAGGAACGACATTAAGGTTGTAAATTCAAGGAAAAAGAAGGATACTGAGTTATATAAGTTATCAAAATGTTGTCAAAACGAAGACTCATGATTCCTAATTTGTAACATAATTTTATTATGCTTAAGTTTCTAACTACGTGTTTACCAGATTGTTCATTTTATTCTTAATTTGGGCGAAGCACATAACGGCAATCATGGTAAGCTTTAATGAAGTCTTTCAAATTTAATTTATGCAGTGATATGTATTTTTCCTTAAATAATTATCTTGAACCAGTTAATGGTGGGTATTCTAAACGAGGACAGAAGTGGTGGGAAATGCAAAGACATGTCTATCATGGTAAGCGTTTTCGACTCTATGTTTAGTAACTTCATTAGCAGGGAAGACTTCACATTGGAAGGAGACCTCTACATACATCGTTCAGAATATTAATAAATACTACAGTGCCTATGGTCATCTACAACTAAATATATTAGATTACGTTCAAAATCTTTCTTTGCAGTCAAAGTTTCCGTTAGCAAAGATGCCAGCTACTTTGATTGTTATCATATCAAGGGACTTGCATCCTGTAATGCTCATAGATTGAACATCCTGATGAGGAAGTCCTGCATTTCTGTCAGATATCATTTGTTCAATAGTGTGCAACTGCAGTATTTCTTAAATCAATCTAGATAAAAGTCTCAACTCATATCATCAAGGTATCCCAATGTTGTTGAATTTCTAAGCTTGAATAATATTTTTTTTTCTTTTTTATGTAGCACTTGCAAAATGTGAAACACTTATAAGAATTATGACATATTTTAGAATACTTGGCTCTTAGTGAATAGTCGTATACTTTTTGAAAAGATTCACAAAATTGCAAGTTGGACATATATTCCCTCTTTGTCGCATTTTTATTATAGGAGTTAAGGCACTGCCTTTGAGGCACTCTACAGAAAAATTAGGGTTGTAAGCTCCGGATTGGTCCGACCAACATTACATGCCACGACTAATTTATGTGCTCTACCACTAGATTTGACCAAATGACAACTAATTTTAATACAATTACTACGTCGGACCCTAGATTTTCTAATCTTGACTTGACCCGACCATTAAAACACCAATTGAATATTTAAATACTGGTTAAAGGATACAAATCGGACAATACAAACAACTTTAAAAAGTTGTAGGAAAATAGAAATTGCAGATGTCTCAGATTTCTTTTGTAGTTATCTTACTATGAGGATCTTGTGGTATATAAGTAAAGCTCATCCCGAATGTGTACAAATTTTACCAAATGTTGTTATTCACAATAAAATTTTGAAAATAAAACCACTAGCCATAACTCATAAGCATAACAATGATATTATTGACTAAGTTTAATTTTTGGTCAACTAAACTACATTTAATTTTTCAGATATATCATGAGAGAGACTACAAATGACATGCTGCAGTATCAACTGATGAGCCAATTATTTCACATGAAAGACCTATGTAATTATTAGTGTAAGGTTTGGATTCGATAGTTGAACAATCAAATGGTACTTAACAAGTATGTATGAATTGTAAGGTCTCAATTTATTTTTTGTTTCTTTTCAATAGTTGTTTAACTGAAATATTGAACATCAAGAGAGCTTAAAAAAAATAGTGAGTGGCCCTGGATGAGAGCCAATGGATGTACTGAATTGTTGCCAGACTGCCACCATAAAAAATACTTTTCAGCAACGACAGAATGAAGTAATTAACCACACCATTTTGACACAATTCAGTTGTTCAAAGTATTTTGTGCAGGAATTCTTTCGTACTTTGAAAATATCTCTATTATATGTTGTTATCGCAATTTCATTCGTGGAAAGTTACTGCACATTAACAATAGAGGATTCAAAAAAACAATGCAGTCAATAAACTTGAAATTTTCAATCAAGGACGTCATAATTAAGTTGAATCAGTTAAGGTTGGACTTGCATTGTCATAAGCATTTTGCTTTAGTAAGTTGAATTATTGTCTTAAGAATTTTGCTTTAGTAACAGGAGGTTTGTAAGGTTTGTGCTTTTTTATAAATTTTTATTATGGTGGTCTTTGATATACAAATGAGTCACAACACTATTAAAATGTATGATTGCAGAGGAAGAAAATGCCGCTCCTTGATGAACTTGGTTAGCATTTGTACATATATGGTTCCTTGCATTGTAAAGCATATCCTTTCAGATGTATTAATGCTAACCCAACTCAAGCTAGGAAAACTAATACTACTCAACCAGTTTGTTATATTTCTTGGCTAGCTTCAATTAAAGGAAAATATTGTCATGCATTTTTTTATGTGGCATCCATGCACGGAGGATCCTGAATATGATGATAGTTTTGCACGGTTCTGCTCAACAAATAACTTTTTATCATTGTACTCTTTAACATGTTCACATTTGAAGATGATGGTAGCGTAATTATTGCATATGAAAGAGATGTTATGAGGAACCTATTGTGCTTTTTAGGCTGTATTCGTAAGGTTGTCGGTTACTTTTACACCAATTGGTATTTTGACGTAGCTCCGTTGAAGTCCCCTTAGCTCTAGAGAATAGGCAAAGGGAGTCAAATGTAACCAGTCTTCCTAAATTTCTTGGTACACTTAATAGACTGTTCGTTTATCCACATATATCTTTCTAATTGAATCTGTTTTCGTATAGCAGCACGAAGGTACAAACAAAACACTTGAAAACTCTGGGTTTGTGCATAACAATGCGTTCCTCTTCTCATGATGAACTTGCCATCATCGGATTCTGTTAAAAAAGGTAAAATGGTACGAGTAATTTGGAACCGATAAATTCTACATTTATGATTAATTGATATTTTAATAAATCCGTAATAATTTATTGGCTTCTAGATATACTGATTCTCAGTGTACTGGATCAGGTACTCTAAGGTATTATACCAAATAGGCTATAAAACTAAGGTTTTCATAGTTTCGAGCTGCTATCTACAACAACCCAAACAGGTAAAGACAGGTTAATCTTTTTGTAATATTTTCTTACATATTGGACGTCTCATATCTGGAGATTTGCATTGAGTAAAACAAGATATTCCAGTCAAGCAAGTATGCACAATTCATTTAATGAGGGGAAATGGTTAGCTAAGGATAACTTTTACTAATCCTGATTTTGTCAGAGGTTTATACCAAGCAGTTAGTATAGTTCATTGGTTTTGTTTTGCATGTGTTTTGTTGCTTAAGTGTAATAATCGATATTATGTTTGTTCATCGACTACAACAGTAAAACAAAATAAAAGTGGAATCAAGCGTAGTTGGAACACCACCAACCTCAAGGGGAGAACGCAAGCTAACCGCTGCCGCCGAATGTGGTCAGAACCAATGGGAGTCACATAAGAGTTGATGCACAACAACACCAAACTTGTGTACATCACATGTTGTTCTCCATTGTGTTACTATCACTATGTGAAAATTTTATGGTGTTGCAGCCAATTTTTTTAATTCTGTTTCTGTGAATTACTGGTTTAAAGATGGTACTCTTTCATTTCGACAACAACTGATACTTGCATCCACTTTAAT
The DNA here is from genome assembly GCA_023529315.1 of Papaver bracteatum. Taxonomy (NCBI): domain Eukaryota; kingdom Viridiplantae; phylum Streptophyta; class Magnoliopsida; order Ranunculales; family Papaveraceae; genus Papaver; species Papaver bracteatum. Next base: position 4,049,625 of record JAJJWX010001945.1, read on the forward strand.
TTTGTTAAAGCTATCATCAATGATCTTTATTTTGTATGGTCTCAATTTTCTACCTTAAAAATAGGCGAGATTAGGCGAGTAAAATATGTTTCTTAGTAAAGCATACCACTCATACAATTGGGAATTAATCAAGAAAACCCCGTTGCTTTCTTTCTATACTTTTTAGGTAATGAAACTTATGGTTCCTCTGTCATGTTGTGATTTGTTTTACCCAGTCAGTTAGATGACAAACTATATTTGATCTTTATTTTGTATGTTCCAAGTTTCTTCCTTGAAATAAGCTCGGCTATATGAAATGTGCTCGCAATGTTTTTTACTTCCATATTATGGTCTTATTGTGTCATCTCGGCTCATACCACATCTAACTGAAATTATGTTTTTTTTTTTTTTTTGAAAGCAACCTTATAGTAACGAGTCCGTACATATCTGCATACAACAATGCCTCGATATGGCGAAATGCCACCGTCCGCATATAGTCACATGTGTACATCTTTATAAAACCATCTATACGCATATAGAAATAGCAAATGGATATAATTTATCAATCCAAAGTTCTGAGGATTCATACTGCAAGATGATCAAGATAACAACTACTTTGCCAATTGCAGGATGTTCAAGATAACAACTACTTCATTAATCATACCGAACTTAAGCTTCGCACAGGTTGAGTATGAATTTAACTTTTATGCAGAATTTGGAAATGTAAACCTCCTAAGAGTTTTGGAAACCTTTAATCATTGTGAAGAAGCACCAATGCACTCATGATATCATTAGTTTCACAAGCCTTCCCCAGGTGTGTTATCTACCCATGGAAAATACAACGAATATGGGTAGTTTCCTAATAAAGTTTGATTAAGTAGTTAGGGCTTCATTGTAGTTGACATGTTAATCAGTGTTATAAGAAAGAGAATCACTCGATATCGGGCTAATGCTAAACTGAATGTAATGCACAATGTGGGGCTTTAGTCCGTTTTTTTCATCATTTTTGAAGATTATGTGATTTCTAAAACATCACAGTTTGGTTTTTCTTTTAATAGTGGAAGTGACGTTAGAAAATTCCACAATATATTCAAAGCAGCATGCATTGCGCTTGGAATTTTAGAAGATGACGAGGAATGATTTAAGTGTCTACAAGAGGCACCAGTGATGTTGGAATCCATCTAAGAAAACATTTTCTTTGTGATTGTAATCTAATTCAGTCTGTCATTTTGTTATCGGGAATCTGATTGTACATATGTGATGGTCATTATTTTAAACTGCACATGAAATATAACACTCAGAGGTCAAATGATGAGCATGTACTTCATTTTGGATGAACAGATCCGTAAATTTGGCAAGTCTCATGAAGATTTCGAAGATATTTCAATGCCAAAATAGAATGGAATGGATGCTGCTGGTGACAAGTCATGTCGGAGTATTAGTACATTCAACTCGCAGTGCATGATTCCGAAGTCGATGAAAGTATTAAGAAGTTGAATTCGGGCCAATTGTCAGCGTCCAAAGTTGTGATTGGTTTTGTGGGATATGGTGATGATAAAATATTTTTACTCAATGTAAGTGCAGGGAAGCGATAAAATATTTCTACAAAACACATTGGCATCATGCTTCTGCCGAGCTGGGCACATAGTTCTGACTGCTGCTTCGCTTGGGATTGCTTCACTTCTTTTTGTCGGATGTCTTATAACACATCTAATGCTTAAGATTCCCACAAAAATATATGAGAACAATGTTTACGAAGAAGAAAAAATAGGATCCGCATCCATGCAACATAGACTATGCGTTGAAGCAGTAGATCAAACATATCATGATATTAGGGGTAAAAAAAGACCATTTGGTGGAATTACCTTTATTCTGAAATAATGGCGAACATGGATCCATTTGTTTTTTCTGATTTCTATATTTTGGTCTTCAGTAACGATTATTGTATTTAAAACTAACCATGGATAAATATTGATGAAATTAAATCAAATGATTGATATATTTTTCGAGATACATTTTTGTTGGCACTTTGTGCCTAAATATAAACTGATTCTATTAGTGCTAATGTTTGGGTACCCTAGAATGATATAAGCTATCAATTGTATAATTGACTAAGTTATAATATAAATAAAGGAATTGAATACATTATCTAAGTTATAATGTTTCTTAATGTATTGTTACAAAGAAATAAAATATGTCCACTTAAGTCCAAAATGAGAGGTTGAGACGGGGTCGTAAGGCCCCGGTGATACCTAGTTATGTCATAGAATAATTAAAAAATAATGGAACTAAAATCTCTAAATACTTGTTATTGTAGGAAAATTGTTCTATACACTTAATTTTTCAATCTTGTTATGGTAAAATGTTCTACACACTTATTTTTGAAATCTAAATTTGTATGTTTTGATATATTAATAAATTATTAACTTATCGATAAATTAATACTTCGCTAAATTAATAGAATTTGACAGTCCCGAGACTATTAATTTATCAAAGTTTTACTCTACACTCCTACTTAATGCTGGTAACAACGTTACTCTATAATATAATATAATATAATATTGTAGAACATAGCATTTAATAACATTTGTCTAATACGATCACACACCCACCATATCAATTTAAAGTAGTTATCGGGCCTCGGGTTTCTCAAGCAGTGCTTATCCCAACATGCTTCTTCTTAATCTTCTGAGATTTCATATATTCCTTCATCTTGTAAACCTCCTCCCACTTGAGGTTCTCGGCATGCAAGTCATTCCATAGAACACAAGCATCGGATTCAAGTTGACTAGCCTTCAGTATCTTTCCCAAAATAGCCTCAGCACATACTAGATTATCATGTACACAATAACCTTGTAATAGCATTTTAAGCATAATCTTGCTAGGGGTCTTGCCCATCAACAATAGCGCTTTATTAAAATGCCCGTTTGTGAGCAATATATTAACAAGTGTACCTTTTTGATCTTCCATGGGCGCATGGATCGACTTATAAATAATTTTAGCGGTAACCACCAATTGCTTGCTCATACAATAATATAATGCATGACTATAAGTAGACTTATCTGGTAAAATTTCATAACTCTTATACTTACGGAACACATCTATTTCGAGCTCATCATATGGTGAAAAGTATCGGGACCATCCTAATATGTAAGAGTTACATACACACAATTGTGTATTCTTCACACTTTCAAAGAGCCTGGCCATATTCTCTGGGTGTTCAGTAGCTCCATATGATACTATTACCTGTGCTAAAATGATTTTACGATTCACAAATCCTTGCACAATCCCCAGTGAATGAATTGTTTTAATAATATCAGGTCTGAGTATATTTTGGCTCGAATCCAAAACCATAACATATATATCAGAATCTTTGAACGGTTTCTCATGTTCATCTTTGTATTCTTTATGAGTATATTGAGAATCCATTTTTTTCTGCCAAATCGTTTTTTTTTTTTGGACTTGGAGTGTACCTATTGTTGCTAGTACCCATGTAAGAACATTTTTGTATGACTAAAAATATTCCCTTGGGCCCATGAAATAATCTTGATAATCTAGATTATTGTTATACTTATGTCAGGTTTCCTTTATGAGATTATTATTATTCCTAATATCTCTTCTTTGATGGACGATCGGGATTTAATGCCAGTACTAAACCCTAGGAACTTGGTCCTCATTCTTCTACCTATAAAAGGAACACAATATCCATCACTATCATAACGTATGAGGTCAAGAAGGAGAAACCAAGAACTCCACAAGGTATTACGGCTACAATAAGATGATCGGTGATGTACCACGCATTAGCTTTACTAGGTATTCCCCATAAACCATTCTTGAATTATTATTGTGTGATTATCATGAAGTTCACGATCTTGCAATTACGTACCTATAAAATTAAATCTTATATTTTCACCACATGAACAAATCACACATATCATCATTATAAAAAACATGAAATATATATATATATACAGTAAAAAAAAATCACACATATCATCATTATACTTCAAAAAAAAAAGAAAAAAAAAACTCTATATTGATACTCCATATATTGATAAAAAACCATAGTCCTAACTTGGGCCAGTTATAAATTGTAATAACCTTCATATTTTAATATTAGTAGATTTTTTTAGTCCCATCATAAGGAATTTACCTCTATATATCAATATAATTGTCATTATTGGAAACTTATAGATCTTGTTACATCGAAATTTAAGATGAAATAAAATACTTATCTATAGTTGTTTGAGAAAATGACGTAACTTTTTGGATTGTTATGGCATCTTTTGATTTGAAGATGCATAAGACCTCAATATTGTAGGCACCTACTTGTTGAAACTAAAACACTTCCAACTTGTCGAGCATGTTTAAAGCTTCTTCGTATGAAACTTTTTATTGTTCAGTACTATCATCATCAGGATTATCTCCCTTTGTTTCTTGTATAATTCCATCGATGATTTCTTCTTTAGTTAAAGCATATACGATTTGTTGCTCATTTGGATGATTAAGGAAGACATCCATATACATTATCATTTACATACTTTCAATTATCAAAAAAATTATTTCTTTTGGTATACCTCCCTACATTAATAAACTCCATATATTAATAATTTTGTAAAGTCCACGGCTATTAATATATGGAGTTTTTACTATATATATATATATATATGTATAACACAATTTTGGAGTGAACCCATTGTTGCCTTGACCTCTGAGATTAATTAATTTAATTTCTCAGTTAGATGTATGTTCTAATAAAATTAAAACAAAACATAACACATACCTTGGAGAATAGGATAATGGTGAAGGAAGAATGTGCTTCTGCAAGCTTAATGGTGAAAGAAGAGTGTGCTTCTGTAAGCTTATTGAAGCCCTTGAAGCAACATAACGTTATAAATAAAACATCATTGTGTGAGGTTCTTCAAGAACATAGCTGCAACATATGGAAGAAAAATATTTGCTCCTCTTTGTCTCTCTCTTCACCTTTCTCTCTAACTCTTTCACTTCACCTCTCTCTCTCTAATGCTTTTCTTCTTCTACATATCGCAATTAGGGTCTTATAACAAAAGGCGCCTCAAGGTGTCAGTATGATACCCCGAAAAAAATTAGAGATACCAACACAGTAACATAAAAAACGGAGTGGCAATAATTACCGAAAATTTTGGGTATCCGGTGTGAGAGAACGGAAATAAGTCAAATGACCTACTAATTTTAAGTGACAAAGACAACTAACAAACTAACACCCAAATCCCAAACATCCAAAAGTTGTATTATTTGTTTCCACCAACCCAAACCATCCCAAATATCCATCACTATTGGGTTCGATAATTTTAGCTTTACCAGGTATACCCCATAAACCATTCTTGCATTATTATTGTGTGATTATCACGAAGTTCACGATATTGCAATTACGTACCTATAAAATTAAATCTTATACCTTTACCATATGAAAAAATCATACATATTATCATTATAAAAAACAAAACAAAATATAACCCAATTTTGGATTGAATCCATTGTTGCCTTTACCTCTGAGATTAATTAATTTCATTTCTTAGTTAGATGTATGTTTTAATAAAATTAAAACAAAACAAAATATAACTCATACCTTAGAGAACAAGATAGTGGTGAAGGAAGACTGTGCTTATGTAAGCTTAATGGTGAAAGAAGAGTGTGCTCCTGTAAGCTTCTTGAAGCCCTTGAAACAACATAACGTTGTAAACTAAACATCATTGTGTGAGGTGCTTCAAGAAAAGAGCTGTGACATATGGAAGAAAATTATTTTCTCATCTCTCTCTCTCTCCAGCACAGTACCATAAAAAACAGAGCGGTAATAATTACCAAAAATCTCGGGTATCCGGTGTGATAGAACTGAAATGAGTCAAAAAATTATTTGCTCCTCTCTCTCTCTCTCTCCAGCACAGTACCATAAAAAACAGAGTGGTAATAATTACCTAAAATATCGGGTATCCGGTGGAAATGAGTCAAATGACCCACTAACTTTGAGTGAAAAAAACAGCTAACAAACCAACACCCAAATCCCAAACATCCAAAATTTATATTATTTGCTTCCACCAACCCAAAAGTTCCTTCCATGCGATAGATAAAAATGATTCCTATTTGGCGAATTTCGACTTAGATCACATGTATCATCATTCAATAACTTTAACATTGCATTACACTAACACATGCTATTAGTAGGTAGAACCTGTTAGTAATCATACGGGCATACATTTTTGTTGGAATTGGTTGTAACTCGACAATAAAATAGAAATGTGGGACGTAGGATGGATAGTTTGGCAGTGGTTTTATATATAAATTTGTTTGTTCATTTTTATTTTAATCATATTCCCTGTTCAACTAAATTTCTGCCGTTCATGAAATTGAATTCGGTGAAAAAATCATGAAATTTTACTTTATACGATAGCATTTAGAGACTATGTGGTTTCTTTATTTTAAGAAATGGATGTTTATTTGTCCTCAAAAATCGTAGTTCGAAATAATTTATTGTTCAAAAACTATTTTTGAGTCATATGGATCATTTGAAAATTACCCAAGCAATGATATTTGTATCTATGGCAAATGAGAATGTTTCAACATAAAAAAAAAGATTTTATCAAAACTATTGAAATATGGATTCAGGGTAGGTTGGCGAACCATTTCGTAAACTATGGATATCTGAAGTTTCGTAATATAGAAAGGTTCACGAACTTTGGTGATATGAATTTTTGAAATATTCAATTGATCACGAACCATAGATATCTAAGTTTGAAAATAGCAGAAGGGTTCAAGGATCGTAGCGCCTGAATTTATGAACTAGCTAAAGGTCCACGAACCATTTCACAAACAGTCTCTATATGTATTAGCAGATGCTTAAAGACTATTTTTATAAATATATATTTAGCATTGCTATGATTTCCATAAACACCTCTAAGACATCTTTGATCACTAAAAAACCTTGTGTGTGTGCGCATCATGATTAGAGTCTTAAATGTTTAAATGAACACAATATTGCTTACTAGTACGAACTACATATTTATTCTATCTTTATAATATGATTAGCACAAGTAGTACGTAATCAATATTATTAGATAAGTCCATACTAATTGTGGTCTATTACGAGACTTGTTCTTGTAGAATTCGTATCTTGAAAGATGAATAACAAGTTTCACACTGGTAAAATTCAGATTCTCTTTATTGGATACAACTAGATTGATCTTTATTGATTTTTGAGATCGTCACAGTACTTTTCTATATTATTAGGTTCACGGACTTTATTGTCTTGACTTTTTGATTGTGAAGAGAAAGAGATATAAACTCTATATACATATTGTTCAATAATTTTTGATTAGATCTACTTGCAATTGTACTAGGTTTTTTCAATACAAGTTGCCGAACAAAAAAGTTGGTAGTGCACTTGGTATCCTCTCCTTTTCAACAATATCTAGCTGAACCCGAAACAAAAAGAGGTAAGATTGAGAGGCTAACTACAATGATGACATTCAGATTGATAGACTTGAAACTAGTATTTTGAACAAATATTTTTTTTTAGAAGTTAAATGTGGTGTAACCGTAAACCAAATTCCTTGTGAATATATACTTAGTCTTTTTAATTTTTTCCTATTCGTGAATATACACTTACAAATTTTTAATAATCTCATTAAGTTCATATAAGAATATTGAATTAGAGAATGCTTCTCAATTTTTTAATAAGGTAGGAGAAAATAATTAAACAGATGAATGTAGCTAATCACATAAACAAAGTGGTGAACATTTTGGGTTTTGTTTTTTTGATTTTGAAAGTAATTTCTGGTAATGATTAAAGCATGGAATTAAAAGGTAATGTTGTTGTTGAAAAAACTTAGGGATTTGACTGAAATAGTAAATAAAATATTATCATTTCCAAATTAAATTGATGTTTCGTCCAAGTGAGATTATGATTGTGATGGTGAATCATATTGTAATTGTTGTTTTAATTAATGTTGTGATTATGATTCTGAATTATAATATGTGAATGAGAATGATTATGGTTGTGACTAAGATGCAGGGATCTAGATTTACACATTTGTTGAATCGATTTAAACTCATAACGACTTAGGTCTTAAGTAAATAAGCTTAAAATGTTAGTTACCATGCTTTGAACAGCGAAGATTTTGCTGCTAGAGAATTGGCAAGAATTAATCATAAGAAGGCTTCTTTCAATCTTTTTAGGAAATGGTTTTCTAGATCCAAAGATCAATGGTTAGTTGATGGTGAAAGAAACTCTAAGTTTTTCCATCGAAAGGCTTCTTATAAACACAAAATAATCTCAATGAATTCATTATTGATTGATGGGGTAATGTGTCATGATAAGCAAAAGATTAATGAAGATTCAAAAAAGTTTTTATGTGGATCTTTTCAACGAAGAGGTGAATGTCAGACCCTATTTTGATGAACTTGATCTTCTTAGTCTTAGTGTACAACAAAGTATTATGTTGGAGAAGTCAATTGGAGAACTCAATGGAAAAAGATGAAATTCATGGGTTGGTGGTTAAAGTGGATTTAGCAAAAACTTTTGATTATCTAAGTTGGAGTTGTTTGGATTATGTATTTTTTATATTTGATTTTGGTAATATGTAGAACAATTGGATTAAATGGTGCATTTCAAGTATAATATTTTATGTGGTTGTCAATGGGAATGTGTCTAACTTTTTCATAAGTGGCAAAGGATCCAAGCAGGGTGACCTATTATCTCCCTTTTTTTTCATTCTGGTGCTTGAAATCTTATCATTTGTTATCAAGAAGGCAACTTCCTTAAACTTGATTTCTGGATTCAAACATGCTAGAGATGCTTTTGAAATCAATCATTTGCAACTTGCAGATGACCTAATTGTGTTCTTAGATGACAATTGTGAGCAGGTTAGAAATTTAAAAAATTGTTCTTCTTGGTTTTCAGCTTGTATCTGGTTTGAAAGTCAACTTCAAGGAAAGTTCCCATGTACCTATTGGTAATGCACTGAATGCTGTTGAAAGTGCTATCGTTTTTTGTTGCCCCTTGACTTATTTGCTGATGAAATATCCTGGGATACCTTTGGGCAGTAAATCCAAGGTTGTAGGGGTTTGGGATGTGATTATTCAATAGTTCCGGAAAAAGCGGAGTCCGTGGAAAGGAAGTATTTATCTAAGGACCGCAGATTATTGTTGATTCAGAATGTGCTTTTCAATTTACCTATATATTATCATTCTCTACTTCATATTCGTGCTTCTGTTGAGAAGCAAATGCTAGCTATTGTAAGATATTTTTTATGTAATTGTGAACCAGAAAGCAAAAAAGAAAAAGAAAAAAGGGTTGGGTTGGGTTGGGTTGGTTGGAAAAAAGTCAGTTTACCTAAGGAAGGTGGTGGAGTTGGTATCAAATGGCTGAGATTAATGAACAAATATCTACATGCTAAATGGATCTAGATGTTTGGAAACGAATAAAGAGCACTTTGGGGGAGAGTGATTAATCACAACTATGGTAGCAATGAAAGAGCCTTTCTTCTTAATCATTCCAAAAAATGTATTGGCAAAAGTGTTTGGGCTGGTATTTTGAAATTTAGGGATAAAGTGGAGCTGAATACTACTATTCATCTGAGCAGAGGAGACAGATGGTTGAATGTCCATACTTTAATGAGTTTATTTCCAACTCTGTATAATCTAAGCATGTTGCAGGAGGCCACAATTCAAGAAATGTTGGATTACAACTAAGAATGGAATTATGCAAAATACAAGAACCTAAAGGAGGAGAAAGTTGAGGATATTTCTCATTTGCTAGATTTGATCTCTAGTTTTACCAAAGGTGATGTAGAGGATCATAGAGTATCGCAAATTGGTAACAAGTGTGGAATTTATGCTTTAATATTGGTCCAGTAAGATGGATACTTACAAAGTTTCTATCATGCTTAATGGTTATCTGCTCTATAAGAAAGCAGAATATTCGAACCATTATCTTTTTCTGCACAGTAAAACTACAAGGGAGATCTGGAACTATTTTTTTACAAATTACAATTAGTTTTGGGTGTTTCAATAATCAGTTAAGGATATAATTTGTGAAAAATAAGAGGTTCTCATTGTCGTCTGAAAAGTAAGATTTGGGCATTATACCTTTTGCAATCAGGTAGGCTGTATGGATTGAAAGAAATACCAGAGTTTTCAATGGAAAGTACAAAACTTTAGACATGCTTAAGGACGGTGTTAAGATTCTGATTTACAACTGGTGCGCATGGACCAGCATATTTGAGGGAATTAAAATACTGTTTTGAATAATTGGTTGGTTTTGATGCATTATGATTTCAGTTTTGCTTGTTTTGGTCTTTTGCAGTTTTTTTTGTTTTCGTTCATCACCTTACCGATTTGGTGATGAACTGGACTTTAAAAAAATCTTATCCTTTTGAGTCAAAAAAAAAAGAAGTTATCTTCCTCCTTAAAAGCCTTGACAAAATAAGCTCTCACGTTGAACGGTGATGAAACCCTCGCTTCCCATTGGCCGAAATAGGCCCTTTCTAATGTAGAAGCTATGGTGAGGACACTTGGCATGACTTTATTGGTTGGAATATTAAATATTGAGTTACACTGTGTTTACATCAGGTATTTAACTGTCAGTTAGTAACGCCGTTAATAAAAAAGAAGGTGGACAACACTTTCGTGAGAATTTTAATCTAATTAATTTTTTTACACCGTATTTACACCAAATACTTAATTGTACGTTAGTAACACCGTCTTAGGTGGACAATACTTCCGTCAAACCATGAAAAAAAAATCCAATACAAATTTCTTTCTCGTACAAAAGTCGATGGGCATATAATTGGAAACTTCCTCAATCTAGGACGTTGACTACAAAAATACTCTAAAACATAGACAACCGAACAGAACAAGAGAAGATTAATAAACACGTATGTCAATGTAAGAACGCAAAGAGTCGAAAACCACTTATCTCACGAGACTCCTTATCACTACTGTTTTGGAATTAAGTAAATCCATAGCTATTTCATTCTATCTTATTAAATTTCCTAACGAGTTGCATGTTGGCAATCTTATGTAATTACTACAATAAGAATAAGAACAGAGAAGAAGGATGCAAACCCATTTAGATAAACCAAAGTCGAGGCAAGGATTATATCCTCTAGCCTTAAGACAGATTCACCCCGCACTGGTGCTTACGGACTATCGATGTCTGTCTCCCAGGATACAACGACTTTTTTCTCGATGTAGTAGCACTCCAAACTTCGAGAAACGACGAACCAAAACTTAAAGTGATGAACTCTCTTTGACACAAAACTTGAAAGATGATTTTAGAATGCAGTTGGATGATAATTAGGTTTCTGATTAATTTTTTCTTTCTAAGTGTGTGCAGGGTTTATATAGAAATTACTAGAATCACGATGCTTCAAATACCTCTTCATTGAAGAGTCATGATCCTTCACGGATTTCTCAAGCGATGCCTCTCTTGAATTCCAAACTGAATTCTGTTTGGGTTTTAGGTTTAGTTTCAAACTTGAAATCTAAACTGACCTATCTTAATGGACATCCCAAATTAGGATTAAGCCCAATCATCTTGTATAACCCAGCATCTAAATCCAAACCGGTACTAGCCCATTGATATTTCATTCATATAAGATAAACTTGTATACAATTTTCCAACAATCCCCCACATGAATGAAAATTCACTCACTAGCAATGCAAATGAAAATGCAGACAGACACTAAAGAGGGTTCAAACGGAAATAAATTGCATGGGGATAGGTAGCTTTCGCCTTGAACCTTCCTTAGTGAATAGCTATCGGGCTTACTACTGTGTCAGTGTGCCAGAGGCTTTGAACTGTCATTTTTTAAGTGTAAACCAAGACAATAACTATCACACAATTTATTTCCTCACCAAGTTAGTTCTCATGGTTGTGTTCATTTCGGCCCTGAACAATTCCTGGAATTCATAAAGCGCTTTTAGATGAACCTAGCCTATCAAAGGTTCTCACGGAAGCGGCCACACTTCTCACTTCATATAGGTGATTTCCTATTTAAGAGTATCCTGCCATACCCTATTTGGAATTTCCAAATCTTAGGAATCATTAAAAGCAGTGCTTATCCTTAACTACGAGACAAGCTGCACTGTTTCATCATAGGAATGGGTAGAAACATATCTAGAGTTATATTTCCCAGTGCTTCTTGTGAATCGTTCTTAATTTATGTTGTCCCGTTGAACCTAGATCTTGGGATCTTCAGTCAACTAGGTTGGGTTTCCCTTAATACGATTCGTTACCTGTAGGCTTTAAGCCCATTCCCCTCGATGATGCAATTATATGCTCTCTCTTGAATTTGTATCATTTGTCGACTTGATACAATTCTCAAACACTATTTCTTTTAGATGCGCGCATTTGAGAGCAATTAATTTATGGTGCTATGTCGTCGATTTATTTACCGAGACGTACCATAACCTCAAATTATGTGTTTTCCCAAATAATTATTGTTTGATCAGAACAATGTAATTATTTTTAACATTTGTAATTGTCAAGAAATACCGAAATTAAGTTACTTTTTTTCCAACTTTGCGTCCAAAGTCCCGGAATCCATAGTTGATCTCCCTATCAACATTTATTTATTCGGATAATTTCTATACCACCATTTTCTAACTAACACATAATTTCTTATTTGATGACCCAAAATCTGCTTATCATTAAAGCACACCGAGATATGTCGCGTCCTGACTTCTTCCCCCACATTTCTGTGGTAGATTTGAGAAATTTATCATTTCTTCAAATGATCTTTATTCTCCATTTTAGCAACACATTTGCTAATTTCTGTCTAAGACGTCCATTGGGTACAGCTACGATATGAAACTTTAGAGACCATGTTTCATTATGTCTCATCATAAAGGGTTGTGAGGTTTACTGATGGGTGCTAACGCCAGAAACTAATGAATTTTGGCACTGTCTTTTGAAATCCAAAGTTTACATTTCAAGAAACAAGAGAAACTTCATTCCCATTCCGTCTAATCAACATATATGTCAGAGGAGACTCTTAGGAATTAAGCAACTTTCCAAAATATACTTTTCTGGAACAATTTTGATGATCAACTCTTGATGGACAAGAGTTACAGGGATCTATAGCACCAACGTTCAACCTTACTTGGGGACTCAACTGTGATAAAAGAATTCACTCCTCATACTACACCATCGTTTTTCTGCTGAGGCACATCTGATGCCAATATGGTTATAGCACCAACACAAACTCATGGTACAATAATTATACATACTCGATGTTCTTGTTTCACTGTCTCAAGGCACCACACACGAGGTTTCTTGTACGGCCAGAAACCAACAATGGGTGTATCTCCTTCGTAGTCATGTCTATGTGGGTATATCTCCTCGTCATATAGACAGGTTCAGCCATTAAAAATTTAAAGGAAGAGAGACCCTAACTTCAATGTGAAGTTTTTACTCTTTCTTCCTTTTTAGTTCTTACCATTCCAACCAAACATATTAATGGCATCATTTTTGCTAACCTGTTCTTCACATAGATGAACCAGTAATCAGTAATTTTGTGACAATACAAACACTGATCTATGGAGAAATCTCATTTCTCCCACATTTCATGATCATTCACAGATACATGAAACAACAAAGTGACAAGGACACTGGGTATCTCCCATACTATGAGAAAAAATTAAAACATGAATCATTCATGTCCGACCATGCGTGCCGTTAACAAACACATTTATTCTGGATTTCGTACTGGATTGTTTTCCATGAATATCCATATCCCCCAAAAACCAACCTTGAACATGGAACTGTATATGCATATGTTCCCTTTGTTGGTATGTTTGTATCGCCAGATGCCAAACGGTACTGTTGTGAATTGCCAGGTTTGGTCTAAGATATCATTTATATCTCATTTTTCCTTTCCCTGCTCTCTTGATCCATCCGAATTCAAGAGAGACTCAAGGACTTAACTGCCCACTGAATAGTTCAAGACGTTTCATTTCTTTGTGAAAAGGATGACTTTAATCAAAATCATCAATGAAACTCTATGACTTAGTGTCATATCAAAACCATTCAAAACGGACCATTCAAAAATTTCATGAAACCTTGCTAACTGCATTTCACCGAACCTGACCTGTCATCCAGTAAATATGGCATGTGGCAAACAAAGGGGAATCACCAATTTTCCAGAGGCCGAGAATGAATCGTACACAATCATTACTCAGATTTTCTCTAATACAGTAAAAGACACCAGTGCCAATTAAGTGTTCAATTTTGTATTTCCTTGGTTAGCCCTAAGTACCATTATAGATATACGCTTTCCTTGGCATAACCAGGATTATAAAAATCACATCTCTGTTTCCAACTCACATAATTTACTCAACCAATTGGTGTTAGTTGGGGGAACAACATGGCTTTTCATCGTATTCTCTTCATTAACTGGTAACTTTGTGAAGCCACCAACAAGGTTTCTATGTGGCTTCCCGAAATGACAAAAGGCTCCATGGATGATCAGGCCACACTTCGTCCAAGGACCAAATTTATGTATGGCACAAAAACTTAGCCTCTTGGTCGCGGGTTACTCCAAACTTTATTCAAAGTTATTCCAACTTATCTTTTTTTTTTTTTTTTTGAAGGAAAAAGGCAGTGCCTAATAATTTCATTGATATGAAATTTTGGTTACATTATCAATTACATCCAAAACAAATAGAAAGAAACAACTAGTACAAACATTACATATTTCAAAACTTAAGAAGAAAACCCTGTATTGTACTATTCTCCACTCCATCGACGAAACTGATATCTTTCTAATGGTTATGATTTTAAACCATTTTGATTTTTGATCTTCAGAATCTTGATCTTCAGATTCTTGATCATCAACATCATATATGTTATATGCTTCCATAGTGAAGAAGTAATATGCCCAAATCGACATCATCACAATCGGTATTAATTTCCGAATTAAATCATCGTCTTTCATAACGTACTTGATAAAGATGCAGCAGCACCACCAGAAAAAACCATTATGGCTATCATATAAGAAATCTGAATGAAATTGAGACACCATCAGATCTATAAAAACAGAGAGAATCCCTAAAAAATGTTGGAACAACAATTACTTTTATTGAATATTTACATAAAACGAAGGGAAATAACCTTGATTTGCTTGGAAGATTTGAAGAATCAAATCAAATCCAAGAAAATCAAGGAATTTGATGGGTGAAATAGGTAGTTTTTTTTCTTTCTTTGGTAGTTTTAGGAGAGAAGAAAGAGAAGGAGTCAATTAATTCAATTATTCCAACTTATCATTCAGTGCGTTCACATGGCAGTTATCATGATCAACCATGGAAAAGGATACCACTTAAAGTCTTAAACGGAATCTCTAGTTCATCGTTAGTCAAAGTTTGATAAGAGGAAAGCATACTCTCATAGGAACAAATGTGGCCAGTAGTCCTGCTATCTATCCACCATTCACGAGAATTCCCAACCAAATTTACTTCTGATACGACTGCGGTCATATTTATGCAACGTCGTGGTTCCACTGAATTCATAATTGTTTAACTTGATATTATCTGACAAGTGTACCAATTGGTACTATCTCTGCACATCCAATATTTTCAAATACTGAAGAGGTGAACTATTGTAAAGGAGACCACTTAATCGGAATCCTTTACTGGGTCTCACCAAATTTAATCGAACTGGAATGGGAGACCACCAACTATTAAATTCGTCAAAAAAATGTCAGCAAGTAACAACACAAACAAAATTAAATTTTAATTAGGTCTGGAACCACTATTCAAAGCCTATTGGATTTATTCTCACAGTAGCACCAATTTTAGTTTTTTCTAAATTGTCTGCTCCTGTACGCCACAAACTAATTCAAGTTTCTGCGACCTGTATCACAACTACACAAATCAATTCTATTAGTGTCGGAAGGAAAACCAACTAATCTGTATTAGAGTATACACATGATAACAAGAAAGAATATGTCTTAAGATTGTTGGCAATCTTGTGTATAAACTACAATAAGAATAAGAACAGATAAAAAGGATGCAAACCCATTTAGACAAACCAAAGTCGAGGCAAGGATTATATCCTCTAGCCTTAAGACAGATTCACCCCGCACCGGTGCTTACGGACTATCGATGTCTGTCTCCCAGGATACAACGACTTTTTTCTCGATGTAGTAGCACTCCAAACTTCGAGAAACGGCGAACCAAAACTTAAAGTGATGAACTCTCTTTGACACAAAACTTGAAAGATGATTTTAGAATGAAGTAGGATGATAATTAGGTTTCTGATTAATTTTTTCTTTCTAAGTGTGTGCAGGGTTTATGTAGAAATTACTAGTACCTCTTAATGAAAAATCACGATGCTTCAAATACCTCTTCATTGAAGAGTCATGATCCTTCACGGATTTCTCAAGCGATGCCTCTCTTGAATTCCAAACTGAATTCTGTTTGGGTTTTAGGTTTAGTTTCAAACTTGAAACCGAAACTGACCTATCTTAATGGACATCCAAAATTAGGATTAAGCCCAATCATCTTGTATAACCCAGCATCTAAATCCAAACCGGTACTAGCCCATTGATATTTCATTCATATACGAGAAACTTGTATTCAATTTTCCAACATTACACAACTTTGATCTTTACGACTTTCATTAATTACTAAACAAAGCATGATAAGGATTCAACCATGATAAGGATTCGCCAAGAATAAAATTAAAATCTTTGATCATAAAAATAATTTGCAAATCCTATTCTCCATTGTAACCTAAGAGGAATTACAGTGACGGGAGCTAAGAAACACGAGGTAAGGGTAAAAAAATCAAACTCTCCAAATCAATCTTTCTAATCTTCCTTCTGTGAATTTCTTCCACAATCATTCCGTTGTGTTGGTATGCTTTTCAATCGAATAACTTATCCTATCCAAAAAAAAAAGGAAAACTATTTTGTGCCTAACATCCAAACCTCAACTTTTCTCTGTTCAGTTTTGCATTGATTGTCATTGAAGAGCTTTTCACTTGCCGCATGGATTTTATACAGAGCAAATTATCAATAAAAAAGTTTTGGCACATATTTCTTATCTTTTGTCCACCTATTTAACGAATTTGTCCCGCTATACCAAATCAAAAATGCATTGACACATGGTGAAGCGAAGCGACGCGCATGCCTAATCAAAAATGCATCGCCATGGGGAAGGGCGAAACCCCGCTAATAACAAGTTAAAAGAAAATAAATGCCCGCATGCGTAGCACGGGAACAAATCCATACGGGCGCACCAAGTTACTGAAACAGTGAGAAAACCCTCGCTTCCAAAATAATACATAAAAAACTCACAAACTCACGTATTTCTGCGAAAATAAACGCAAAAGATAAATAAAATCTCCACATTTTTCCACTTATTTAATGCATCGAGACGAGACGGGACTACACTAAATAAAAAACACATTGCCACGGGGCGGGGCGGGGCGGGGCGGGGCGGGGCGGGGCCCCGCGCATACCAAATCAGAAAAATGATTAAAAGAATAAAAAAATAACTAAAGCGTAACACGGGCACTAAACTAGTCACCATTAAAAGATATTTAAGTAGAAAATCCCACAACTGATGGCTAGATTCCCAGCTGAAAATTAGCTGTAAGTTATTGAATTTAATCATGGTAGCGCAAGTTATTGAACTTCATCATGGTAAAAATTAAGAACATACAAGCAAAAATTACAAAAAATGTAGTCCGGCAACAAAAAGCTAGTCCTCCACCAAAAGAAAGCCATATCAAAATGAAACCCGTCACCAACCTAATACCGAATCTAGTCCCACAATAAAAAGTTACTTCTTATCAAATGTGTACTGAAGAGAGGACAAATACCACCAAAGTCCAAAACCTTTCCCAATCAAAACGTGTATTTGAAATTGTGCTTCCTAACGGAGGTGCATGCCAACGGTGGTACGGCCATTATCACCGCCCTTTCACCAGCTTCAAGATTTGCTTAAAGAATACCTGTCGGTCTTTCAGCGTTCTTTCCCCCGAAACTTAAAAGGGAGAAACCGGTCAAACATGATATCGATTCGTAAAGTTTTTTTTTCTTTTTTTTTTCATTATTATCTAGTTATGATAATAACCAGTCTCGTTACTTTACAATATTCAAATCAATCATCATCCGACATCAGTTCAGGAATCTTGTGTGCGCGTGTGCAGCTGTTTTCCTCTCCTCTCTCAGTCTTAATCATGCTTAGCTAGCTTTTCCATGAAATTTTCTATAGTCAGTGGTGCTACGTACTACAAGTCTACATACATAGTCTATCACTATTTAGCACACACAAAACTGAACTTGGTAAACTTCTCTAGCTCTGTCGAATTGCCTACCAGCGTGATTGTGATTTGCTGGTGTGAACTAATTCGATAACCTTATTAAACATGTTTCTTTTGCGACATTTGAATCTTCCATAGGGACGTTTCATCCCAAAAAATTTAGAAAAGTTTGGGAAGAAATGTTTACCTGAGACACGCGAACCATGTAACGCGAGCATAATTTTACAAAAAAATTATATCAGTGACCTGAACATTATTTTGTGCAAAATTTCGTGCGGTTAAAAATTAAACCCGAGTTTAAACTATGGTAAAAATAAAACATTTATATCTATTTTCGCAATGTACCTAGTCCATGTTTCGTGACCTTTTATGGACGTAATATATTAGCACCATATACCCCATGATAGATACTCCCTTAATTAGTAAATGTATTTTAGCTGTGAAGTGGAGATGATGATGATGCTAATTTTGAAATTAGATTAATTCCAAACCTCACTTTATTATCCAAGATGGGTGTTCCTAAATATCACTTATGAAAGCAGCTCCTGTCGGTGTTACACGCGTCACTCAAACAAATGCCACATTTGGCGTCCAGCTGGGAAGTATAAGAATCTATGAAGCTTCGTGACACGTGTATTCCTGTGTAAGTATGAGACTGACGTTACATGAATAAAGAAAAATGTACCATGAGACTGAGGTCGGAGAAATTTCGTCTTGTACGAATGTAGGTCTTTTGGCTAATCGGTTGCCGGCCTTTAAGTCTGTTTTACTGCGCACTTGAACTATTCAACTTTGACCTCGCGAAACCGTTAATCGACCTCAGTTTCACAAACCGTTGAGAGTTTTATTCTGCCAGTCACTACACTTGCTAGCTATTGTACAAGGTCGACCTCAGTTTCGCAAGCTCAGAACCGGTGACTTGAGACCTGAGATGGATATTCGGCAACTGTTGGATATCTGGTTATTTTCATCTGAAGATAGAGACATTCTAAAGTTGCATAAAGCTTTAGAAGGTATTTTCTGATTTTTCAACAGCCGGAAAACAAAATGTTAGTGGGTATAATTTCAAAAACCGGAGGGATTTGGGAATTCTCGTGCAAAAAAAAATAATGTACAAATTCCTATGACTAGGTGAAACCGTGAAAGTAAGAATTTGGTAAAAATCCTTAGACAAAGCCAAATGACTGTGCATACCACTGTTTATGTATACGAATAAGCAAAAAATATAAGCACAAATGAAAAACGAAATGACCCGGCCGTTTTTTCTTTATAAACATTTTTTTTTTCTGTTAAAATGAAAATCCTATTGTATATACATGTGTCCCAATGTTTATAAAACAATGAAGTATGTGTACACATGTCCTATGAAGTGTCATAAGAATTTCTAGAAAAATGAAATGTGTCACATGAAGAATAATTTAGTGGCATAAACATTGATTATATTGCCACTTCAAAGGGACACTTGTTCTCACCATTTTCCTAATTGATACAAGTGTCTCACCATTGATACCTTTCATTTAGCTATAAATAGCCATGTATTGTTGATTATGTATATATTGAGTTTTACTATAAGTGATTGAAAGAAACATAAGAAAAGAATTTTCTACTTCTTAGTTAATGTTACTAGTGTTTATCATAAGCATTTAATTAATTAGTTAGCTCATTTCAACATAGAAGTTTATGCATCAAAAGCATTAGTATCTTAATGCTTAAACTAGTAACTTGTATTAAATAAGTCACACAAATTATAATACGTTATCAGCACGAATTAGCTCGGCGTGTTTGTGGTTTTCCAGCTAGTTCATCAAACTAAAGAAGTGGACATCTGCAGGTTTGATTTTTTCTCATTTACATCTTTTTAATTTTTAAAATGTCAGCAAATTTAGTTAGTCCGGATTTTATGCCACTTGAGGACTCCGGTGAGAACTACCTCTCATGGGTGCTCGATCTTTGAGTTGCATTTGGAAGCGAATAAACTTGGTCATACGATCATAGGGGAGACTGTACATCGACGAGTGCGCCGTAGTCAGTAGCTTACTTGCGCCGTCACCTCTCCCCAACCCTAAAACATGAGGTAGCACAATTGTAGAGAACCTCAAAGGTTATGGAATACCATAAAAGGGAAATATGACCATTTTAAGGTGGTCACCCCGCCAAAAATTCGTGACCAATGGATTCATCCGAGATTTCGGGATTTTAAATCCGTGTGGAAACTTACAATTTGAATTGCACAAGATCGCCGCTCAATTTGAGATGTGCGGTGAGCCGTTATCGAAGAATCCAAGCTAGAGAAGACGCCGAGTACTTTTCATGCTTCCCATATTGTACTCCAGTTATATCGGAAACGCCGTTTTACACGGTATTTACGATTTTATATCTTTGTCTTCGTGGTGAAGCGAGGAATAACGAATTATTAATTAAAAATCACGAGTCACGTCCCTGTGGTTCTGCTCCGGTGCCCGAAGTAAATATGGCATCATATTCTTGACATGGACATGATCGTGGTAAGCAGGGTTATCGTGGAAAGAAGCGTAAGAGCGGAGGCTATAGGCATTGAAATGCCAACAACCATCCGTATAACAAAAATACGGAAGCGAAGCAAGGCAAAGGGAAGGGATCGACTTCCACTTCTCAAAGAAAATTTGAGAATTCCCCTAAGAAAAATGATGAGGGTTGTTATCGCTGTGGTTCTAAAGAACATTGGTATAGATCTTCTTGCGGCCCGATCTCCGTGAGCCTCACAAGAAAAAGGAGGCAAACGTTGAGATGAATTTGGCGAGAACGGAATATTTCCTTTGAACCACCAAAGTTAGAGGTTTTCGACTACCTACTTGATTTGGAGGGTAATAAATACCAGACTACTTTTGACCGGTTCTTTGATGGTGTTTTCGTGTAAATTAAAGTTGTAGTATTCTGTTTTAAGTGTATTGTTTTTATTTGTACTTACCTATTTCGGTATATTTGGCTTGTACTAATTTTGGGTTTTGTATGTGTAATATGTATGAATGTATGTAATATACATGTGTTGCTAAAATTATTTTGTGCAACTATCTTATACCTTCTTTATGTATATGGAAGGATATGGACACTGATAGCAACCCCGATGGTGAATTTTGTCTCGTTGATAGTGGGACGACAAATTCAATATTTCTAAGTACTAAGTACTTTATAACCTTGAAAAGGTTCAAGGCTAGTATCACTACCATCAGTGGTTCAGCTAACCTTGTAGGAGGAGCTGGTAAAGCTTGTGTCTCATTATAACGCGTTGTACTCTTTTTCCTTAGTATTTTTCCTTAGTCAAGGTTATGTTAAGGGGGAGTTATGGATTATAACGCGTTGTACTCTTTTTCCTTAGTCAAGGTTTTGTCCCACTGGGTTTTCCTTGTCAAGGTTTTAACGAGGCAGCGTATGCGGATCCAACACCATTCTAAGATTCTGTTGTACTCTTTTTCCTTTGTCCGGGTTTTGTCCCATTGGGTTTTATCGACAAGGTTTTAATGAGGCAACGATTTTAGAAATGATGGTCCAAGGGGGAGTATTGTATATACATGTGTCCCAACATTTATAAAACAATGAAGTATGTGTACACATGTCCTATGAAGTGTCCTAAGAATTTCTAGAAAAATGAAATGTGTCACATGAAGAATAATTTAGTGGCATAAACATTGATTATATTGCCACTTCAAAGGGACACTTGTTCTCACCATTTTCCTAATTGATACAAGTGTCTCACCATTGATACCTTTCATTTAGCTATAAATAGCCATGTATTGTTGATTATGTATATATTGAGTTTTACTATAAGTGATTGAAAGAAACATAAGAAAAGAATTTTCTACTTCTTAGTTAATGTTACTAGTGTTTATCATAAGCATTTAATTAATTAGTTAGCTCATTTCAACATAGAAATTTATGCATCAAAAACATTAGTATTTTAATGCTTAAACTAGTAACTTGTATTAAATAAGTCACACAAATTATAATAAATCCAGTGAAGATGCAAATTCTCTTTCGGGTTCAAAATGTTGAAGCTTTAAAAGGATTAGTTACATCATTTAGGTAATGCCTTGTTTCGTGCAGCACTCTAATTAGGAATTGATGTTTTTACTTTTTAGCTTTGGGTCGTAATCTCTTTGTTGATTTCTGGTAAGTATTAATATAACATTACTTTTGCCGATCCAAAAAAAAAAAATCTTGACATGAACTTTATGGAGTGCCTCCTGTCTGTTAACTTTACTTGGAATGGGGCATGTAATGGGTTTATCTACTCTCTTTTTTTCCATGCTTTATTTGGTCTTTCTAGTTGTTTTTTTTTCTTTTTTTTGCAAAGAAATTGATCATGGTTTACATTTCCACTAATGTTTGAGCTTATTTAAAAATTATATACAGAAAAAATATATATCAAAATTTAGCGTCGATATAAAAATCCGTTTCCTATACAAATACATGATCAATTACTTTACAAAAAAAATGAGAAGAAAAGAAAAACGATCACTTATGCATCACGATAGCATATTGGAATGGAACCCATCCTTTCCCTGATACTATATGTGAGTTCAAGCGGTTGGTAATTCATGTGAAACCAGTGATATTGATACGTCTCTTTTCCAGCCAAAAACAAAAAGTGATATCGCTTCACTTGAAAGTAGGCCTAAGTAACCATCAAACTTTTACGTGACACCCACCGGATTCCAAATTTTGCATGTCAAGGACCCGGCCTGTCAAATAAAAATGGATTCTGAGATAGCCACGTATTTCTTTTGATATGGCTTGTTATGACACGGTCAACAGGTAACAACCAGTACACGTACATTACCACAGGCATTAGTCAAACTTCGTTTTTTCACCAAAGGTGACGTTGAATTGACATGAGTCACCGTGCCCAAAAATGGAGGACAGTAGTAATCTAGCTGGTTTATCGGAAAGGAACTGATTTACCTTAAAACACGTCAAATAACATCACCCACCTTCAAAACTTGAAAACCCTAAATATAATAATATTTCTTGACACAGAATTTAACACCACGCACCAATTGTAACACGTTCGCTATTTCGTTATTCATAAGATTGATTGATAGATTTTGTTTCAGATTCCTTCTCTTCTATTTCTTCCTAGTACAACAAGTACTTACGAGGAAACACGCTTCATCTCACTCACTTCCGCCCCCACAATCATATCTCATCTCCACTACTCACTACCACTGTTAATCTTTCTCACCCTATATATTCAAATCAGTTTCAATATATCATCTCATCAAGTTATTTCAACATCCACTAAACAGAGCAACAAGGACTTCATACCATTTTATATCTTACTACTACTACTACATGGATCATTATGACGGCAATGTCATTGGAGGCAGTACGGACAACATACCAGAAGGTCGACAGATTGGAGTACCAACTTACAGAGGAGTTCGAAAAAGGAAATGGGGAAAATGGGTATCAGAAATCAGAGAGCCTGGAAAGAAATCAAGAATCTGGTTAGGAAGTTTTGAGACGCCGGAAATGGCAGCCACTGCTTATGATGTTGCGGCGCTACATCTTAAAGGCCGTGAAGCTCGACTTAACTTTCCTGAGTTGATTGATATTTTACCTCGTCCGGGAAGTTCCAAAGCTGAGGATATTCGATCAACGGCTCATGCAGCTGCTGCAAGGCTTATAGGAGACCGGAATGCAAAAGTGAGTGCTAGTAGTACTAGTTGCGGCAGTAGCGTGACTCACTCGGTTCCGAAAACGATTCGGCTCTCACCCAGTCAAATTCAAGCGATTAACGAGTCACCGCTTGACTCGCCAACAATGTGGTGCAATTTCAATGATACAGTACTGACCGAGTCGCCTTTTAGTTGGACTCATGATATTGGTTTGTTTAGTGATTGGGAAGATATTCAACATGAATCTCTTTGGAGCTAAGGACTGGACCAAGATGATTCACTACTCCTGGAAACAGGATAGTTACAGTACACCTTATCTAATTCGTTTGCCACTTGGCATATTCTTTGCGATCGTGATTGATGGTCAGCCATTGGTTTGATTGGATATGTATTCCGTTCCATCATGAGCTTATTTTTAGCAGCTCATCAAATATCTTCTTCTGTTGAATCCACTGCATTTTTTCTAACAAATTTTTGGGCTTGGTGGGGCCATAATAAGGGTATAATATGACGAAGGCCCACTTGTATTTTTATTCTTCTATTTGCTTTGCTTCCTCCCTGAAAGGGAGGTGCAAGAAGAATTTGGGAAATATCGCATTTTTTATTTTAATTTTGTAGGACCAAATTGAATTCTTAACAAAATTTATTGTAGATGTTGTTTTCATCGTAGTCCTTTTCTTTAGCTCAATCTTTAGGCTTATTCATTGTATTATGTAATGGGAAATAAAGAAAAAAATTCTTTGATATGCTTGTATTGTTAATAAACAAGTGGGTATTTTGCTTAATCGGTAGTGAACATTAGTTACGAAAATTTTAGTAGTTGATATTGGGGGACTGATGAGGAGTTGTTGGTTAAGGGGGTCCACTACGTCAAATCACCATACGGTAGAGTGTTTGAACTTTGAAGCCATTTGTATGAGAAGCTGCTTGGAAGGTACTCGACTTCTCCTGCCTGCCCCAACTTATGAACCAATCCTTTAACAGCTGTGTCAAATTCACAAGTTTTCAAACCAGTGGTGTACTATCTTTGGCACTCTTTGGGAATTTCCGCTTTTCTTGTTGAATAGGCCGTTTGAATTTCTGTCGAGATAGGTATCACACTTTTTTATCTTCTTCCTTCTTTTTTTTTGAGAATATTTGTCAAGGTTCGGACTTTGGAGCAACTTACTAATGACATTCTTGTAGATAAATGAATAACGTAAATAGAAGGACGAAACCTTGAAAACATTATTGTTTAATGTTGGGGTTCTAATACTAAAATAGATAAATATGACTTTTAATCCTTCAATTGGGATCAACCACCTTAAAATTAAATTGAAAATTTTGATATCAAACTTAGTTATACAAAGAAGCTTAGAGCGTCCACAATCATGGACCATACTAAAACCAAAACCATAACCAAATACTAAAATTATATGGGTTTGAGATGAAATGTACGCAGCGGTGGATAGCAAAACTATACACGGGCGGAGATGAAAATGTACGCTTGAAAAGAAGAAGAAAAAAAACACGGGCGGACATTTGGTTTACGCCTGGTAAACGGGCGGAAATTTGGTCTACGCCTAGCAACCAGGCGTACAACATATCATGAGCCCCGATGGGGCGTACTTTGAAAGTGATCCCCATGGGGCAGAGATTCAAAGTGCGCCCCATGGGGCGAACCTTTGGTTTACGCTTCACATGAAGAAAAAGAAAAAAAAAAAAAAAAAAAAAACGGGCGGACATTTGGTTTACGCCTGGTTGCGGCGCACACATTTGGTTTACGCCTGTCATCAAGCGCACACTGAAATTACGCCTGACTATATTTAGTTTTAGTCGAGGGTCGAGACCAAATTTGGTCCAGATTTCACTCTCTCTCCAACTAAAACCAAATATATGGTTTTAGTACAACCACACTGCGATTGGTTTTCTGGACTAAGTGGGGTTTAGTCCACTTTTTAGTCCATGACTGTGGACGCTCTTATATACCTTAAAGTTCTAGCTAAATTAGTAGGAGCGCAAAAGGAAATAGAACAAAATCATGTTTACCACTAATCCGTAAGTAGATATGTATATAGCTACTCTGCTACGTGTACGAATACATGTGATACCGGTTCAGACTTATAACAGTTTCCCCAGTAAAACTGATATTGATGTCTTGTATCCGGATCAATAGTAGTTCTATATTTCTCTAAATCAATTTGAAACATTCATGAATAACATCAATGGCACATATCACTGTTCTAGGTTATTTCCGAATAATAAACTTGAATCACCATCTTGATTCCGAACAACAAATTGTCATTAACCAAAATTCATCAAGTACGAACAAATGTTCATTAAGCTTAGTCATTATATTTTGAGAACTAATTATCAAGATAAACTTGACTCGAAATTATACTAGTCTAATTAGTTATGCGACATCGTCTCATATGATAGAAAAGTGAATATAACTTGAGACATATGTGGTTCAGTCTTCACTTACCTTTTGTTGATGAAGTTCTCCAAAAGCTTCGGTTGATCTTCTCCTTCAAACGGTAGAACGCAATGATGACTGTCGTGATCCTTTGTTTCTCAACTACATTTATATCTTAGTCCAAGACTTAACTAATTGTAGACTATAAATCAAGATATAGTTTTGACAACAAGCTTGAGATAGCAACAGTTGTGAATTCGACCGAGCAATGCTCTAATAATCTCCCCCTTTGTCAATTTTAGTGACAAAATTATCAATACATATGGATAAAAAATAAAGCTTTGCCAACTTCTTGAATCCACAATGTCTTGATTTCCTTGGCATCTTTAACTCCTTGAACTATTTGTAATTTCAAGCTGCAATGATTTTGAACGTGTTCAACTCAACATCGTTGTTGAAGAACCGATTCCATAGCGATAACAACTCAAGAAAAAAATTGTTCTCCATCGTCGTTATACAGAAACATAGTATTATTCCTTTCTCCAAAGTTCAATTATATCTCGACTCTGAAGTAATACTACAGTGATATGTTTCTTCCCTTTAATCAATACTTACATCTTTTGCATAATAGGTAAAACCTATAGATTATTGATTCACTCCCCCTTACATAATGATTCGTAAACCATATGTATGTAGTATGAAACTACTAAATAATTTGTACTGTACTCAGTACAATTTGGTGATCAAAAGATAATGAAAGTAAATCTGAGTTCCTGATGAACACAGCCTCTGCTATTAAACTTGGTATTATTCTCATTAATGAAGATAAGATGGAGGTTCTTACACATTTAAGAGAAGAGAAAGACCGAACAACAACGATCAGATAGTGTACACTTGTCACTATATGATTGGCTAATGACTGACCAATAACTAAACAGTTATAAGAGCATCCACTCTCTTATTACAGGAATACACATAACTCAATACAACCCATAAGACTATGACATAATTCTCCCCATTTTTGTCAATAAAATTAACAAAGGTACGAAAATCGCGGGATCGTAATGTAAATAACCAAAAGATATGTCAAATCTTAAGGAAGTTTTGAGATTCCACATTATAACATAGTTAAAATGCAACTCCTCATATCAACTTTTTTAGATGATATCACATAGGAGATTAAAAAGATACAAGCATCCCCTTTCTAATTCCACAGCCACGCTCCCTACAAAGATTTAGCAATTAAGCACAAGTTCATTTAAGAACTCTTCCCCATTTGATGCCAATCCCAAGAGAACAACATGAGTGACCTTACTTTATAAAACGTAAGATTTGGACATTAACAAATTAATCAAATCAAAATAATCTATACGCCAGTTACGGACAAAAGATAATTTTTGATCGATATGACTCAACATAAGAAAATATTACGGAGTATGTCAAGTAGTAACAATACAAAAGTGTAATCACAAGTAGATCAATACTGCGAGAAAATTCTTAAGGAGTTTGTTTTATTTTTCGTTTATAAAAAACATAATATATTTAACTCTGAGCATATATGAGATATCAGTTCAATTTACAAAAAATAAAGGACACATATATCTCATAATACTTTGCAATATATTAAACCAATAATGATTAAATACTACAAGTATTGTCATCATCTTATCTAAGAAACAAACTTGTAAAGAACATACAAGTTGATTTGCTCTTAGAAGGAATAATCAATCTTTTTCGCTAGGATATACACCAACATTGGCTCTTAAAAATATTTCATTGACAAAGAATAAGATGCACATATATATATATATATATATAAAAATGTATAACTCGTTCATAATCATGCATCATATGTTTACATATAAACCAAGGTGGTCGTGAACATTCAAGCAGTATGCGAGTTTAATAACACTCTAGACTTAAACTATGAATCATGATCAAAAGAGACTTAATGATCAAAGTTGTCTTACAAGTGTTAAAACATGTTTTTCTAATCCCAAACATATTATAGAAATAGTTTGTATGCATCTGAAAAATATTTGGCAGGAACCTGACCCTAAGTTACGAAAGAAAGACCTAGAAGATAGTTCGTGAATCTTGGCCTTCATGGTACAAGTACCAGTTTGCATACCATCTTTTTAAAATAGTGTTCATGAACCTTTTGGTATGAAAAACATTATGAAAACCCTTCAATCCATGAAATCATAGTACATGTACCTATATGTGTACCCTCCTATAGACGTCGATATTCGATAAGCTTGTTTTGCCCATAACTCCTTCGTCCGAAATCGGAATGACCTCATTCTTTTTGTAATTTAATTCTCTTCAAGACGGTGATAAGAAATCCTTAATTTGAAATGACTTAAGCTTGGTTTTTGGCCTGTGTCTTAATTTTTAGCATTTTTACTTCTTTTCGTCACACTTCTTCCACGTCTCTTCGACTTGGGCACTTGGAAACTTGCAATACTTCTCTTCTTAGATATTTTTAGCACTTTGTAGCTCCTTTTCACCTATTAGAGAAAAATAATAGAAAACAAGAGTAATAACGATAATACATGCAAGAATACTAGACAACGTGATATATGCACCCTAATTCTTTTGCTTCCCTCACCGGATTCATAATTGGGAATTTCTTGGTGAGGATGCACTTTTAACACAATCAAGTTGTGTTGGGTTGAACAATGTCTTGCTCACCATAGGTGGTGAAAACAAACTCTTTCGCATCTATGAATTTTTCACCATCTATAATTTTTGGGTTATTTCATATATTCTTCCACCAATTCTTGTCTTTCACTTTTGGATTATCATCAAAGAGTTCTTTTTTGACCCATTCAAATCTAAAACCATCTTTCCCAAGAAGTTTTAACTTCCAACATCATGGATTTTGCCTTTTCCATAGTCATGGAATTTTCGGGAAGATCATTTCTTTTCACACTCAATGCATCATTGACTTTATTTGGTACCCACTTTTGGGTGCGTTTAGGAACAACCAGAACCTTCTTCCCATTATTCGCTTCAAGATTTATAGAAATAAAATTGGATTGACTATTCTTTTGCAAGTTAGTATTTCTCCAATTGGGAGCATCGGATCTTGTCTTCTTCTTTACAAAGTTAACCTTTTGATAATAATTACGATTGTGAAAAGGATTTGTATGGCGTTTATAAGTAAATATTGGTTTATCACAGCATTGATTCCTTTGCCTAAAGGTTGAACAATTTCAACCTATAATATTAAGGGAATTAACCTTAACATATGATCTAGGTTTCTTAACTTCTTGTGGTACCAAAACAAGAACATCATGAAGTTTCTCATTCCTTGTACAAAAATGACATCTCCTTTGCATATGACCTTTATTTACGCAGTAATGGCAAACATAAGGAATGTTATTACCTGAATTCATTTGTGATGTTTTTGGAGGTTGATATAATTTTCTTTTGAACCTTAACTGTCGGTGTAGGTATTTCACTTTTCATCATTGGAAACCTTTGGTTTAGAAGAATCACTAGCTTTGATAAATTTTACCTCTTTGCTACTACGTGGAGCATTTATTCCCTTATATCCCAATCCTAGTGTATCACGATGATTTCTACTTGCTCTTAATATAGTGGTTAATTTGTTTGAATTAGTATTGGACTTTTTCAAATCCTCTTCCAACATCTTGATTTTATCAAGCGCATCAGCTAAATCAGCCTCAAGGAATTTTTCTCAAGCGATAGAAGTACTTTGTTGAGATTTGTAGTTGCAGGAAATCCTACACTACACCCCTCACAAGAATTCATACCATCAAATCATTCTTAGATGAACAATCACAATCTTTATTGATTAATCTCATAAATTTTACAAGGAAGGAAAGAAATGAAACTAAGAAATTAACAATTGCTCTGGACTTTCTCTCTCCTAATGACTTACTCACTACTCGAAAAAGATCTCTCATTCCTTTCGCATGTTCGACTCTTTATATAGGTATTTACATATTGGATGACAGCTAATCTGTCCTTTAATTTCTGATCTGACTTGCGATGTTCTCGCAAGAGTTCTATTGTTAATCTTCGCAAACATTCTAAACATTGTAGAGTCATCACACTTTTCTCATGTTTCTGCCATCGTCATCCGTTACGTCATTCTTCAAATCATCCTGTGATGCTCGCAAATGTGTCCTTCTTGCGATATTCAGAACCTACATCTTGCCTCTTCTCATGTATTCTCTGCGAAGGGGAGAATGCCATGAGAAATTATTTTTCAAAATTCCGCAACTGTTCATATTTTCATATTCTTCTGTACTGACACGATTCTGTATTTTACGTGAATTTTGTTACACGCATCTTTTCTTCCATCCATATTTTGACACGTATTTTTCAACCGCTGCTTTTTAACCGCTCACGTCCACTATTCGTATTAAATGTACTTATCCTCTCGAGAACTTCTACTCTCTATATATATTCTCCCTACTCTTCTCTTCTCTTCTTTTTACTTTCTTCCCTGCTTCTCTGCAATCTTATTGTTCTTCCGTAAATTCCGCTTCTGTTACTGTAATTTTTCGTGATTCTTCTTCTTTTTATTTTTACTTCCTTCCTTCATTCCCATACTAAAAATGCCTCCATCCGGTCGTAAAAACGAGATTTCCTTTGAAGAAGTTCGAGAGAAACTTCAAACCAGAGGTTTTACTTTATCTTCCATTCCTGGTCAAAACCCTAAATCTAATCTTTCTGCCAGGTTATTCTCTGATCATCCTTGCAATAATAGAAAGATCATAATCTCACTAGGTCAATTGCTCTCGCTGGTCTTCATATTCCCCTTTATGATCCTGAACTTCCCTTATTCTATGAAATACTTTCTCATGCGAATTTCTCGCGAGCAATATATCAATTGAGTGAAGATTGCATTCGCCTAATGCTCGAGTTTACGAATCGTTGTGCTGGTAAGGGATCTCTTTACCCCTCAAAAGTTAAAAATCCTAAGTTTGTTGATGTTGCGATTATTCCTGCGAAGTATACCGTAGAAAATTTCTTTGTGAATTATGAGATAATTCCCATGAAAAGAGATAGCACTTGCTGGGGCATTCGTTTGAGGAAAAAGGATGATGTTGACAATGATAAGGTATTTATGCAAGACATTGATTAGCATCCTGGCACCAATACAACCCCACGTCATTCTAGCGATGATAAATAATGTATCTTTCCCCTAATCTCTCCGGCTCTCATGTTTTACCTGCGAATCTCGCAGCATCCCAACCGTGGGTATTTAAATGGCCTGAGAGGGAAGCAGAGGTATATTTCCACACTTTGCTTGAGTTTTTATTCTTTTCACTCTCATATATAATTTTGCTGACCACTCCAATGTTTTCACTTGCAAAATTATCAGATTGAAAGATTGAAAGCAAGCTATAATAAGACTGGGAAAGACAGTAATTTATCAGCTCTTCAATCAATCACAGATGAAGTAAGAAATATTCCCTTATTATTCTTTACAATATATTGTTGCCTCTATTTCTTATCATTATATGTGTATAAAGGTTATCGCTGAGTGGGAAGAACCTGTCAAAGTTGCGAAGACTAGGGGTAAAGTCAAGAGTATTTCTCGCAAAGATAAATCCGCTGCCCCTCCTTCAAAGAAACAAAAAGTCCAATCTAGCGAAAGTTCTAGTGATCATAACTATGATGATGATGATGTTTCTTCTACGAAGGAAGCTCCTCAACCTGAGTCTTCTATGGCCCAATTGTCCAATATATTTTCTGATACTATGCAAAGAATTGGTGATACTCCTCTTACTAATGCTTGCAATTCCATAGCTACTATCTGTGATGCCCCCCTCTTATACAATAATGAATCTCTTCGCGGAGTTTCAAGATCTATATCTCCAAGTTTCTTACATTCACTCAATAGTTTGGTAAATTTTCATACTTGTACTTGTCATCATTTTTTTTTGTCTTGAGTTCTTAATTTATTCTGAAAATTCGATGTATTATTTCGCAGGCTGGGAAAGCTTCTTATGTTGTTACCGCAGATTTGGAAAAAAGGTGTGCGGCCTTTAAAAAGAAGTATCTTGAACTTCGCAAGAAGAACGAGAAATTAGAGGCTGAAACTGCTAGTCTTCGCGAGAAGAACAACCAATTGGAATCTGAGACTGCTGATCTTCGCGAAAAGAACAACCGGCTGGAATCTGAGACTGATGTCCAAATGAATAAGATCTCTGGTCTTCAAGATGCCAATAAGAAACTCTATGGTATAGAACTTTTTCTTCCTTTTCTTCATTTCGTTTTCTCATTACCCTTTCTTATATGGTTCACCATTTCGTAGACGTTTATGGTCTTTCTGATAAGGCTATTCTTCTTCATACATTTCCCAATCTTATGGATGATGATACTCTTCTTGAACACCTAAATACTTCTCTAAATAGATTTTTAAATAATAATATTGAATCTCTTCCCATAAATGAACTCAGATCCAAGCTTCGCTTCTTAGAAGTTGACTATAGATCCGTCTTGACTATGGCTAATAAATTTAAACGTTTCTTTCATAATTCTAAAGAAAAAATCAATAGTTTAAGAACCAAGAATAGTGACCTCATAGATAAAAAGGATCGTATTTCTCTCCAAGGTGATCAAACTTTAGCGAAATTCCAAGAAACCCTTCTTGAAATCCAAATTGAAAGAGATAATCTCAAACATAAAAATGTTGTGCTCATAAATGACTCTGCGAAAGAGAGAACCAAACTCGTTCCCGTCTCCTCATAAATGATGATGATGAATTTGCTTGGGCTGCGAAAGTTCTAGATAATGCCAGAAATAATTTAGGTGTGAATGTTAGTCTTTAATCTGAGCAAACGGCCTTGATTAGAGATATGATTTCTAACAGAGAAGGTTGTTAACTATTCTTCCTTATTTAATTGTTTGTTTTTCATAAACTATCACCAGATTGTTGATTTATTGTTATATTTTCGCAGAAGCTAGAGATAGATATCGCAAGAGAATTGAAGAGCTTGAGAATGAGAAAGCGAAGCTCGCAAAGGATCTTTCTTCTCGCAATGATAAATTTTCTAGGCTGAAGAACCAACTAAAGATCACTGTTGCGAATTTCAAGAATGATGTTATTCTTTTCCGCAATGAAACTATTAAAGCAATTTGTGACGATAATGGCATTCCTCATTCTTCATATCCTTGCCTCTCAGATAAAGTTCCAGAGAATGTTCATGATCTAGTTATCTCTGATAGTGATGCTGATGAAGAAACAAAGTCTGAAGAAGATAAAGAAGAAGAGTCTGAAGAAAAATCTGATGAGGATAAAAGAGAAAATTCTGGTGAAGATTCTGATGATGGTAACGAAGAATCAAGCAAGAAATAGATTTTGCTTCCTTGTTCAACTTTTTGTAAAACGTGTACATCTGCTCTTTGATTTTCTATTCTTTTCCATTTGTAATCTATCACTACGAATTTCTCCAACCTTCAATACAAGTTCTATTTCTCTTGTTTCAACCTGCATGTATTAGAAAAACAATCCTTTCTCGCAATATGATTAATCAGTATATAATTTATTTTCTGTTTTGTGCGTAAATCTATCATATGGATACAAATAACATATTCTTATTTTATGCATTCCCATACTTGCCTTTGTTATTTGTATTCAGATGAGAGATTGAGCAAGTTACCTTTGTTCAGTAAGATTATTGCGACAATCTCGCAATTATTTCTGCGTAATTTCGCAGTCACATATTTTAAGATTGCATTCTTCCTTGTATTCTGATGTGGTCTTATTTTGCCTTCCTAAGTAAAGGTCTTATTTTGCCATCTTTTGTCATTGCGACAAAATCGCAGGACGTCTCAGCACTTTCATGCAGAAACCCATTGATCTTGCCTTAACTTTTTTTTCTTTTGTCATTTTTGCTGCGACAATATGACAGGCCTAAATTTTCTTGCGAAATTAAAGCCCCATGACATTGTCGTCTTGCGACGAAATCGCAGTACGTCCTTACACTTGCATGTAATGACCCATTGATCTCGTCGTATCTTCTCTTTTGTATTATTGCCTCTTTAGGATTGTCGCACAAATATGACAAGCCTAAATTTTCTTGCGAAAATAAAGCCTCATGACATTTGTGTCTTAAGACACTTATCAGCTCCCTAATGGAGGGTGCTGCCCTTATCTCCCCCCTGGTTTCCCCTTCAAGGAGACGTACTTTTGTCATACAAGACTAGCTCCTCCCATCCGGTCTTGACAACAACCAGTTTTTTTCGCAGCCTCTTATTCCTTTTGCCTATATGGCTTATGGTTATGAGACTACACCCTAAGTGGGGTTTTCTTCGGGTCGAGTGCATCATAATCAAGACTTGCCAAGAATGGCCAGGGTAGTTTCATACGCCCCGGACACTCTTGGCTCAACCGTGTACCTCGGCGCCTTTATCATACTCTGCACTCCATAGGAGAGTCCTTAGTACCTTAGTCTCCCAACTTAAGTCATATACTCAAGTTGAGAATCCAAGGTGCCTCTCCTGGATGGGGTTTCATTGACCCCAAATCTCCATGACTCAGGTTCCAGCAGCAGTATGACCTTATCCATGAGACATGCAACAGATACCCCCTTCTATGATGTATTTTAGGTCTTACATTTGCCTCTTGTGAAATTTTATTCGCGAACTAGGGTGTACGCCATAAAGGTTCGTCTCATTCTAAGAATTATTCTATTTTTTCTTTTGCATTCCAACTCTCTTGTAATTTCTTGATCTCATTTTTTCATTAAGTAATTTTTGCGACAAATCAGCCATACATCTTTCTTTTTCTTCACAATTGTATTTTTGCAGTCATAACATCAGCGAATACATTCACATTTCTAGTTTCTTACCTTTGTTCTTCTCTGCCTCAGTATTTTTGACAATTGTTGTTATTTTCTTACCTTCTGCGAGAGCTTCGCTGCTTCTTCTTTTATGCAAGTTTTCTTCTTCTCTCTTCTCTATTGTATCCACCATTAGTCTTTCACTTCTTTGT
The DNA here is from genome assembly GCA_023529315.1 of Papaver bracteatum. Lineage (NCBI taxonomy): Eukaryota > Viridiplantae > Streptophyta > Magnoliopsida > Ranunculales > Papaveraceae > Papaver > Papaver bracteatum. The sequence continues at coordinate 4,084,937 of JAJJWX010001945.1, forward strand.
TGCTCTCTGATGTTACCTTTCCAATTCCCCTTCTTCGTAGCCCGTTCTTCGCAGGACTCTACATCGATTTCATAGCATTTCTTTCCTTATGTCCAATCTCCCTTTATGACTCCAACTCCACTGGGATGAGGGAATTTGATGCATTCATAAAATATCGAGGCTACACCTAGAATCCCATGCAACCAAGGTCGCCCAATCAAAGCATTATAAAGAGATTCAACATCGACAACACATAATAGAATTTTAGAAGATATCCCCTTCAGTGGAATTTGCATAGTGATTTCCCCTCTAGGTTTATTGGCAGTACCATTAAAACCATAGATTTTATAGGTTGAAGGTACTAGATCCTCATCTCTGCCTCCCATTGTATTGTAAGTATGATAAAATAGGATATCCACAGAGCTCCCAGTATCAATTAAAACTCTATTGATTGCCCATGAATCTTCGGCCTCATCATCCTCATCTTCTTATTCATCTTCTCTTTGTTTTGGGTTTATCTCTAGTCTCACCACTAATGGATTGTCATGCATTTCTTCTCCCTCAGGTACTTCTTCTGTAGTGAAAGAAATAATTTGTTGTTGCCATTCTTTTAGTGGCGAAATCTTCGCAATGTTCATAATTTCTCTTCCATCACCATCCCTTGCGAAGACTCTTCTTAGAATATTGCCGTGAAAGTCTTCAATTGTTTTGTATGAATGTACAATAGAGTTACAAAATAAATTCTTCGCTTTCGCCCCAACTTCTATGAAAATGTTTATCCTCCCTTTGTTGTATTTACTCTGGGAATTTCTGGTGGTGGTGGTAAGAGTTGAGATTGAGGATGCCCTAATAGAAAATGATTTAATTTTTTTTGATCTATCATCTTGAGAATGATCCTTTTTATATTCCTACAATCATTTATTGAATGTCCATGAAAATAGTGTTAAGAGCAAAATTCTTGACTTCGGTGGTTTGGAAGTGGTTCTTTTCCCATGTTCCAGGGTGCTGGAATGTTCTTCATTAAGATTATAGCTTCCTAAATTTTTTCCACACTAGCATTCAAAGGTGGTATCTTGATCTCTTCCCATATTATCTTTTGACTTCCTGATCCTCTATGATAATTTTGTCTTTGTCCTCCATAGGTTTCTTGTGGCTGATCAAGTCTTTGAATTTTGTTGTTTCCACCTCGGCTATAGAAATTTCTTTCTCTCTCAAATTCTTCTTGGTATCGACTTCCCATAGCTACCATTTTATGCTGACTATTCTCCACTATCTTCTCTTGGTGTGTCTGCGAGGTGCTCGCCATTGTGTTTATCAATTTGGGTAGTAAGCTTGCATTCGCTGCTGCTGAATTTGTATTTGAAATCGGGTATGATTCCATCTCATTCTGTTTTTGTTCAAGAGCAATATACTCCTCCTGCAATTCTCGCAGCTCAGTCATTGTGATTGTATTCTTGATTCTGAAAATCTGAATGTACAATAGATTGGTTGCGAACATTGCGTTAATGAATGATAGAATGAGATATCTCTCATCCACACGTCCAGCCATTTCACTACACATTGTCTTCCATATTATGGTTAGATGCTTCAAACTTTCACCAACTCTTTGCTTTAACCCAAATACATCTTCGATGCCTGGTCGCGAGGAGTTGTTAGTTATATACGCCCCTAAGAACGTAGTCTACAGATGGTTAAAATATGTTATAGTATTCCTGGGTAGACCTTCGAACCACTTTAGTGCCTCTCCTGTTATACTTGATGGAAAATACTTGCACAACATAGCATCATGATTCTCCCACTGTAACATACATCTCACATAAGCTTTAATGTGCTGAATTGCACAAGTTGTTCCATTAAAAATGCTGGTTAACGCAGAAAAACTGCACTTTGGTGGTATTCTTCCTAATTGTACTTCTTGTGAGAACGGAGTTTTCGCAGCTTCTTATATGGCTTCATCCAACTGTCTCCTACCTCCTTCTCTCATGTTATTTAGCATTCCTCTCATTTCTTCCAGTTCTCTTAAGATTTGTTCATTTACACCGGACGCTGATCCCATTGGTCTCTTTAATTATGCTTCTCTTCTCTTGCGTTCTTGCCTGTTTTATGTTGCAAAATTTTGATTTTCTTGTTCATCATTTTCTTCTTGTCTTTCTCTGCGATCTTCTCTTTCATTTCTTTCATGAATTCGCACACCATTATATCTATCATTCTCTCTTCTGTGATTTTGTTCATTCCTTATCAATTCTCTTTGCTGCCTTTCATCTCTCCTTTGTATTCTATCGTATTCATCATTGATATTTACATTATTGCGATTTTGTTCATGCTTTCTTTCTCGATTATCGTGATTATTCTGACGTATTGCCTCTTGGAGCTCTTGTTCCTCCACTTCTTCTCTCAACCTATCCCTTTTGCAAGCTAGACGTGCTTGTTCGGTATTATATCTCTCGATTTCACCTTCAATTACCTGTTGATTTCTTTGGATTTCTCTTCCATATAATATTTTACCTCCTTCTTCTTGATTTTCTTCGCCATCTTGATTATTTCGCTCCTGGCGTCGCCCATTCTCCGGATTCCTGTTGTTTTGCCCATCTTGGAAAATTTCGCCTGGTGGGATGTAGCGATCTTCAATTACTTCTATCCTTTCGCAACGTTCTTCATTTGTATTTTGCATTTCTTCTCGATCTCTTTCTCCAATATTTTCCATAAGCGAATTTCGCCTTACTTCACTCCTGGTTGATCTTGAAATTGATCTTGTAGTACTTCTTGACCTCCTATTCTGTAATCTCATATTTTCCACTCTCAACTCATGGTTTTGCCTTGTCAAATTTGCGCGTTCTTCTGCTTCCAACCTCTTATCTTCGTGTATTCTTTGTCTTAATGCTTCTAACGCTTCATTTCTTTCATCTCCATGAATTACTCCTCCAATTACTTCATGATCCCTCTCTTCTTGCCTTCCATTTCTTAATTGTTGCTCTTCTTCCATTTTTTCTGTTGAATTTGATCGCCAAGTGTGTACACTTACTCTATCATAATCCAAAGTTTTATTTTGCGCTGGTGTATGCTGAATTGATTGTTGAACTTGATTTTCTCCATCATTTCTTGTATTCATTCTTGATGGTTCTCCAGTTTCGTTTCTTCTTTCTCTAGCAAGTCTCTTGCTCCTTCTAACAGTAGTTGGTTGTCTTGAAGCATTTCTTCTTCTAGCCATCTCTTCAATCTTAATGAATTATTAAAAATTATATGAAACTTCTTCTTATCAACTATTTCAAATTCTCTCAAATCCCAATACTAGTTTTTACACTAAAAACAAGGAAAAGTCCTTGTTTCTAGCGCCATTATGTAGTTGCAGGAAATCCTACACTACACCCCTCACAAGAATTCATACCATCAAATCATTCTTAGATGAACAATCACAATCTTTATTGATTAATCTCACAAATTTTACAAGGAAGGAAAGAAATTAAACTAAGAAATTAACAATTTCTATGGACTTCTCTCTCCTAATGACTTACTCACTACTCGAAAAAGATCTCTCCTTCCTTATGCCTGTTCGACTCTTTATATAGGGATTTACATAGTGGATGAAAGCTAATATGTCATTTAATTTCGGATATGACTTGTGATATTCTCGCAAGAGTTCTATTGTTAATCTTCGCAAATATTCTAAACATCTCTAAGTCATCACACTTTTCTCATGTTTCTGCCATCGTCATCCGTTACGTCATTCTTCAAATCATCTTGCGACGCTCGCAATATATTGTTGATCAAACTTCGCAAATGTGTCCTTCTTGCGATATTCAGATCCTACAAGAGTTAATCCTTGCTTCAGATTCTGCAAGTTTTTCTTCAAACAAATAGCAATTTCAACGAAGAGTTTCACATTAGAGATTATTTGAAAGTACGTCTTCTTCATGATATTTAAGAAGTGATTGAATAAGTTGATAACCATAACCATGACCTTTAAAGACCTTTCTCAATTTCTTGTTTTCCCGACAGAGAGGAGTCAGAAATCCAAAGATACTAGAGGTCATCATCTTTTTCTTTTTATGATGATCAAACAACTTGGCATACACTGACATTTCCTCATCTACATCTCTATTAACATCTGAGTCACTATCATTGGAAATTTCCTCCAACTATTTTTCTAGGCATGTTCCCCATTTATCCACAGTTTTTTCATCACTCGGGTGATTTCATAAAGGTTTTCAGATAATGATTTAGATGTGACAGTTCTCCCAGGTGTTGAATCCAAACTTCAATCATCTGGTTGATTCTGAACTTGTGATGTGTTATTAGGGATAGCTCATTCGTCCATAGAATCAGATTACTTCAAACATAGACTTATTAGGTATTAGTGTGTTTTCTTGCTCTAATACCAATTGAAAATGCAGGGTCACCACTTTTTTTAGGCAATCTGTATGGATAAACTCAATACAACTCCGAGAGTTAAACTAAATCAAGGAATAATATCTTAGAGTTATATATGTATCTCTTGCAATTAGAATGTTTACAGAATTGAATTTATGAACCTAATCACAAAGAAATAACTTGGACGGTACCAAAGAAGACCAATGTCCAAGAATCAATCAAGTCGTATCCAACAAACTAGGTCGGTTTTCTCTATTATGTTTATGATTGATCAACGCACGACCTGTGATATTTCAATTATATAAATAAATAATATAATATAGAAAAGGAAAAGGAAATAACACCGATACCATAAGTTTTATTAACGAGGAAACCGCAAATGCAGAAAAACCATGGGACCTAATCCAGATTGAACACTAAATTGTATTACGTCGCTACAGACACTACCCTACTACCAATTAACTTCAGACTGGAATATAGTTGATCTCTAAAAGGTAAACCATTGATTAAGGTACAATCTCGCTCATTACGCCTCTTAAATCCCAACAAGACTCCGAGTAATTAATTTCCTTAGATGACGCCACACCAACTCATAGTTGCTTCAAATCAATTGAAGACTTTAAACATATATAATTTATTTCCTAATTACGATCGAAATATGTGATCAAAATCAAACATATGATCAATGTTATGGAAATCGATAGCCTTTTGACAAGTCTAGATATCTTCAAAATTCGGACTTATGCAACCCAAGTGCAGCCTAGATTATTATTCACCTCACAAGTACAAAACCTGTGGAATCAACAATGTCTGAGACGGGGAGAACTTTGATTATTACTATCTATCTTAATCGATAAATCAAGCTTTACAAACAATCAAGATCAGGATACCCGAGTTATCAAGGAAAGATAACTGGACCTGACTTCATGAATCCCAATGAAGTCTATATAGTCGCAAAATCCTAAAAGGGTTCTTATAGAGGATGACTCTAGATACAACTACGGCACACCAAAAAGTAGTGTTAGGATTCAAAAATCTCAGTTGCTAGGAGTTCCCCTTTTAAATATATTCAAAGCATATGTTGCTTTAGGTTTAAGCTAAGATAGCTTTGGAACTAAGCAAACAATAACCAAACAATATCCATTGTTAGATGAATCTTTGAATCTGATTCACATAAACAAGATATACACTCTGGTTAGGTGAGACCGTAACCAAATCGTGTACCAAAAATATGTTCAACATGGTTAGCCAAAACTAATTGGTTTGAACTTAAAAGCTTAATCTTCATTTTCATGAACACTAAAGACAATAACTCTTGAGTCACAAACATGTGATCAAATAAGTCTAGTGTTTATAGAAAATTAATCAAATACTAATTATCTCAAATAAATAATTTAAACACACTTGAAAATATAATCAACATGATTTGTAGATGTACGGGTACAAATACATGATAGTTCGTGAGTTGGTTCAGTCACAGTACGCATACCGGTTTGGAAACTTTGAACCAAAACCAAGTTTTAGAGTTCACAAAACTTTTTAAGTTTGCGTACCAGTTTGAAAACTTTCCATCAAACCTAAGTTCCGGAGGGTACACAGAACTTTTAAGGTTTGCGTACCGGTTTGGAAACTCAAAGATTGTGCCGGTTCCGGAGTTCACATAACTAAATCGGTTTGTGTTCTGGATTGGAAACGCCGCCTATTTAGGAACACTGTTCTATTTAGGTTTGCGTACCGGTTTGGATACTCACCCCGGTTCTGTAACCACACTTTAAGAATGGTTTTCATACGAGTATGCATACCGATCTGGTTCACGAGTCAACAGATTTTCATATGATATACATAAGAATACGTTTACCACTAATCCGTAAGTCGATATGTATATATATACTTCGCTACGTGTACGAATACATGTAATACGGGTTCAGACTTAACAATTTCCCAGTAAAACTGATAACACTATCTTGTATCTGAATCAATAGTAGTTTATTCGAAACAAAACTAAATAACATCAATGACACATATCACTATTCCAGGATATTTACGAATGATAAACTTGAATCACCATCTTGATTCTGAACAATAAATTGTCTTTAACCGAAATTCATCAAGTATGAATAAATGTTCATTAAACTTAGTCATTATATTTCGAGAACTAATTATCAAGATAAACTTGTTTCAGAATTCTTGTCTTTGCATACTAGTCTAATTATTTATGTGACATCATCTCAGATGGTATAAAAGTGAATATAACTTGAGATATAGGTGGTTCAGTCTTCACTTGAGTTTTGTTGATGAAGTTCTCCAAAAGCTTCGGTTGATCTTCGCCTTCAAACGGTAGAACGCAATGATGACTGTCATGATCCTCTGTTTCTCAACTACATTTCTATCCTAGTACGGGACTTAACTAATTGTAAACTAGAAATATAGTTTTGACAACTAAATTTGACAACAAGCTTGAGATAGTAACACTTGTGAGTTCGACCGAGCAATGCTCTAACACTAACCCTATTAAATGCTAGATTGTTACTAAAATTATAACTAATATATATAAAACAAAAAATAAATATCTTAGGTATATTATGAATTTTATATTTGGTTATATTATGTATCAATGGGTAGAAGATTTATTAGGAATCTTATAGCCATAAGTAATTTTATTTAAAAAGGGAATGAGGATTAATAGGAATGAAACAAAATCAGTAACAATGGCAAAGTTCGAATGTGGAGACTGTGAGTGAAGGATGTAACATTTATAAGCACACCATGTTGAAGGATGTAAGTTAAAAGGTGTCGCTATGAAATCATTAGAGGATTTAAATGAGCACAGAGCCATTCATGATAGAGAAAGACAAGCTCGGGCAAGAGCTGAGGCCAATTTTTTTTTGATATCAAACTGACACTCACAATCTCCATTCATAATAAAATTCAAACTAATTAGAACAAAGGGTTAATACATTTTGAAACAAAAGAGTTAATACATTTTGATCCCTTTGATCCTGCTGAGTTTGAGCCTTCAACCTATCAATTTTTAGTATATTAAATACTCAATTTGTTATTTTTTATTTGTCCTTTAGTCTATTTTGGTTTGTCTTTCTTTTTATCTGTCCATCGTTGTTCATAGACGTATTGTCTCATTAAACTGTCAAATATGCCCTTAACCTTTTATAATTATAAAATTATTTTTAATATAAACCAATCCAATTTTTTAAAAAGTATCTTCGTATATAAAGAAACAAATCTATTTAATATATTTCCTATTAATTTTGATTCATTTTCTTAATAAAAATATTTGATGACGTATTATCTCATTTCCTAATAAAGTTTCTTAAGTTAGTGGGGAAATATTTATTTTTATATTTTTTAAAAAGTTTCCAAAAAGTAACAAAATTACCCGATATATGTTTTTCTTATATATTACACATATTGATTTTAATTTTAGTAAAATAATCTAGCATTTGACATTACTTCCGATATCCTTAATATTTTGAATTAGCCAAAGCGTAGATAAAAAAAGACGGAGGGAGTATAAAACTAGGTTGCCAGTTAGTGGTTTGGTATGAAGTATTTGCATTGGAGTGGTGTGCCAATGCAAATACCACCTGATTTTGCAGCTTTACAATAACTAATAAAAACAATGTTCTTGTTTGAAACATTAAGTTCCTAGGAATTTTCCTTAATAATATAAAGTAAAGGTGGTGCCTTCCGGAACAAAGTATGTTGTTTCCCTAGTAATGCTTTGAAGCCTCCACGGGTGCCTTCAATTTTCATATCAATATGTGGAAGAACCTTTGTTGTTAGAGCACTGTTCGGTCGAACTCGCAAGCGTTGCTATCTCAAGCTTTTTTGTCAAGTTTAGTTTTCAAAACCCAATACTTGATTTCTAGTCTACTTATAGCTATGTCTCGCATTATGATAGAATGTGTAGTTGAGATTTAGACTTCACGGCATTCACCAATTGAAGACGAAGATATACTGAGAATCTAGGAGGAACTTCGTCGACAAAAGGTATATGGAGATTAAAACTTATCTATCACTCAGAAGTCTATTCTATTACATATTCTAACGAGACTAAGTCGTATTGCTATATAGACTTTTACATTATACACATTTTATATTTCGAGCCGAGTTTATCTCGCTTATCTATTTCTCGAAATATGTGTTGGAAGCTTTTTGCTTTAACTTTGTTAATCGTATTCTTAACGAGTTTAGTTGGAAACAATCTATTTGTTGGAAAAAAAAATGTTAAGTCAAAAGATGATCATGTGAAAATTAACTTGAACATCTTACATGATTTATGTGAGACAGTCATTTGATGTTAACTTGGGAAGTTCGTATTGATCATTCGATCACTTGAAAATTACTTGAAGCTAATGGTGTGTGTGAGATTACCATTGTCATCTTCTAAGGATGTTTCAATGATTTAAATGAGAGTTTAAAACAATTAAATATGTATGGATGCAACACGGTATGAATACCTAGTATACGAACTATTTTTTAATGATTCGGGTCTGGGAACCTTGTTTGCGTACCTAGTATACGAACAGTTTTACCGGAGAAGGTCCGGGAACCTTGTTATCGTACCTAGTATGTGAACGGTTCTGCCTGATTTGGGTCTGGGACGACTGTTTGCAAACCGGGTTTGTGAATGGATTGACTGGCCAAGGTCTGGAGCTACTATTCACGTACCTAGTTTGCGAACACAGTGGTTGAGTTCTGAATCAATAATATATGATTTTCATACTCATGAACTAAAACATTTATGAATTAAGGAATACAATCTTTGCAAACTGTGTCTTAATGTTCATGAATTGATTCTTGTATAAGTACTTTGTACGATTATGAATCAATTCGATTTTGTTTCAATTTGTTCATATATATTTCTATGAGATAGTGAATAATTGAACAACTTTATGTAAACCACAATTAGATTTGTTTGATTATCTTTCATGATTGATTGATTATCATATTTGATCTAGAAGTGTTAGATGAATATGGTTAAGACAAAAGTGTTCATATGGCTAACTTTGGTTAACTGTTATTGAGCCAACTCAATATACACGTTTAGGTACGGTTACCCACATCTAAATGAAGGTATATTTCATTCGTGTGTAACAAGATAAGACCATCTAACGATGGAGATTAATTACTTAATTTCTAAGTAGACTTAGATTGAATCTTATATTAGGATTTCATCTAACGGTGAATATTGAATGCTTTGTTACTAAGCTATCTTAGCTTTGGTTGTAAGTAACCCTGATTTGAAAGATTATATAATGGAGAACTCTAGCAACTAGAAAACCTAATCCTAATATAGTCTTGTGTCCTACTTGCAAACTAGAGTCGATTCTCCTTTAACCTAGGTTTTTCCAAAACCATTATAGGTTAATGACTTGAAGACTTTATTTGGGATTCGTGAAGCCAGATCCACCTATTTTCTCTGTAGTTGTGTATTATGATCTTACTTCTTCTATCATGTTGAGTTTTATCTTCTCTAAGATTTACTCGAGATTTATCTCCGATAGATAAAATATAAAAAGTAATCACAACAATTCTTCATCTCAGACTCTTGTGATTCCGCAATAATTTTTTTTAGTTTATCAGTTGGGTTATTGTGGGTGATTGATATTTCTAGGCTACTCTTCAGGAGTATAAGACTAGATTATTAATTGGTTCCTGTTCACCTTGATTTTAATCAAAAGAACGAACAAAAACCGAATAAATAATAGACATATCTGCGGGAGACAGATTTGTTCTTAAGTCTTCAATTTTGGGTCATAGCAACTCTTAGTTGTGGGTGAGATCATCTAAGGGAATCAAGTGTGCAGAATCTGGCATGGTTCTAGAGACGTAAGGAACGTGACTGTACCTTAATCGATGAGAGACTTGGTTAGGTCTCAACTACATTTCAGTCCAGAGTTAACTTGTAGTAGGCTAGTGTTTGTAGTGGATTAATACAGTATGGTATAAAGCTAGACTAGGTCCCGGGGTTTTTCTGCATTTGTGGTTTCCTCATTAACAAAACTTATGGTGTCTGTGTTATTTCTTTTTTGCATTATATTTGTTTATATAATTGAAATATCACAAGTTGTGCATATTTCAATCAGTTGATAAATCCGACCTTGATTGTTGGATATAACTTGATTAACACTTGGGAATTGGTCTTTGGTACCATCTAAATTATTACTCATATCCATCAGGCTCACGGATTTTTATTTGTTCGATTTGCTGATTGTATTGAGAAATAGAGATAAAGCTCTTTGATATATTTCTTGATTGAGTCTCACTTTTAAGTTGGTGCTCTCAGAATTATATTGGAGTTTAGTCCATACAGATTTCCGCACGAATTATTGGGTGTGGTTGTTATACCCCCGCCTTTTCAATTAGTATCACAGCAGGAAAACATGCTTAGACCTCATAAGTCTGTGTTTATAACAATCTGACTCTATGGACAGAAGCGCCATCTCCATAAACGTACCACCAGTCTTCGATGGCTCAAATTACTTTTGGTCATTGTAGTAAAACTCTCTCTCTAAGGTCGATTACTCACCGAGTAATCGCTACAGGCTATATAACCGAGGCCGATCCCAAGCCATTTCCTATTTTTAGCAATTAAGGAGACCTATTTGTGTCGAGTTGGCCTCGTATGCATTAAAATCGAAAAAATAATTTTTATAACCCCTTATATGGGAGTTATCAAATAGAAAAACCTCTAGATACATAATAAATACGTTCAATATAACAATATTACACACTTGTTTACATGACAGTGTTAAAATTTTAATTTTAATTAGGTATAAATCATGACTTTTGAGCAGCAATATATAAGTCCCTAATAAATAGGTTCCGAGTATTAGACCGATTTTTGGTGATTTCCAAGTTCGAACTTATTGCTCCTCGCTCCAAGCTCCCCAGCCGAGTAGGACCAAGGAATAATTTCGACTACTTTGCTTATGGTGGAAAATTGTTATGCGTGCCTTTCTACAAGCACATGATTTTAAATCATGGGTTCATGTTGTTAATGGATATAATCCTCCAATGGTTACAGTAGACGGTGTAGTTGTTGCAAAGGATATTGGTGAGTATGAAGATCTCGAGATTCTTGCTGCAAAGAAAAATTCTGACGAATTAAATGTTATCATCAATGCCATTACCCCAGATCTTCAACACCATGTGAATACGTGCACTCGGTCTAAAGATGCTTGGGATATCTTAGAAACCGTATTTGAAGGAAATACCTCTGAAAAGGAAGCTAGGCTTCAAAACCTAAATTCTGATTGGGAAAACCTTCATATGGCTGATGAAGATTCATTGGGTAGGACTATTCCTGAAAAGGACATTGTGATAAAAATTCTCAGATCGCTGCCAGCTAGATACGATTCTAAGAAACATGCCATCGTTGAGGGAAATAACCTCGAAACTCTTTCCAGAAACACTCTTGTTGGAAAGTTAAATATCTTTGATCATGAGCATATATCCAAAACTGGAAAGGATATTGCATTCAAAGCATAAAAGAACACTAAACTTGATAAAAGTAAAAGTGTTGGCAACTCTGTAGTTGATCCCATTGAGACTGATTCATCAGATGAAGATCTTGACAACTCAGTCTCTCTGATCACAAGACAGTTCATAGATCTTCTTTTGAAGAGAAGTAAATGGTTCACCCGAGATAAACCTAGATCACCATTTAAGCCTCATGACCATGTTCCACCTAAAAACAGGGATATTGTCGACACTGATGATGAGGATATGCCACAGTGCTTCAAGTGTAAAGGTTTTGGACACATTGCTAATGAGTTTCCAAATCGTAGAAAATACACTAGGAACAAAGGTCTTGGTGCAACTCTTGATGAAACATCTGACCACTATGATTCAAATGAAGATGAAAAATCAATTGTAGCTCTCCTTGGCGAAAATATTAATTTTGATAATTTTAGCAATACACACATCAATCTTGATATTTTTCCTGAAGAAACTCCATCGACCATATTAGAGGATGAAATTGATTTTACTCTTTCTACTGAAAAATATATCTCACATGTTTCAGGTACTTCACTTTGTCTAGTAGCATGTTCAACTATGGTGCCTGAACCATCCTCCTAATTGACATGTTCTTATTGTACTCTTAAGGGTCGTGAACTCTCTAATTGTTTCAAGTACAAACATAAAGTAAGATATGTCAACAAATTACAACGAAGAGAAAATCAATTAGCTAACAAGCTCAAACTTGTTCTAAATATTAATCCATCCGAGATATGTAAACTTAACTCATCTCCTAATAAGTTGATTTCTAAAGAAAAAGTTAGATCTCTACAAAAAAAGAACTAGGTATAAACAACCTATGAAAAAGGGTGTTGAGAATTCCATACATGAATCGCATGGTGGACAGATTATTGTTCAGCCTAACGTAATTTAATTGTGTTGAAGGTGCATCTTATCTCATGTGCCAGAATTCAAAGAGACAAGAGTTGTACATAATCGGGTTTAAGGATCATAAAATATTTTTCTTTTTGTTTTATGGATTTCTATTGCTATTTTCATATCCTCAAACTGTATTGAAAAGGTTGTTTAATTATTAAAAGGGGGTTAAAATCGACATTTATACCCTCTTCAGGGTTGTGTGTGTTGATCGTGCGTGAATCCTACTTACTCTGTATATATGTTCCGTAACCCTACATTCCCTTTTTCCTTCCCTAAAAACTTTTTTATCTAAAGATTGCTTGTGGAGCTAGTTTTGTGTATTTCTTTCACAATCCCATATTTTAATAGAGACTCCAAGCATCATATCATTTGATGGAAAAGATGTTAATATGATTTTTAAGCCATTAGCAATGAAGGAAAAATATAAATCCCATTCTTCTACAACTTTGAAGAGAAAAAAAAAAGAATATGAAGAAACCAAGGGCTAACACCTCAAATCTTCAGATATTTTCTGGTGTTCTTGAAGACTTAAAAGAAACAAGGATGAAGATTCAACAAATTAATGATATTGTTCTAAGATCTCTTGAAATTAAGGAGGCCCTGGTTCGGCAACAGTCAAGAAGGTTTGTTGGAATTGACTCCTTTATTCATGAACCTTATATTCCAATGTATGTTGACGACAAGGAGTTCGAGGGCGATAAAGCAGTTTTCAAGAATCTTAATGTCTAGGAAACTTCTTATGAGAATTTATTCTTATGTTTTAAGAATGATAACTAGGGTTTGGAATAAAAAATATTATTATTACACATAGCTATTTCAACGATTTTCATCTTGCAATGTTTTTAGAGTTATTTAAATTCTAAGTTATTTGGAAGATGATTCTGTAGTATTTATTAGTTTTATATATTGCAAAAAATATTTTATGGGGTATGTTGTGATTACTCCCGTGAACTATGATTATCTCATATATGCTCAAAATTTAAGTCTATTTTTTATTAAAATTCAAATTTTGATAAAAGAAAGAATGAGCTTTTGAAAAAATCCGCAATATTGATCTTTTCTTAATCCACTTTTATGTGAAAGTACTGCATGGCTCCGTAAGTTTTCTTATGTTGAGCATTTCCGATTAAATTAATCAAAAAGGCCTTTTGTAGTTAATTTGTTCGAGATTTTTTTTTTTTTGATACAAATCCATGTGGTTTGTTAACGTCCAAAGAATTCCTTCTTTTCTTATAAAAGTAAGGTCGTTCATGTTGTTTTATTGGGAATGACATCAAATGGGGGAGAGTTCTTAATTGAACTTGTGTTTAATTGCTAAATCTTTGTGGGGAGTGCGGCTATGGAATATTGCAGGAGTTATCTTGTATCTTTATAAACTCCATAATGAATACACTAAGTTTCAACTATGTGAAATCATCGAAACAAAGTTGATATGTTCTCTTTTAGTCATGAATTGTCTCTTTCACAATTGATATGTTTTCGTACCTTTTCCAATTTATACTGACAAAAAGGGGGGAAATTATTTGGTAGTTCACACTACATACATATGGTTTACGGATCATTATGTAAGGGGGGGTGGTTTTCACTGTGAGATGGAAGTATTGACTAAGGGGGAGTGATACATATCACCATAGTATTATTTCAAAGTTGTGATGCAATTGAACTTTGATTCTATATAATAATACTATGAAACTGTATAACAATGATTGAAAACATCTATTTTCTTATTATTATGGCTACGGATATTCAACAACAATGATGTTGAGTTGAACACGTTCAGAATTGTTGGAGTACTTGGAGTAGCAAAGAAATCAAGAAATGTTGAAGAGCCAAGGGAATCAAACATGATAGATGAGAAGCTACAAAGTTTATTTATTTTGTATCCATATGTATTGATAGTTTTGTCACTAAAATTGACAAAGGGGGAGATTGTTAGAGCACTTCTCGGTCGAACTTGCAAGCGTTGCAATCTCAAGCTTGTTTGTCAAGTTTAGTTGATCAAAACTATATGCTTGATTTCTAGTCTACTTATAGCTATGTCTCAGATTAGGATAAAATGTGTAGTTGATCTTTAGACTTCACGGCATTCTCCAATTGAAGATGAAGATCTACTAAGGATCTTGGAGGAACTTCATCGACAAAAGGTATGTGAAGACTAAAACTTATTTATCACTCAGAAGTCTATTCTATTTGATCTTCTAATGAGATTAAGTCGTATAACTATATAGACTTTTACGTTATACACATTTGATATTTCGAGCCGAGTTTATCTCGCTTATCTATTTCTCGAAATATATGTTGGAAATTTTTTGCTTTAACTATGTTTATCGTATTCTTGAAAATTGCCTTGAACATCTTACATGATTTGTGTGAGACAATCATTTGATGTTAACGTGTAAAGTTTGTATTGATCATTCGATCACTTAAAAATTACTTGAAGCTAATGGTATGTGTGAGATTACTATTTTCGCCTTCTAAAGATATTTCAATGATTGAAATGAGAGTTTAGAACAATTACCTATGTATGGATGCAACACGGTACGCATACCTAGTATGAAAACATGATCATGTGAAAATTGCCTTGAACATCTTACATGATTTGTGTGAGACAATCATTTGATGTTAACGTGTAAAGTTTGTATTGATCATTCGATCACTTAAAAATTACTTGAAGCTAATGGTATGTGTGAGATTACTATTGTCGTCTTCTAAAGATATTTCAATGATTGAAATGAGAGTTTAGAACAATTACCTATGTCTGGATGCAACACGGTACGCATACCTAGTATGCGAACTGTTTTGTAATGATTCAAGTCCGGGAACCTTGTTTGCGTACCTAGTATTTGAACGGTTTTACCAGAGAAGGTCTAGGAACCTTGTTTGCATACCTAGTATATGAAAGGTTCTACCTGAGTTGGGTCCGGGACGGCTATTTGCGAATCGGTTTTGCAAACAGTTTAACATGCCAAGGTCCGGAGCTGCTGTCCGCGTACCTGGTTGGCGAGCATAGTAAAATCGATAATGTATGATTTTCATACTCATGAACTAAAGCATTTATGAATTAAGGAATACAATCTTTGCAAACCATGGATTAATTTTTATAAATCGATTCTTGTATAAGTACTTTGTACGATTACGAATCAATCAGATTTTGTTTCAATTTGTTCATATATATTTCTATGAGATAGTGAACAATTGAAAAACTCTTTGTCAAACACAATTAGATTCATTTTATTATCTTTAATGATTGATTGATCATCATATTTGATCTAGAAGTGCTAGATGAATATGGATAAGACAAAAGTGTTCATATGGATAACTTCGCTTAACTGTTATTGAGCCAACTCAATATACACGTTTATGTACGGTTACCCAAATCTAAATGAAGGTATATTTCATTTGTGCGTAACAAGCTAACACCATCTAACGTTGGATATTAATTTCTTAATTTCTAAGTAGACTTAGCTTGAATCTTAAATCATGATTTTATTTAACGGTGAATATTGAACGCTTTGTTACTAAGCTATCTCATCATTGATTGTAAGCAACCCCGATTTGAAAAACTATATAAGGGAGAACTCTGGCAACTGGAAAACCTAAACCCGACACTTTCATGTGTCATCGTTGCAAACTAGATTTGATTCTCCTTTAATCTAGGTTTTTCCAAAACCATTATAGGTTAATGACTTGAAGACTTCATTGGGATTCATGAAGCGAAATCCAACTATTTTCTCTGTAGTTGCGTATTCTGATCTTACTTGTTATATCATATTCAGTTTTATCTTCTCTAAGATTTACTCTAGATTTATCTCCGATGGGTAAGATATAAAAAGTAATTATAATAGTTTTTCATCTTAGACTCTTGTGCAATAACTTTTTATGTTAATCAGTTGGGTTATTGTAAGGTGATTGATATTTCTATGCTTCTCTTCGGGAGTATAAGACCGGATTATCAATTGGTTTTTGTTCACCTTGATTTTAATCGAAAGACAGAACAAAAACCGAATAAAGAATAGACATATATGTTGGAGACAAATTTGTTTATAAGTCTTCGACTTTGGGTCATAGCAACTCTTAGTTGTGGGTGAGATTACCTAAGGGAATCAAGTGCGCAAAATCCGGCGTGGTTCTAGAGGCTTAAGGAACGCGACTGTACCTTAATTGGTATGATACATGGTTAGGGATCAACTACATTCCAGCCCGAAGTTAACTTGTACTGTAGTAGGCTAGTGTTTATAGCGGATTAATACAGTGTGGTGGTCAAAGCTGGACTAGGTCCTAAGGTTTTTCTGTATTTGCGGTTTCCTCATTAACAAAACTTCTGGTGTCTGTGTTATTTATTTTCCGCATTATATTTGTTTATATAACTAAAATATCACAGGTTGTGCATAGTTCAAACTTTTGATAAATCCGACCTTGATTGTTGGATATAACTTGATTGAAACTTGGGGGCATTGGTCTTTGGTACCATCCAAGTTATTTCTCATATCAATCAAGCTCACGGATTTGTATCTATTGTATTGAGAAATAAAGATAAAGCTCTTTGATATACTCTTTATTGAAGTCTTACTTTTAAGTTGGTGCTCTCGGAATTATATTAGAGTTTAGTCCATACAGATTGCCGAAAGAACTATTGGGTGTGGTTTTTATACCCTCGCATTTTCACCTGTCTAATCCATAACTGCAAGGATTATCTGTATATCCATCTCGTCCAAGTTATGAGCCATCTTGATCAGTAATGTTGACACCTCCCTGAATCATCCATCACTATATCTTAGAATCAAAGCAATTATACTATAGTTAGTACTCACATCACATGTATAGTTAATTTTCATCCCACCAAGTGGGGTATTAGCCAAAATTATTTTGGTTTTTGATTATTCTGGTTGGCCTTGGTTCCAAATATTCAGCATCCTTTGTTCTATTCATTTTCCATCCACTGTCTACAATAGTATGAGTTTTTAGAGGGTTTGGGGTGATATTCCTCAATAATTTTTCCCACCTAGTTTTACAAATGTACAATATTGTAGTGTCACACATGCATCCCACTTTCTCATTTCATCCTCGCTCCAAGATGCGGGAATAATATCGAAGGCCTTGGACATGTCAAGTTTTAAATCCATAATACCATATTTGTTTTATTTTCCTTTTCATAAAATGAACAAGTTCATACACAATAACAACATCATTTTGGATGTGTATATTGGGAACATAAGCTGCTTGGAAGGGGATATAATATTACTGAGCAGAATTTTCATTCAATTGACTAATATTTTCGATCTGATTTTATAATTAGTATTGCATAAAGATATAGGTCAAAAATCATCCCGAGAAGAGGGGTTATTGACCTTAGGAATTAAAGAAAAATATATGATTTTTATTTCTTTGAGAAAATGTCTTGATTCAAACAAATATTTTTTTGGTTTACCAGACTTCATTCTCAAATATCTCTATGTTTTGTTTGTTGAAACTTGGTAGGAAGCTATCAGGGCCCGGTGCAGTTCATGGAGCTTTATAGTTTTCTTAATTTGTTGTATAATAATGAGACTCATTTTTTTTCTTCCCCATTAGAGATACAAAGGCTTACGCATTTGAGAAATTCTCTACTTTGAAAAAGACGAGAAGTGGTACTAATGGTCTTAAAGTGGGAAACAAGAAGATCCTATAGCTGAGTCCAGTTATTGGACCATTGACCATTACTGAGTTTAAGAGATCTAATATGATTAAAAATGTTGCCTTCTATTATATGAAGTATGATTAAAGTTAGTATTTTTCTCGTAAGTTTTAATAAACTCAACTCTGGATTTTTGGGCAGAGAAATCCTCTTGGATTTTTTCCCAATGCTCAAGATCTTGCTCAACTTTTTTTAAAGTTTCAGTATTCTGAGTTACATGAGGGTTGGTATACAGTGACTGGAGTTGAGCTTATAAATTTTTAACTTTATGTTCAATGTTACCAAAGTGACTTAAAATCCATTTTTCCAGGTCATGCTTGACATATCCAAGTTTATTCACAAGTTGGGGAGGTGGTGATCCTCTAATATCATTGAAATATGCATTCCTAATAACCTCGTGATTTGTGGGATCATTAAACCAACACTTGTCCCCATAGAAATTTAAATTTAATAATTGATCCCAACAAAAAATATCTACATGATGAGTAAAACATCCTCGCATGTGTTAGAGCATTTCTCGGTCGAACTCACAAGTGTTTCTATCTCACAAACGGGGAAAATTGTTATCAGTCTGAAGTCGTAATACATGTACTCAATACACGTAGCAGAGTAGATATATGTCGACAAACAGATGTTCGGTATGCATATTAGTATGCACACCTTTAAAAGTCTGTAAACTCGTGAATCCGGATAGGTACGCAAACCAGTATGCGTACTAGAAAGGAACTGTTGGTTATAGAACCGGTTTGGTATCCATACCAGTACACGTACCAGAAAAGTTTTGTGAACTCCGGAACTTGGTTATGTTTAAATGGTATCCATACTAGTACGCTTACCAAAATAGTTATGTGTTAACTCCGGAACTCGGTTGTGTTTAAATGGTTTACATACCTGTACATGTACTGAAAAAGTTATGTGAACTATGAAACTCGGTTATATTATAAAGTATACATACTTGTACACGTACCATGACATAACCATCCACGAACAAGTTAAGTACTTGTACTTTGTACGCCTACTTACCATGTCGATTAAATATTTATTCACATAAAATTATTTCTCCGAGATAATTAGCATTTGAATAATATTTGCTCATATTTATAATACACCATAGACATATTTGATCACTTGATTATGTTTCGAGCTAGGTCTTAAGTGTTTATGTAAATACTCAAGCTTATAGTTCAGTTGGCTAGCTTCGGCTAACCATTCATGATCGCGTTCTTATACACGGTTCGGTTACGGTTCATCCTAACCAGAGTGTATATCTTGATTATGTAAATCAAATTCAAAGATTCATCTAACGGAGGATATTGTTTGCTTGGTTCCAAAGCTATCATAGCTTAAACCTAAAGCAGATATTTGAATCCCGACACTACTTTTTGGTGTGTCCTTTTTATGGTTTATTGACTACAAAGTCTTCATAAGGATTCATGAAGCCAGGTCCAGCTATTTTTTATCTGATAGCTCGAGTATCCTGATCTTGATCGATTTTTGAGTTTCTCACTTGATCAAGATAAATACTAATCATCAAAGTTCTATTCGTCTCAAACTTTGTTGATTCCAAAAAATTTATCTTGTGAGGTGAATAATAGTCTAGGCTGCACTTCGGGTTGGATAAATCTGGATTTTGAGGTTAGCTAGACTTTGTCTATTGCTATCGATTTCCACTACCTTGATCTTTGATCAAAAAGGAGATCACATATATAGGATTATATGTGGGAGGCAGATTAGCTTAAAGTTTTCAATTGAGTTGAAGGAACTCTTAGTTGGTGTGATGTCATCTAAGGGAATCAATTGCGCGAAGTCCTGCTGGGATTCAAGAGGCGTAAGGAACGCGACTGTAACTAAATTGTTGTGAGGGTTTAATTCGGTCTCAACTACATCCTAGTCAAAACTTAATTTCTAGTAGGCTAGTGTTTGTAGCGGCTTAATACCGTTTGGTTTTCAATCTGTACTAGGTCCCGAGGTTTTTCTGCATTTGCGATTTTCTTGTTAACAAAATTTCTGGTGTACGTGTTATTTTTTTCCGCATTATATTTTGTTATATAATTGAAATATCACAGGTTGTGCGTTGAATCGATCAATTGGTAAATCCAACCTTTGATTTTTGATTAAAATCTATTGATCCTTGAACATTCGTCTTTGGCACCGTTCAAGTTATTTCTCTTGTATTCAATCAGACTCGTAAATTCTTATTTGTTTGATTGAAGATTTAATCGAGAAATTGAGATATAACTCTTTGATATACTTTTTATTAAGATTGAGTCTGACTGTCTAGTTGATTCACTTGAAAGTATATTGAAGTTAGTCCATACAGATTGCTAAGTGAAATATTGGGTGAGGTTGTTATACACCCGCTTTTTCACTAAATGGTGATTTTCTCTTGTCTCCTCCTGAGCACTTGAGACCTTCTTCGGAGGCGTTCTCAGACCTTTTTATTGGTTTTTTTTTTGTTATAGACCTTTTTATTGGTAAGGATGCTCATTGGAACGAGGGAAAATTTGATGCTCATGATACTGATTTGTTTCTCAATGTTGCTTGAAAACTTCTGGTATCTAACCTGATGCCCCTCACAATTGACAGATAACTGTAGATCAAACCTCTTGCAAAACTGGTTTATTTTGTTCTGAGAGGGAGGAATATTAATTTTTGTGTCCTTATTGTTCGACAAATGATAAGCGTCATATGAATTTCGAAGAAAACTCCTGGTTTTCCTTGTCTTATTTCAAGGATTTGCAGTCAATTTAGCATTATGGCTGTCGAAACCAATCTTGGAGGACCAAAAGTCTTAACCATGAACATCGTCAAGAAGATGGCCATGACCCCTGCAGCACCAAACTCAGAGCTCATCCTTCTTCAACAATAAAATGAGGTTTTGAGAGAGCAGCTGGACTATGTTTAGACATCTTTTCTTGTACTGGCTGAGAAGTTTTACGAAATTTCCAGAGATTATTATGAGATGAGTGATTAATCTTAGTAATCGCAATATTGGTTTTTGCCTTGTCTGTTGATCTACTTAAAACTATTGCTTTAATAGTTGTAATAACTTTTAAGTTTTAGCCTTGAATGATTTTATCTTTCAATTAAACTGCTAAATGTGTTAGATCCATAAGAAGTGCATATTTTCAAAATTTATCTCTATTATATGTCGGTATGAAAGTATTGATAAAAGATAGAATCAACTTTTGACTACAAATGTTAAGCCTTTTACGTCATTATGCAATTATTTATGGAAGAAAGGATAAAATTTTGTTTACAAAGATTAAGTCTATTATATGTCATTGTGCAAATAGTGATGAAAAATAGAATAAATCTTTTATTATTCTGCAGTATTGGTCGTTCCCTGATCCACATCTTTGTGTATGTACTGTGCGGATCCATAAGATCTCTTATGTGAGCAATTCCGATTAAATTAATCATGGTTTCTCTTGTGGTTAATTTAATTGTGGTTTTTGGATACAAATTCATGTTTTCATGTGATTTGTTAATGTCCAAAGAAATCCTTATTTTCTTGTGAAAGTAAGTTCGCTCTTGTTGTACTTTCGGGAATGACATTTTATGGGGGAGAGTTCTTAATTGAACTTGTGCTTAATTGCCAAATCTTTGTGGGGAGTGCGGCTATGGAATATTGTAGGAGTTATCTTGTATCTTTATAAACTCCTTGATGAATACATTTAGTTTCGGCTATTTGATGGCATCTAAACAAGTTGGTATGTTGTTCTTTTTTGGTCATGAAGTATCTCTACTAAAATTTCATGAGGATCCCACTAGTTTTCATACCTTTTCCAATTTATATTGACAAAAAGGGGAGAATTAATATGTAGTTCACACTACAAATACATATGGTTTACGGATCATTATGAAAGGGGGAGTGGTTTTCATGTTAAGATGAAGTATTGACTAAGAGGGAGTGATACATATCACCATAGTATTGTTGTAAAAGTTGTGATACAATTGGACTTTGATGTTGTATAATGATACTATGACACAATATAACAATGATTGAGAGCAATTTTTTTCTCATTGTTATAGCTACAGACCTTCAACAACAATGATGCGGAATTGAACACATTTGGAATCATTGGAGTACTTGGAAGTGATGAAGATTTCGAGTAATATTGAAAAACCAAGGTGATCAAGCATTTGGATGAAAAGTTACAAAGTTTATTTATTTTGTAATCCATATGTATTGATAGTTTTGTCACTAAAATTTACTAAGGGGGAGATTGTTAGAGCACTACTCGGTCGAACTCGCAACCGTTGCTATCTCAAGCTTGTTTGTCAACGTTAGTGATCAAAACTATAAGTCTTGATTTCTAGCCTACTTATAGTGATGTCTCGGACTAGGATAGATTGTGTAGTTGAGCATTAGACTTCACGGAGTTCATCAAATGAATACGAAGAACTACTAAGGCGATCTTGTGGAACTTCATCAGCAAAAGGTATGTGGAGACTAAAACTCATCTATCACTTGGAAAGTATATTTCTACTCTACCTCCTGTATTGAGACATAAGTCGTATTACTATATGGTTTTCAATTATACATATTTGAGATTTCGAGCTGAGCTTAACTCGCTTATATATTTCTCGAAATATGTGTTGGTAAGCTTTCGCTTCAACCAAATTCATCTTATATTCTTGAAGAAAGTCAAAAAATGATCATGTGAAAATTGCCGAGTAACATCTTACATGGTTTGTGTGATACAATCATTTGGTATAGACTTGGAATATTTCTTTATGATTATTTCAATAACTTGAAAATTGCTTTGATGCTAATAGTGTGTGAAAACGGTGTTAGAGCACTGCTCGGTCAAACTCGCATGCGTTGCTATATCAAGCATGTTTGTCAATGTTAGGGATCAAAACCATAAAGTCTTGATTTCTAGTATACTATAGCTAAGGTATAGGACTAGGATAGAAAGTGTAGTTGAGCTCAAAAACTCCATGGCAATCATCATACAAGACGAAAAACTACTCAAGGAAACAGTGGATCTTCATCGACTAAAAGGTATGTGGAGACTTGAACTTATCTATCACTCAAAAGACTATTTACTCTATCTCCTATATTGAGACAAAAGTCGTTTTACTATATAGACTAAAGATATACATATGTGACATTTCGAGATAAGTATATCTCGCTTATCTATTTCTCGAAATATGTGTTGGTAAAGCTTTCGCTTTAGACAAGTTCATCTTTGCCTAGTGATGAAAGTCATGTTTGTTTCAATCACTTTGGAAATTGCTCTGACGAAAACTAGTTTGTGAATAACAACTATATGACGTCCTCTGAGAATGTTTCAATGATTGAAATGAGAGTTTAGACAATATAACCGCTGGGGGATATAAACATTGTTGTGCTAACACATATATGTATAAGTCCTTATGCACTTGAACCGAAGTTTGCGAACTTTGTTGATCAAGTGAAAACTGGAACTTGAGCAGTCAACCCAGTCTGCGAACGAGCGTAGTTCTCGAACCCGAGAATTTCTGCTGGAGTTGAAGCCAGACCGATACTAATTTTCTTGTAGTTGTGGGATCTAATCTTGTTGTTTTTATTGTACGAGTACAATTGTAATAATTGGCTTGATATTTCTATCTCCGATAGGCAATATATAAAAGTAATCACAAACATCTTCGTCTCATCGTTTGTGATTCCACAATAAAAAAAATCGTTGCGTCGATTAATACTATTGTGAGGTGATTGATAAAACTGAGCTATTCTTCGGGAATATAAGTATGGTTTTATTGATTGGTTCCTGTTCACCTTGATTTATCAAAAGACAAAACAAAACTCATAGGTTTATTCGTGGGGGACGAATTTATCTATCTTGTAGACTTTTCTGTGTGAGACAAATTTGTTTGCTAAAGTCTTCGAATTTGGGTCGTAGCAACTCTTGGTTGTGGGTGAGATCAGCTAAGGGAATCAAGTGCGCAATATCCTGCTGGGATCAGAGGCGTATGAGCATAACTGTACCTTGGATCAGTATGAGATTGATTGGGGCTCAACTACTGTCCATACCGAAGTTAATTTGGAGTAGGCTAGTGTCTGTAGCGGCTTAATACAGTGTATGTTTAATCTGGACTAGGTCCTAGGGTTTTTATGCATTTGCGGTTTCCTCGTTAACAAAATTCTGGTGTCTGTGTTATTTCTTTTCCTCATTATATTTTGTTATATAATTGAAATAATACATGTTGTGCGTTGTTCAATCGATTAGAATATCCGACCTATTGGTTATTGATTTAAATCGATTGATACTTGTTTTGGATATTGGTCTTTGGTACCATCCAAGTTATCTCTCTTTGATTAGACTCACGAATCATATTTGCTTGAGTAAATCAAATCGAGATATTGAGATAATAACTCCTTGAGTATTTTCTATTGGTTGAGTCTAGTTGATTCTCTAGAAAAACATATTGGGTGAGGTTGTTAGACACTTAGACCCCCGCTTTTTTAATTGGTATCAGGGCAGGCAAACACATTAAACCTGATAAGTTTGTGTTTGTTCGGTCCTTGAAATTTGTCTCATGGGAAATTTCTTTGGAAAATTTGCTCTTGGCATCTGTAACGCACACCAGAAATTCTTAAAGATTGATCAAGATCTATTATGGTCAAAGCCTCTAATCCCTCATGATAATTTCATTTCATCTGAGAAGGAAGTTTTAGATGATATGTGTCAATCTAAAGAAAAAAATAAAAAGGAGGGGAGATTAAAGAAACGTTCATGGCGCTCAATGATATGGAATCTCACGAGAACAACTACCGATCTCTATGAGGAGTATTATCATAATGGATCAGCTGATAAAGATCTTTTCAAAGCGTTCGAAGATGTTTTTATATCCTTAGAGAAACTTAATTATGTTAAGTCTAAGAATCACTCCAAAAAGGGATATGTAAATATTAAACCTTTAAATAATATTGTACAACCTAGAAAATGGAAGAGTCCTCCTTTGAGGCATATCAAGCAAAGGAATGGAAGCTCAGACTCCCCTGATTATTATCATTATGTTACATGGACTGTTCACACTGATCAACTAAAAATGTTGCATGAGAATTTCTCTGCACATTATGCCTCTTGGTAACAAGACTGGCACTACCCCATATGTATATATCTTGAAATGGGGCAAGAAATGGTTGAATCGTGTACATGTTTCAATTTAAGCTTTCTAGTGCATCCTTCATGTTGCGGAATGCATAATTCTCGATATGCAATTGTCTAAACAAAGCCTCCTTTAGTTCTTTATGGGCTAAAGTTCACAAACGGGTCCAAGCTCATGTTTGGTCTTGTTAAAAGTAAATTCGCATACTCTCTTCTTCCTCTCACCCGTTCGCGTACGTGAACTTCTAGGTTTTTGTGTGTTATCTCCATTAAAGACCTTTTTGGAGAAACTAAGAGAAAGGGTGTTGAAGATTCACTCCAAGTAAGTAAATTCCTCTTGTTCCTTTCAATTTCTTGGATCTCATGATGAATTCTAAGGGCTCAAAAAGGATTCCCAAAGTCTCAAATATAGCTCTAGTATGGATCCTCCTTGTGACCAAAATTATCTTAGAATTAGGTTTGTGGATGATTCATGTGCTAGAATTTTTGATAAGATTTCATCTAAATGTTTTATTTTAGAAAAGAAATTGGATTTGTCTAGTGGACATGATGAGGATTTAACTTGTTTCAAAAGGTTCAATCTTGAAAATATTTTTGATGGTCTTGGTCAAGGTTTTGATTCTCTAACAAGAATTTTCTATGCCAACATCCATGATGTTGATCTTGATAAGATGGAATTCAAATCCATGATAAATAGAAAAAGGCTTCTTGTTAATAGAGAGTTAATTTCAAAGATTACCAACATACCATTGGGAAACGTGCATCTCCATAGACCAAGTGATGAACGTCCCTCATGTGATGATATCTCTTTGGGGCTTTGTGGTAAGAAGGTATCATGGAATCAAGGGAAGTTTCCTACTAATGATCTTAGTATTTCATTAATGGCATTTGGAAAACTTGGTATTCCCAATCTTTGTCCCTCCACAATTGAGAATTCTTGGTGGAGCCATGAGTTTGCTGAATTAGTCTATTTTCTTGAATCGGTGTTCAAAGTCTTGATATTTGTGGATTCATTATACATAAAATGGTTACAATGACTTCTTCCATCAAGATGTTAGGCTATCCTTGTTTGATTAGTCAAATCTGCCATGATAGTGGTGTTGACACAATTGGCAACTCTCTTGGAGTACCCAAACCGGTTCGTTCCTGTACCTTCAGGCGCATAAGGGAAAATGTGTGCAAAAGATAAAGAAATGCTTCTTTGAATGAGTGTGACCCTACCACTTTGAGTTTACTTCAAAAAATTCACAAGGGAGTGTGTAAAGTCAATTCAAGGGTCAAATGCGTTCAAGAACAATTTTCGGTGGTTGCAACTAAGTTTCCCGAGCTTAAGGAAGAGTTGAACACAATTCAAGCTTCTTGGAGTATCTCCGATGAAGATGATGAGTAATGCGTTGAAATCTAGTAAATCTTCTAATTTTTATTTTTTGTTTAGAAGAATAACTAGTGTTTTGGAATAACCATTATTGTGATCACACATAGCTATATTCAATGTTTTCATCTTCTTGTTTTTAGATTTTTTGGTTTAAAAAACTCTAAGTTTATTTGGAAGATGATGGTTGCAGTATTAATCTTTATGGTTTTCTATATTGCAATATTTTGATGGGATATGTGTATTTACATCCGTGAACTTGATTGTCCCATATTTTGTCAAAAGTAAAGTCGTCCGTGAATTGATATGCAAATATTGATAAAAGGATGAATAGACTTTTGACAAACACAAAAGTTAAGCCTATATTGTCAATTATTGATGTAAGATAGGTTAAAATCTTTTGTGATTCAAGGATTATGTCTATTGTGTGTCATTGTGCAAATGGTGATGAAACATAGAATGAATCCTTGTGTTAACCACGGTATAGATCCTTATTGATCCATTTTTTATATATTACCGTGAAGGCTCCATTGTGTATCTCATGTTGAGCGCGATACAACTAAGTCGATTTCTTATTGGCATGGTTGGTTGTTCCATGAGATGCTATATGTTGAGCATTAAGAACTAAATTAATCAACTTGTGTGGTTGTTTAGTTTGTATTACATAAGTTTTCTTATGTTGAGTACATGTACGGTTTAGGTTGTCATGTTATGATAATCCTAGTCGGGGTTCCATAATCTCTTGTGTTGAGCCCAAATGAACTAAATCAATCATCTAGTATGGTTATTTAGTTAGCACTCTGAAAGTTTTTCTTATGTCGAGTGTGGACAATTAAATTGATTACTCTTGTAATTAGTTTGGTTGAGTATGACAATTAGATTATTTGCCAGTTCTCTTGTGATTAATTTAATTGATTTTTTAAGTCTCTAAAAGTTTACTTGTGTTGATCATATTTAGTCAAATTAATCTTGGTTCGTTTTGGTTAATTTGATTGAATATTTCTTGTTGGATTCCAAATTCATACTTGTATGTAATTTGTTGAGTCTAAAGAAATCCTTCTTTTCTTTTGAAATTAAGGTCGCTCTTGTTGTTCCTTAGGGAATTACATATTATGGGGGAGAGTTCTTTTGAACTTGTGCTTAATTGCCAAATATTTGTGGGGAGTGCGGCTGTGGAATATTAGAGGGGTTATCTTGCATCTTTATAAACTATTTGATGAATGCATTTAGCTTCGGATTTATGATTGCATTTAAACAAGATTATACATATTTACCTTTGGTCATGAAATGTCTCTTACGAAAATTTCATTTGGATCCCGTTCTTGTACCTTTGCCATTTTTATTGACAAAAAGGGGGAGAATTAATTTTAGTTCACACTACAAATACATATGGTTTTCAGATCATTATGTAAGGGGGAGTAGTTTCCATGTGAGATGGAGTATTGACTAAGGGGGAGTAAAGTATCACCATAGTATTGTTGTTGAAGTTGTGATGCAATTAGACTTTGACGTTGTGTAATAATATGATGATACTGTATAACAATGATTGAGAACCGATGCTTTTCTCATTGTTATAGCTACGGATTTTCAACAACGATGATGCTAAACTTACAACCTTTGGGATCATTGGATTACTTGGAAGTGACGAAGATTTCGAGTATTGTTGAAGATTAGACATGTGGAATAGGAGCTACACAGTTTATTTATATATTTTTTGTATTCCATATGTATTAATAGTTTTGCCACTAAAATTGACAAAGGGGGAGATTGTTAGAGCACTGCTCGGTCAAACTCGCATACGTTGCTATATCAAGCATGTTTGTCAATGTTAGTGATCAAAACTATAAAATCTTGATTTCTAGTCTACTATATCTAAGGTCTCGGACTAGGATAGAATGTGTAGTTGAGCTCAAGAACTCCATGATAATCATTATACAAGACGAAGGACTACTCAAGGAACCGGTGGATCTTCATCGACTAAAAGGTATGTAGAGACTTGAACTTATCTATCACTCAAAAATCTATCTATTATATCTCCTATCTTGAGACAAAAGTCGTTTTACTATATAGACAAAAGATATACACATGTGACATTTCGAGCTGAGTATATCTCGCTTATCTATTTCTCGAAATGTGTGTTGGTAAAGCTTTCGCTTTAGCCAAGTTCATCTTTGCCTAGTGATGAAAGTCATGTTTGTTTCAATCACTTTGGAAATTTCTCTGATGAAAACTAGGATTCCAAATTCATACTTGTATGTAATTTTTTGAGTCTAAAGAAATCATTCTTTTTTTTTTGAAATTAAGGTCGCTCTTGTTGTTCCTTAGGGAATGACATATTATGGGGGAGAGTTCTTTTGAACTTGTGATTAATTGCCAAATCTTTGTGGGGAGTGCGGCTGTGAAATATTAGAGGGGTTATCTTGCGTCTTTATAAACTCCTTGATGAATGCATTTAACTTCTTCTTTATGATTGCATCTAAACAAGATGATACATATTTACCTTTGGTCATGAAATGTCTCTTACGAAAATTTCATTTGGATCCCGTTCTTGTACCTTTGCCATTTTTATTGACAAAAAGGGGGAGAATTAATTGTAGTTCACACTACAAATACATATGGTTTTCACATCATTATGTAAGGGGGAGTGGTTTCCATGTGAGATGGAGTATTGACTAAGGGGGAGTAAAGTATCACCATAGTATTGTTGTTGAAGTTGTGATGCAATTGGACTTTGACGCTGTGTAATAATACGATGACACTGTATAACAATGATTGAGAACCGATGCTTTTCTCATTGTTATAGCTACGGAATTTCAACAACGATGATGCTAAACTTACAACCTTTGGGATCATTGGATTACTTGGAAGTGACGAAGATTTCGAGTATTGTTGAAGATTAAACATGTGGAATATGAGCTACAAAGTTTATTTATATATATTTTGTATTCCATATGTATTAATAGTTTTTCCACTAAAATTGACAAAGGGGGAGATTGTTAGAGCTGCTTGGTCAAACTCGCATGCATTGCTATATCAAGCATGTTTGTCAATGTTAGGGATCAAAACCATAAAGTCTTGATTTCTAGTATACTATAGCTAAGGTCTCGGACTAGGATAGAAAGTGTAGTTGAGCTCAAAAACTCCATGGAAATCATCATACAAGACGAAGGACTACTCAAGGAACCGGTGGATCTTCATCGACTAAAAGGTATGTGGAGACTTGAACGTATCTATCACTCAAAAGACTATCTACTCTATCTCCTATATTGAAACAAAAGTCGTTTTACTATATAGACTAAAGATATACATATGTGACATTTCGAGATAAGTATATCTCGATTATCTATTTCTCTAAATGTGTGTTGGTAAAGCTTTCGCTTTAGACAAGTTCAGCTTTTCCTAGTGACGAAAGTCATGTTTGTTTCAATCACTTTGGAAATTGCTCTGACGAAAACTAGTTCGTGAATAACAACTATATGACGTCCTCTGAGAATGTTTCAATGAATGAAATGAGAGTTTAGACAATATAACCACTGGGGTGTATAAACATTGTTTTGGTAACACATATATGTATAAGTCCTTATGCACTTGAACCGAAGTTTGCGAACTTTGTTGATCAAGTGAAAACCGGAACTTGAGTGAGCAGTCAACCCAGTCCGCGAACGAGTGTAGTTCTCGAACCCGAGAATTTTTGCTGGAGTTGAAGCTTGGTTTCAGTCCGCTAACTGACGGAATTTCTCGAACCCGAGAATTTCTGCTGGAGTTTGTGAACTCCAACCGGTTACTTAAGTCCGCGAACCCAGTACGCGAACTTGAGTGGTTATGTCTAAAAACGATGTTCGTGAACTTATTTAAATTATCTATGGAATGCTATTGCAAACCGTGGCTTTATAGTTCATGAATCGATTCGAGTGAATCACATCGTTTTTGCTTCAATTGTGTCTTGTGTAGTACATAAGATATCATAGCAATTGAACAGCTCTCTAACTAGTTCATTTGAGTCATTTGGACTAGTTACGGTGAGGAAGAATATGGTTGATATGAAAGTTGTCATTTGGCTAACCATTTAATTGACTAATCTTGAACCAACTATTGTACACATTTAGGTACGGTTACACAAACCCAAAATCGTCAATTACATGTGTGTATGGCAAGCTAAGTTTTCGATCTAACGGTTGAGAGATATTAGCTTGTATCTATTCAGGTTTTCATCTAACAGTGAATATGGAATGCTTTGTTACTAAGCTAACATTGATTGCAAACCCTGATTTTAAAGAATATATAAGGGAGAACTCTAGCAACTGGGAAACCTAATCCCCACACATTCTGTGTGATACTAGTTTGCTAAGCTAGAGTCGATTCTCCTTTAACCTTTGGTTTTCTTCTTCTAAAACCAGGTTAACGACTTAAAGACTTCATTGGGATTGTGAAGCCAGACCGATACTACTTTTCTTGTAGTTGTGTGATCTGATCTTGCTGTTTCTATCGACGAGTACAATTGTAATAATTGGCTTGAGATTTCTATCTCCGATAGGAAAGATATAAAAGTAATCACAAAAATATTCGTCTCATCGTTTGTGATTCCACAATATCTTTTTTCGCTGCGTCGATTAAGTCTATTGTGAGGTGATTGATAAAACTGAGCTGTTCTTCGGGAATATAAGTTTGGTTTTATTGATTGGTTCCTATTTACCTTGATTTATCAAAAGACGGAACAAAACTCATAGGTTTATTCGGGGGAGAAGAATTTATCTATCTGGTAGACTTTTCTGTGTGAGACAGATTTGTTTGATAAAGTCTTCGACTTTGGGTCGTAGCAACTCTTGGTTATGGGTGAGATCAGCTAAGGGAATCAAGTGCACAGTATCCTGCTGAGATCATAGGCATAAGAGTATAACTGTACCTTGGATCAGTGTGAGATTGATTAGGGTTCAACTACAGTCCATACCGAAGTTAATTTGGAGTAGGCTAGTGTTTGTAGCGGATTAATACAGTGTATGTTTAATCTGGACTAGGTCCCGGGGTTGATCTGCATTTGCTGTTTCCTCGTTAAGAAAATTCTAGTATCTGTGTTATTTCTTTTCCGCATTATATTTTGTTATATAATTGAAATAATACAGGTTGTGCGTTGTTCAATCGATTAGAATATCCGACCTATTGGTTGTTGATTTAAATTGATTGACACTTGGATATTGGTCTTTGGTACCATCCAAGTTATCTCTCTTTGATTAGACTCGCGAATCATATTTGCTTGAGTAAATAAAATCGAGAGATTGAGATAATAACTCCTTGAGTATTTTCTATTGATTGAGTCTAGTTGATTCTCTAGAAAAAGAACTCGGAGTTGTCCATACAGATTTCTAATCGAAATAATGGGTGAGGTTGTTAGACCCCCGCTTTTTCAAACGGTTATTGTATGCACTAGCCTATTGTATGAAATTTTCAATGATTTAAATAGAGTTTAAACCTATTGGATTACGAACATAATATGCATTCATGCATGTATGTGATCCATGACCGGAGCTATAGTATGCATACCCGTATACGTACTTATAGTTGTGTAATTCCGGGTACCAAGTACACGTACCGGTACGCATACTTGCGTCAGGTACAAGTCCGGGAATTTCTATTGGGTTTTGGAAGTGTACTTAGGTATGCGTACCCGTTCGCATACTGTCGAACCCAAACTCAAACCGGCTACTTAGGTATGCATACTTGAGTGGTTAAAGTTCCAAAATCGGTTGGCTCATAAACTAATACATTTATATATTAAGAAATGCATTCTTTGCAAAACGTGGCTATAATGTTCATGATGGATTCAAGTGAATCAAACCGGTTTTGCTTCAATTGTGTTCTTGTATACTTCTATGAGAATATAACAATTGAACAACTCTTTAACTTGTTTCATTTGAGTCATTTGAACTAGTTATGGTTAAGATGAATAAGGTTGATATGAGAGTGTTCATATAGCTAACATTGATTAACTATTGTTGAGCCAACATGGTGTACACATTTAGGTCCGGTTACATAAACCTAAATGAGGGTACTTTTTATTTGTGTATAACAAGCTACGTTCAATCTAACAGTGGAAAGATATTATCTTGAATCTAATCAGGATTTCATATAACGGTGAATATTGAATATTTTGTTACCAAGGTAACTTAGATTGCAAACCCTGATTTGAAAACTATATAAAGGAGAACTCTAGCAACTGGGAAACCTAATCCCCATACCTCCTGTGTGTAACTAGTTGCATAAGCTAGAGTCGATTCTCCTTTAACCTTAGGTTTTTCACGAAACCCTATAGGTTAACGACTTAAAGACTTCATTGGGATTGTGAAGCCAGACCCAACTATTTTCTCTGTAGTTGCGTATTATGATCTTACTTTTAATATCGTGATTGAGTACTATCTTTAATAAGATTTTCTCAAGATTTATCCCCGAAAGGTAAGATTGAAAAGTAGTCACAAACATATTCGTATCATCCTTTGTGATTCCACAATATCTTGTTCTGTTAATCGATTGGGATTATTGTGAGGTGATTGATATTTCTAGGCTGTTCTTCTGGAATGTAAGTCTGGTATATCAATTGGTTCCTGTTCACCTTGATTTTATCAAAAGACGGAACAAAACTCATAGGTATTTCTGTGAGAGACATATTTATCTATCCCAATAGACTTTTCTGTGTGAGACAGATTTGTTTATCAAGTCTTCGACTTTGGGTCGTATAAACTCTTGGTTATGGGTGAGATCAGCTAAGTGAATCAAGTGCGTAGTATCCTGCTGGGATCGGAGGGGTAAGGAGCACGACTATACCTTGAATCAGTGTGAGATTGATTTGGGTTCAACTACATTCCAGTGCGAAGTTCAATGGTAGTAGGCTAGTGTCTGTAGCGGCTTAATACAACGTGGTGTTCAAAACTGGACTAGGTCCAAGGGTTTTTCTGCATTGGCGGTTTCCTTGTTAACAAAACTTCTGGTATTTGTGTTATTTCTTTTCTTCATTATATTTTGTTATATAATTGAAATATCACAGGTTAAGCGTTGAATCGATCAATTTGGAAATACAACCTTTGGTTGTTGATTGAAATTGATTGATCCTTGAATATTGGTCTTTGGTACCGTTCAAGTTATTTCTCTTATATTCAATCGGGCTCGCAAATTCCTATTTGCTGATTGCGGATTGAATTAAGAGAAAGAGATATAAAACTCTTTGATATACTTTTATCTATATTGAGTCTAACTGTCTGGTTGATTCTCTTGAAAGTATATTGGAGTTTGTCTATTCATATTGCCAAATGAAATATTGGGTGTGGTTGCTGTACCCCCGCTTTTTCATAGAAGATACATAGCAATCTAAAATCCTAGTTACTTAGCTTCAGCAGTATTCTTATTTTGATATTATCTAACAGAACCGAAGTTCTCAATAGGCGTTTGATACTAGATATCCTAGCAGAACATGCGTTGTCTTTAGGACTAAATCTAATATATCTTCTTAATGGTTCACAATAACTTCTTCTACCAATCTTTTAACTGCAAAGACAAGATTACTTTGGATTATATTCCAAAAAGTAAAGGATTAACACTGTTTGGTAACCAAACTCACTTTCTAATCACAATGCCGAAATATATGATAAAAGCACATTTACAGATCTTCCATTTTTAAGATCCGTTTCCAGATCCGAAGCTCCAATACAATGAATCACAATGCCGAAATATATGATTACCGTAATAATCAATCTTGATTACAAGGTTTATGATAAAATCACAAACAACTTGTTGATCTCAAAAGGCTTATGTTTATCAAAAATAAATAACATTTTAATACCGGAAAATCAAGTCACAGAAAGTCACACCAAGATCAAAACACAAAATAAAGTCTCCAATCTTCGATTTAATCTTCAAAGTAACAACCTGCAAAAAGAAACTTGATTCCTTATTGATTTGTCGCACGGAACAAAGTCTGTTAATAATGGAAAATCAATGAATCTATCCTACAGATCTATAAAAACTTGGATTCATAGAAACGTTAAATCTTTGATCTAGTTTGAGCGAGCCTTATATCAGAAGATAAGGTTCTCAAGAATAAACAAACTAGATGCAATCAAAGTTTTAACAACCGTTGGTCAATCAAATCAATAAGCAAAAACTAAAATAACAATGCAAATATTTAGTTTCCCACCAACGGTACTCGTAGAGCTTCTTGATCCCACAAAAGTCTTCAAACGAGCAGTCGTAAGAGATTTCGCCTAATTAGGATACTTTCCTCTCTGGATAAACGACTCCACTAAAAATAACAAGTATGAAGTTTGCCTGGCTCTTAGGATAGTTTGCTAGAAATGCAAACTTAGGTATTTATAGACCAAGGATATTTGGACACCAAGGAATTTCCAAAACCGAAAATATTCTCAAGATATGCAATGAATGTCAAAAATAGGTTTTCATAATTCCAATAAATACTTGTCCAATATTTCTGAAATCTCTCAATAGAAAATTTTCAATTAGTAAATGCACATTATTGATTTTTATTCTCTAAAGCTATGCATTAATTGACGGTAATTAAAGCATATAAAACCAAAAACCTTAATTAAAAGTTTCTTAGTTTATTTAGGCACATGATCACCTTGAGTACCAAGGAATATCTTCGAACAATAAATGAAAGGAGTTACTGCTCATGTTCAAAGTATATTGACATCTTTTGGCTGCAAATCCTTATTTAATATTTATATAGATTTGCTTTCTTGGGATCGGTTATACCACACTTCCAAACAAGTTTATAATTGGTTTGCATGTATACCAAGACTACTATGTGATTGATCAAATACCAAATCACATACATGGGTTCGGATCGGCTCTTCCAATCACTAAGATCGGTTATACCTTAATATGATACCTACTTGTGATCGGTCACACCAGTCCCAGTTACAAGAATCAGTTCCATCTACACATGGTATCTACTTGTGATTGGTCACACCAGTTACCAAGACCGGTTACACCAATTACAAGGATCGGTTCCATTTACACATGCTATCTAGCTACTTGTAATCGGCCAGGACATTTACCAGGTTCGATTACACCAATTACAAGGATCGGCCACACAACACTTATGATCGGTCACACCAATTACTAGGATCGGTTACACCAATTACAAGGATCGATCATACCATCTCATGGTGATTACTTAGGATCGGTTACACCAATTACCAGGATCTATCATACCAAATCATAAGTCTAGGCATTTTGATTACTTATACCAAGATAAATAACCTGAGTTAACATCGTTTTACCATCTCACACATTTGGGTCATCCAAAATATGCAATGAATAGCTGGGCCAATAAGCCTGTTGATTTCCCTTTCAATTGATAAAACAATTTCATGAATGTACTTCCTTTAAACAAATGTAAAACATTATTTCCCAGCACCATAACCCATTCGCATAATCATAACACTATATACAAGATTATGTCGATGTCATATCTACGAAGTTCAAAAGATAAGCATTATACTTCATAATTCAATAAATTCCTTGACACTTTGATCATAATAATATGATCAAGTCTAATACTAGAGTATCATATATAACCTCGCATGTTATGTGTTCAATCTGAAAGATTTGAAGAAAAAAAACAAGATAGAATTGGAACAAGTCAAGTCTGTAGTTACTAACCTCAAACTGAAGGATTATGTCTTCTTTGTCTTCAATCCATCTTCAGATCTTCGTGAGTAACTGAAGCAAAATATTTCTATTATTTCTAGCCTGACCTAATGAAGTTGATTGTACTTCACTAATTAAGCGACTCGAGTTTTGGAACTAAATATGACAACCAAACTTGACATACCAACGCTTGGTAGGTTCAACCGAGCTCTAACAAGAGGAAAGGTATTTCCTTTTGGATTTAACGTTTTTTTTTTGTCTTATTTGTATGGTTTTTTTATTTGGGTTTTTTTTTTCTTTTTTCATTAGTGCTAAAGTTTTTTTTTTTTAAGTTGCTTCTTCTTCTGGTGAGAAAGGCTTGGTGATGATGCAACTTTTATTCTTAATTAAATCATTAGGAAGAAATACCTTGCTTAAGGAAGTCACTCGTTGTTAATGCTAGAGTCCAGCTGTTTCTGGGTGAAAACTATCTCTGTGGGTTTTGGTAATTTTGGGGTGTGTGGATGAGAAATGAGTTTAAACCTTAAACAAATGCACTGCACGGGAGTGATTTTGATTCGAGAGATCAATCTATACAATTCTGGCCTAAACCATGAAATGGTCGTTCCAGACTTGCTTTGGTCACAAAGTGAAGGAGATGGAGTTGATCTTAGGGAGGGAAGCGAAGAAAGTGTTGAGATTGTGAAGGTGTAGGATGTTTATGACTTGTAACATAAAGGTGAGCAGGCTTATGAATAATGCAAGAAGGCTCTTGGTGTTTCGAATATAATTTTATTAACACTTGATTTCTGTATGTCTTGTCTTGGAAATAAGGAGGAGAACCTATTTATACAAGTCATTTGAGCCTTATTCACGTCTCTCGTGGGAAGTGGAGGAAGTGGGGTGATGGAGTCGTGTGTTAGTGATACACGATCAGTCTTGCCCATTTATCCCGTCATCACTAACCGTCCATGACTTCCTGACACATTCTTGTGATGGCGCGCTGCACACTGTAAACCGCCAGACCAATACCCCAGTATGTATCCCCCAGTTTGTAACATGATTGATGTCTCGAGTGTGTGTGGGTCGTGGGACCCACATAAAGTAGCATGTAATGCTAGATTAAATAACTAAGTTATTTAGGAAGTCGATACTTGTGAAGTATCTTGCGTATTCTATGAAGGTAATGCATTGAATATATTCAGCATGTATGAAGTATCGATGTTGAGCGTCTTAAAGCATCATGTACAACCTACTTCATGTGATGGTTTGGAGGTTGCGCAAGCAAGTCATCCCTTGGCCGAACACATGGTGTGGTAGGGTGGCGGATGGTAATCACCATGACACCTCATTGACAAGTTAACTCCTGCCCAGGGTTGTATAACCAAGCAGGTGAAGTTGAACGGACGAGATGATCTTGAGACACTCATCTGCGACCGTTAGTGGAATTAGGGTTTTTGAAGAGGTGCGCAAGCATCACTCTTCAGATTGGTCGAATCCAAGCTTGGTATACAATTTTGGCAGGGCCGATCATACATGCGTGTAGATGGAATGACGGTGTAGGCACCCATGCCTCATTGTCTCGTGAAAGTGTGATCTAGGCCACTCAATTTGTCCGGCGAAGTTGAGTGATCGAGATCAGTTTGCGACAGAAATCTGGTGCCGCAAAAGCCGCGCTTCATGCCAACTTTGGGCGCGCGTTTCAAGATGACCAATCTTGGTCGATTATTCTGGTATACAGACGACGAGCTGGTGTACACATCCATACCTTAATATCCCATAGAAACATGATCTAAGCCACTCAATTTTTCCGGCAAAGTTGAGTGGTCGAGATTAGTTTGCAATTGGGAGGTGTGACCACGCCTAGTTTAGGCATGAGAATTGAGGCAACCAGGCATGATATGCCTTGGATGATCGGGTGTGGAGATAGATGGGCCCACGACGATCATGTTGATACGCACCAGACCTGCTTAGTCTAATCCTGGACTCTTCATTCGTGCAAGAGAAAATGGACGTTCGCGATGTTCAAACCCTAATTAGGGTTTCACCGGTCGTGCGTCATGCCTTGTTTAGGCGCATGAACTGGAACGACTAACTATAGTTGGTCCTGACCGATCAGTCATGTATATATGTGGGCCCACGGTATTTGTGTTGACATGCTCTAGGCCCTTTGAGTCTACATCTACACCCTCCATCTATGCCTGCGAATGGAAGTATTAGCAAGCTATGCTACCCTTTTGGGAAGGCCGACCTTGCGGGGTCCGTATTGGGTCGGTGGTGAATATTCCAATACCTTCCTTAAGGGTTATGGATCCGACCTAAGTCGTCCAATCATGCTGGTGAATTTGGATGGTCGTGATCGTTTCTGAGACTTATGTGAACAGTCCAGATTCAAATATGCTCGAGCGGGTCAGTATAACACGCCGAGAGACGATTCTCTTTGTTAGAGAATGGTGTAGCCTGTATGGGTATTTCGTGCATGCCTCACTATTGATACTTGGATATTCATGTTACTCTGCTGAGAGTAATAATCATTCATCATGCCGCACCAACAATGAGAGTTCTGCTGAGAACAACACAGGAAATACAAGGCGTTTCATGCATTAATTAATAATGCCAAAATTCACAGAATACTTGGGAATTGTTGCTACATGATCCATTCTAGGTGAATTAATAAAGAGAAGAAGTATTCATCACTAATCAAATAGCTTTATCCTTTACAGGATGTCGGCATAAAGATTGGTTTTATAACTTTAGCCTTTAACTAAAATCCACCATCAACATTAAGTCCCCTTCCTAGCACATGATGGTTACACTATTGTGGGGTAGGCATTAGACGGCGACAAATACATGGGAGAAAACGAGGTGGAGGAAGCTTACCCGGAAAAACTTTGATCGACCGTTAGCAATTGCCCCTTGCGAACATGCGGCATGTGTACGGGACTTTGGAGGGACCAGCTTCATTCCTTGCTCTGTTTTAGCATTGCATTGATTTTTCCAATTTGGACGTAAGCTCTAGTTCTTAGACAAACCTTTTTCACTCTTTGAGAAAGCCATCAGTGCATGCTGGTTTTCCCGTGCTTGTTCCGCTCGAGTGTCAGCCTTGCCTGATCGACCCTGCTATGCCTGTTTTATTCGAACGTGGGCCTGCCATGTGTTCATGTTCTCCCATAGCCGAACCTTGACATAATCAAATCCCCAAGATATAATTTGGCTTATTTTTGGACCGGATGCGTTTCTTCCTATTGCACGTCAGCTGCCTTCATATATTCGATAAACATCCACTGATTGTTATCCCGCATTTGCAGCCTTTGCAGACGGTAAGTGATGACTCCTTTTTTCTCTGGGATCTTGTTAACTCGTGAAATATAAAGAAGACGCCGAGTCTTCTTCCATAGCAGGATTATTTTTTTTCTTTGTCCCAGGTATTGCTCTACGTATGTTATATAGCTTGACCTGCTTGGTGATGATTTTTTTTAACATAATCATAACCTGTTTTCGCATAATAGAGGCGGCTGGAAAGGACTACTCTGGTGTATCTCCCGAAAGAATCTTCGAAGTGAATAAACCTGAGACTTATGGTGCGTTCTAAGAGGTGATAGCTAAAATTGATGTTCCGCTTCTCGAGGTTGATCGCACCAGAAGGCATGAGAATTCTGTGCCTGTGTGTCGCTCGAGAACGCGTTCGAGATCTTCTGGATTTAATCAATAGGGATGAAAAATGGAGGCTTGGGGAACTGTCGTAACCACCGGTAAAAATAAGAGCTGAGAGGTTTGTTGCACGGCTGAAGAGGCGAAGAATCGAACATGAACGACGTCTACAGGAAGATATGAGTGATTATCCGATCCGTGATGGTGTGATCATTCTTGATTCTGATACGGACGAGCCTGAGCTCCCAAAAGTTGTCAGCATGATCTCCAATGTTGCAGCGGCTCTTGAGGAAGATATGAAAGTTGCCCCTACTGAGGACGTTGTGGATAACGTTGATGCGGAAATACCCGAAGTGGAAGTTGAGGCAGATCCGTAGGAAGAAGCAGTGGCGACTCATGATGACGTCGAGGCAGACTTCAACGGTGGAGAAGATACAGTCGATCTCCTTCATGACTAAATCTTCATGTTGTTTCTCTTTTCTTCTTTTCTGAGTATTTCCCCGTAATTTTGTGTACACTTTTCTCCTTGTACTCAGTGGAGGCTGAGTTTAAGATTTTCTTATTTCTGCTTGCTTGTTCGAACAAGTTTCTTATTTTTGAGATCAATCCTTTATTGAAATTGCATCTGAGTTTTCTCGGGCACGGTGGTGTGCCTTCATATGATTGCATGTGATTCTTGTGAAAAGAGAAGTAATACCATAATAAAATACCACAGACCTGTCTGCGCTCTCCTGGCATAAGCTGGGACAGACTGTCCAAGGTGCTTTCTTTTTCCTTTGCATACACTCTATTCCTCCAACGTTTCCCGAAAGGTGCGAAGTGTTTTCCTTTTAGGGTTCTCTGGTTTAATCTGGTGGGTAATGATGATGACTCAGGTTGAACCTATATTCTTATATAGGGGTAAAAATTTCTAAAAGGAAATAATACTTTGATTAATTGAGAAATTGGAACCCTAATAATTATGAATGCAAGTAACACAATCATTTTGAAGAGATTAAAAAATAGCATGGAAAGGGAAATTATTGGGGGAATGTTGGAGGAACTACCACATAATGCTGGAGAGGAAGAGTAGCACAACGTTTCTAGGTGCGGTAGGGTTTAATCCATCGTGAGTGGATTGTCATGCCCTCCAGCTTGTCAGCGTTGATGATCTTGCAATAGCCACCTAGGATGACATCTGCTACCAAATATGGTTTATCTTCCTTTGTTGCCAACAAATCAGATTGGTTATCCATTTTCACCGTCACGTTTCCAACTTGAAATGCGGTCCTCTTGGCTACCATGTCTCCAATTTGAAACGGATTCGGACTTGGTATAACATCTTGTTTTTGGGACACGTTATCTCTGATTGCTTCTAATCTCTTAGAAAAATGTTTAAAAGGACCGGCACCCCACTCACATCTCTTAGGGGCGGTCAGGTTGTTGATCGAAACAAGTCCCCGAGTCTCAGCAAGAAGAGGTTTTACCGTTTGTAAAAGAGGTTGTCCAATGAGACTTACTTGGGATCGGAACCTTTTAAGGTATGAATTCGGGCTTTCTCCTGGAAGTTGCGTCATATTTGCAAGGTGTCGATATGGCAAAAAATAATCTCCAAGATTTGACGGCTCGTTGGAGATTTTTTCAGGTACCGAAATTGGCAAAGGACTCTCTCCTAATGTTGCTTTGTTGTTGTATATCCACGGGCGTCACAGGATCATGTCGTAATTCAGATACTCTTTCACTATGTAAAATTTAGCTTGTGTTAGAGCATCACCGATTTTAACTTCAAGATCAATGCATCCATATGCGTCTCTGAGTTCTCCTTATGGGATCCTAATCACGGTTGGGATGCGGGTAGCCTCTTGTTTTGAAATTCTTGCGGCCCTCAGAGTCTTGATAGTGATGATGTTGAATTCGGAGGCTGCATCAATCAATGTGATGTCGAACTCGACATCCTTCAAACGAGTGATGGTCAAGAGTCCCCAGTTCTCTTTATTTATCGTATATTCAAGGAAAGACTGTGGCTTTGAGACAGCTTCCTTCTCTGGATACAAACGCCTGCTTGAAACGACATGGTTGAGGGATGCGAACATGTCTTGACGTTGTCCCTTGGAAAGGTAAAAGATTTCACACAAATGATCCATCATAGACTGTACAGTCTTGCGGACAGAATCCCCCGAGAACATGCAGCTCTTAATGGGAAGAGCATCCCTGTGAATGCCTTCGTTTCCTAACTGAAGCTCTCCTGCTTCTACTTTTTCTCTGAAGATTTGCTTTAACTTGTTGCAATCTTTGGTCGGGTGATGGAAGAACCTATGGTAGCGGCAGTATTTGGGGTTCGCCATCTCGTCCTCGGTCGGTGGGCGTATGATAGGTGATAGATTGATCGTGTCATCTTGAATCCATGCTTCTAGGAGTTCTACGACTTCATTCATGGGAAAGGGGAAGTTTGGAACTGTGTCTCCGGATTCTTGCACGAGAGCACTGTCTGCTCCCTTTCGAGATGAAGTCG
The DNA here is from genome assembly GCA_023529315.1 of Papaver bracteatum. Classification (NCBI taxonomy): domain Eukaryota; kingdom Viridiplantae; phylum Streptophyta; class Magnoliopsida; order Ranunculales; family Papaveraceae; genus Papaver; species Papaver bracteatum. The sequence goes on from JAJJWX010001945.1 coordinate 4,127,629, forward strand.
TATGTGATGGTGCTGCATGCTTGGGCGGTTATTCTGTTGTTGACGCTTTCCTCTTTCATCCTTTGCCTACCACACTCACAGAAGGACTGGTGTTGTATTTCTTATTGATGAGACGCCTACTTCCTCGTCTTTCACACGCATCTTCATTGCGGACGATCTTAGTTCTCTCCAACAATGCTGGGGATGTCGTGGCCGATCGCTATGCGGCTTCATGGAGCTCAGAAAATATTTGAAAGCCCAAGTTCTCTAACAAAGCACGTTATATGGGAATCATTCCGTTAATGCATAGCTCCACCAATTGGCGTTCGATGACATTCAGATCATGATAATCCAACGCCTGAGTCCTAAACCTCTTAACGAAGTAGTTCGGATGTTCATTGCTCCGTTGAAAGATTCTTCCCAAATCTGAAATGGTGACCTGCTCTGACACGAAGAAATATTTCCTGTAGAAGGCACTGACCATCTCACTCCAATTAGATACACTGTTAGGTGCAATGTTGTTGTACCAAGTGTATGCTCTCCCGGTAAGTGTATTCGAGAACTCTTTCAGGCGGAGAACATGATTGTATTCGTGTTCTCCTAAAGACTCCAAAAATAGAGAGACATGTTCACGAGGGTTACCAGTACCATCATAAAGGGAGAATTGAGGAGAGGAGTAACCTCTTGGAAGGTGAACCCGTTGCACATCTTAGGGGTATGAAGGCTGATGCTGGTGTATGTCCGCTGTATTTCCTTTGCCCTGGTTTTGGAGGAGTCGCTCCAAGTCCTCACGCGTAATGAAGTTGGATGGCTGGTCTCTTTCTCTTGGGCGTTCAGGAGCGCGTCACGAGCTTCTTCATCCATGTGGGTCCGCTTCATTGAAGTGCCTACCCCGGGAGCATCAAACACGTTCCTTGTAGGCTCCAGGGGATGTCGTGGCCCCTGCGACAATCACTCGGTTAAAGTTTTGAGAAAAGTAAGTACCTCCTTTTGAGTCGCAGCCATATCTGTTTAGGCTCTAGAAAGAACTTCTTGTCTTTCCATCAAATCCACCATGGTGATAGGGGGTTGTCCTCCTCTTGTTCCTCCAGCCCCTCGTCCTAACGGAGGAGTAGCAGTTGTCCTGGTGACTACCGGAGGCGTTACACTTGAAGAAATTTCGGGATTTGCGGCTTCTCTGGCTCTGGTGATAGGAGGCGTCACGCTTACTGGAATATCTCCTGCTCCGCTGGTGTTAGTGGTAGAGGAGACGACTCCACGAGATGTATTGATCACGTTCTGCATGACAGCTCCACTGACAGGGACATCAATACCAAGAGTGTTGTCGGCGCTAGTTCCATTAGAGTTGATCGTTGATCCTGACCTAAGTTATACCATCTTGCAATTTGAACATATTGAAATGAAATTGAAAATTGATCTTGCAACCGAGAGACTAATTTCACACTGTGGTCACCAATTGTTTATGGGTGAAAACTATCTCTGCGGGTTTTGGTAATTTTGGGGTGTGTGGATGAGAAATGAGTTTAAACCTTAAGCAAATGCACTGCACGGGAGTGCTTTTGATTCGAGAGATCAATCTATACAATTCTGGCCAAAACCAAGAAATAGCCGTTCCAGACTTGCTTCGGTCACAAAGTGAAGGAAATTGGGTTGATCTTTGGGAGGGAAGCGAAGAAAGTGTTGAGATTGTGAAGGTGTAGGCTGTTTATGACTTGTAACAGAAAGGTGAGCATGCTTACGAATAATGCAAGCATGCTCTGGGTGTTTCGAATACAATTGTATTAACACTTGATTTCTGTGTGTCTTGTCTTGGAAATAGGGAGGAAAACCTATTTATACAAGTCATTTGAGCCTTATTCACGCCTCTCGTGGGAAGCGGAGGAAGTGGAGTGATGGAGTCGTGTGTTAGTGCTACACGATATGTCTTGCCCACTTCTTCTGTCATCAATAACCGTCCATGACTTCCTGACATGTTTTTGTGATGGCGCGCTGCACGCTGTAAACCGCCAGACCAATACCCCAGTATGTATCCTCCAGTTAGAGACATGATTGATGTCTCAAGTGTGTGTGGGTCGTGGGACCCACATAAAGTAGCATGTAATGCTAGATTAAATAACTAAGTTATTTACGAAGTCGATACTTGTGAAGTATCGTGCGTATTCTATGCATGTAATGCATTGAATATATTCAGCATGTATGAAGTATCGCTGTTGAGCGTCTTAAATCATCATGTCCAGCCTACTTCATGTGATGGTTTGGAGGTTGCGCAAGCAAGTCCTCCCTTGGCCGACCACATGGTGTGGTAGGGTGGCAGATGGTAATCACCATGACACATCATTGACCAGTTAACTCCTGACCAGGGTTGTATAACCAAGCAGGTGAAGTTGAACGGACGAGATGTTTTTGAGACACTCAACTGCGACCGTTAGTGGAATTAGGGTTTTTGAAGAGGTGCACAAGCATCACTCTTCAGTGACGAGGTGTCGAATCTCGCAAAAATAAATTTCTCTACTTCTCTTTAACTAGCAAGTAGTATAATTTAAGTAGGATCGTCCCAAGGGAGGAATGAAGTCTAAGTTGTTATGCAAATACTCTTAGCAAAGATGATTGTGTTGTAGAAAATCTGAAAATTGTAAAATGTATTCAAATATGAGATGAATTGATTAAAGGTTCATTCTAGACCAAGAAATTCAAACCAAATTGATAGATAGCTATGTTCTTCACATTATCATGTTACTAACAACCCTATAATAATTAGTACGCTCAACTATTCCGTTACTATCTCCTAGTTCACCGGATACGGAAGCGCTCGACTACCGGTTCCTACTTGCCAAGTTTCCTAGAGGTACGCTTACTAGGTTTGACTTAAACAAATACTCTAAGTTCTGTGAGATAAGGTTGCTCCTAGTGATGAACTCAAAAGCATGAATCACCTACTAGTGTTGATTTCTACATATGGACACTTAACAAAGTCCCATCATCAGTACCCACATATTGCTACTTGTGTTTATCTTCTCTAGACAATTACGGGCCGAAGAAAATCTAAACTAGCAAATAGATTAAGAATTAATGATTCAATTTCGAACTTAAACCCTTAACAAATAATCCATAGACAATATTAGAATAGTAGAAAATCAATCAATAACATAGATAAATGCAAGTGAACAAGTTATTTCATATCAAATGTAGATTCATATTTCAGGCTTCGAAATCGCCCTTAATCAAAGAGAGTTTTAGTTACTCATAATATTGGAGTTCATAATCAAATATAATAAATGAAATAATGAAGATAAAAATGAAACAAGGAAGCAAACCCTAGTTCCAGCTCTCTGCAAAACTCCAAGTCGAATAGAAAATACGTGATATCCAAAGTGTAGAAATTCTTCCCTTTTTGTAGCTTTTTCTCCTCAAACTAGGTCAAATCTCAAAAGCCCACATCCAATGTGTCCACCAAGCCCACACAAGAGAAACCCATATAGTAAATACGCCCCAAAACGTGCCACCGGAAAACTGTGATAAGTGCCGGAAGTTGGCCGGAACTTTGCCGACGATGACATCGAATCCGGTCAATCAACTCAGTTATCCCCGATTCCGTGTTAATGAGTCAGTCACCTTGTCACTGCTATTCTTCTCGTGTCACAACACCTGCAATTTCCAACTTCAGCACCAAAGGCGGCAGACTGCAGGAAACTTGAATTTCGTTTTAACTCCACATCATCTCCACCGATTCGGTCCACCACAGATTCATCTCCAACTCGAGCTTGCAATTTCTGCTTTTTCGTCATAGCACAAAGAACTCCATTGCCATTATTGCAAGCCATCCGTTGAGTTGCACCCTCCTTAGGCCATCTGCATGATCAGCCCATTCACATCACCTGTAGCTTCTCCTTCCCTGACCATGGCAGCTTCATACCTGCAATGCTCCAAAGCTCCCATCGCCTGCACTTTCTCCCTCGTAACTCAGCACGTCTTCACCATCTCGAGTTCACTGCCAGCAAGTCACATCAGTATTGCCATGAACCCTCAAGCATCTACTGGTTCCACCTTCTTAATTACCATTCAAAGGAATTTTTGGTGGGGTAAACAGGAGGTGGCAAAGGCCTTTACTTTAAGGAGTGAAACAGACTTTGTAAACCAAAAAGTGGACGAGCAATTGGATTCAGAGACCTCCACTCAAACAATATAGATCAACTTTCAAGAGTAGCATGGAGACTAACCCAATTCCTAGAAGCATTACAAAGTCGAGTTTTAAAAGACAATTTTTTTTGTAACACCCCGAGTTCCGGACCAGGGTCAAACCCGTATGGAGATCCGAACTCGAAGCCTTACGAGTCGGAAAGAGACTTATGCATTTATTTATTAATTTTGTTGCTAATTTAATTTTACACAAAACATAGTTGAAACTTTATATAACATGAATTGAAGCATATAAATCCACAAATTATCTTTAACAACATTTTCAACCAAACATATTATTTCAAACTACATTTCAAGCAACACAATAAAACAATTCAATCACTAGGCTACTCATTACTACCTTTCACTCCGCCACTCTGATAAATCTGCAAGGATGACAATTGGGGTGAGATGAAAGCTCAACATAATGCACCCCTATTCTCTAAAGATGCGGAAACAAAATCATTTTATCAAGGAATAACATACGATAAGAAATACAGTGCAACTTGAACGAATATATTCAACCAACAACATTACCTCACAAATATTATTTTCACTAAATCATTTAATTCATTTATTCAACCGTGAATTCAAAATATCACTATTGTTTCTAACAAATCATTTAATTAAGATTTCAAATAAGACTTCACAATAATACATCAACAAATCATCCAATTTATTTGTTCAATCATGAGTTCACAATACCAATATTATTTCCAACAAATCACCCATTTAGGATTCAACACACCAATTAACATCATCAATAATGTTTCCAACAACTCATCCTTTTAAGTTTCAAAACATGAGTTACATATCAATATTATCACCAACAAACCATGAGTTTACAATACCGAAATAATTATCAACAAGTCATTCATCAATGATTCAACATATCTATTCACGTATTAATATAGTCACAGCGAAACCATGAGTTCACGGTACGAATACCTTGGTTCGTACACCCATCTATCGTTTATCGGCACAGATAGCCTCCATCGATGGTCAGGAACAAAAGTTCCTATGGGGATCATACCCGTCTGCTCTCGGGGATCATTACCCGTTTCATTCATGGTACGAAAATCTTGGTTCGTACATCCACCTATCGTTTACCGGCACGGAAAACCGCCATCGATGGTCGGGAAACACAAGTTCCCATGGGGATCATTACCCATTTAATTCTCGGGGATCATCACCCGCCGTTAGCATGAAACATGTTCCATATAACGGTAAATCATGAACTCATTTCCTTTTATAAATAATTTTCATAATCAACACAAACAATCATGGCTTAACAACATGAATTTCTTTCAAGCATTTAAGCAAATACATTAACTATAGAATATTATATTATAGTTTTTGTTGGAATTTTGAATAGGAATATGAGCTAGTTATAAAGTGTGAATGGATGTGCCCACTCACTTAAGCCTTTTCAATAGGTAGTGTATTATCCCAAGGGATATGATTCTCCACTAAGGGTTGTAACTCATCATGAAAGGATTTCTCCAAGAGTCACTTCTAAACCTATATAAACCCCACACATTCTCAATTTCAAATATGTGTTTTTTAGAGTAAAAGAACTAGTACTAGAAATTTAAGAGTTTTCATGTGTCTTCAGGAGTTAAAGAAGAGTTTGTGCTACATGTATTCACGTTCGCTGTTCGGTGTTATCGAAGTGCTGCAAAAAAAATCGAGGTATTTTTGAATATTGGAGACATATGTGATATGCCGCTAAACCTGTAACAACATTATATACAGGGCATCAAATGTCTTAAGAAAAGAGATTACTCGCCTCAATACACCCAAGTAAGTTTGTATAAGTTTTGTGATTAATCATCTGTTTCTATCTTTGTTTTCTTGTTTTGTTATTGGTATTACGAAACGTAATGCATGTTACAAAGAGTTGTAACGGATCGGTGGTTAATACACGAGTCATATTATTGGAGAATCGGTAACGAAGATAATTACCCAACAGTTTTGATAGTGATAACTATATCTGATCGTCTTTAAATTTCATATGAACATTCCTGATACCATCATGTATAACATATCCAAATTTCACATTAAACTAACGGCTCAACCAAAAGAAATTGATTTTACAAAGTCATTACAAAATATAGGCAGATAGCATCATTTTACCAAAATATTCACCATAACTTCATATTAGTCTCAAATTAAGCAAACCCAAAGCACAATGAAAGATAATATTTATCTACAGCTTTTGTTAAGACCTCAAATCATTTTAACATCATTAAGACTGCCTAAGAACATCAAAACCACAACAAAACGAAACTGTCCAGAATTTCAGAAACTATCACCTAAATCTAAACAAACATTCAACGGTGAATTTGTGGTGTATTGTTCTCAAAATTTAATCATAGGTACCTAATCATGTTAGCTAACAATTTAAAAAGCCTGATCATCAGTAGGAGATATATTTGTGTGATTAAATTACTAAAACCCAACAATACAAAATAAACACCCAAAGAAAACATCAAAAGAGAAAGGGTTTCACATTCTACCTCAATTAGATCGATTCTCTACTTATTTGCATATCCTTATCTTCTAAAATAAACCTTAGCTTCATTTCCTTTTTCTCCATAGCTTTTAGTTTTCTCTCCTCTAACTCTCTCCCTTAATTTTAATTTACAAAACCTATACTAATACAACTAATAATAATTAAGTCACCTATTTATTATTTTATTTTATTTATTCCAATTGCCTTTTGATTTTTCTCTCATATAATACTAAAACTAATTAGGTTATTTTATCTCCACCTAGTTTTTTTAGTTCAAACAACCCATTAGGCTAAGGCTAAGGCAAAACAAAACAATAATCTAAGCTATCTCGTTAAAATACATGGTATTATAATTTTTCTAACCATAAACACCATCTTGGAACCAAGTCATGACCTACTAACTTTTGGATATGCAAGCATGTTCGAAAAGATCTAACAATAATAAAAACTAACTCAATTTGGGAAGTTAGAAAAAGAAATAACATTCGTATTCGGGAGGACTACTGGGTTCCTAACAATGGAAACCAACTAGCCAAACTTTTAGATATTATGAACTGCAACTACGTGAGTGATATTATTGGTGCCAATAGGGATTGGGATGTGAGCATACTATAATCTTTTTCCTCAAGATGATATCTCAAAAATTCAGTGTATTCAAACTATCTTATATACTAATATATACTAATATAAAGAAAAGAGGTGTTTTCATCAGTTTACAGTGAACTGACCAAGTTGCCCTTCCGTGTTTTTTTTCTCTTCTCCACTTTTTCGTCAATTTCAACCGTTTCAAGGGTATTTTCTGTTTCTCTTCTCCAAAACCCATCGAAGAACTTAAACCCTCCGGTTCCAGTTACTTCTAAAAAAAATTCTCAACTGATCAAATTGAACTCTCTTACACAAAGAACAACACTAACTTTATAGCTGATTCGAGGTTGGAGAAGAATTATTCAATTTCATTAGTCATAGCTCAAACTTAATTGCAAAATCCCTAAATCGCGGGATAAAAAAATTTGAAATCGTGGGATGAAAAAATTGAAGTTTGAGATTTCTATTCAAATCCTAAGAATTGAGTTAGAGGATTAGGATGTTTATTTACAGAAGTAGTTATGTACTTCGGAACCGAACTAGAAGATGGAACTTGGAACCGCAGAGTTTGAGGTAAGAATTGTGTTGGTCATCTTAATCTCAAATCCCCAGGATAAAGGGAGGTATATGTATGGATTTACCCGGACTGAAATTTTGATGAAAATTAGGGAAGTTTGTTTCTAGATGTGTAAATTGTTATGGTTTTTTTTTCAGAATTTACATCCGTTGAATTAATGGGTTTGTCTGTTTTTGCATGTTAATGTGGTTGTTGGTGGTGGTGAAGTACGCAGAAACCGAAAGAGAATCAGAGATAAAAAGAAGCATGTTTCAAATTTTGATGTGTATACTCAATAACTAATGCTTTTTCAATGCCAATATTTGTAGTTGAAAATTGATTGGTTGAGTCATATGAATCAGTCTGGGGTAAGTTGAAATTTCTATGCACAAGAGGTCTGCTTTTAGTTCATATGACTAAGTGTGATTGCATTTCTATTGTACTTTTCAGTATGAGTTCACGGTGTTGTCAATTTTGTGCTGTAAGTGGAAATATGCTAAGTCTTTGAGGTCTGAGGGATCATTTAGTAGAACATAGGAGATTTTAAAAAACAATGGTGTTCATAATGACTTCCATATGCAATGTAAAACTTACAGGCTTAATGCAATTCCATAATGAGTTTCTCTCTTAGTTTCAAATTGCTTTCGCCTGTTTATTGTATAGGTACACAATTGCCAGCATCAGAAGAATGTATCAGACAAAAGAGAAGTCATTAAAACAATTCTATCAATTTCAGGCATTGATGCAACCACAAAAAGAAAAAAGGTCAGTTGCCTTCCTCCTATGCGCTGAAAATTCTATTCTCAGAAATAACATCCTTTATATTTTTCGTTGCGGAACTGTTTTTATCATTCAATATTTCATTTGGGTAGCAATGATTCATCAAGGTGTTATGATGAATTTATATTTTAAGTTTTCGTCTTGATTTTTTATACACTTGGACGTGTATCCATATGCTCTGACCACTTCTTTGGATATGTTGTAAATATGAAATACCTTGAAGTGTGGGGAGGGCATCTAATTAAAGGTTTTTCTGAATGTTCGTAGTAGCAATAAAAGATTCGTTCTCTCGGAAGTTGTTAAGATTAAATTAAAATGTTTAAATAAAAATAATAAAAAGAAGAGAGATTCGCTTGGCCTAGGATTCCACCAAATTCCTATCAATAGGTTCAATTATTTATTTTTCAACAATTATAGCTCAATATAAACAAGGACTCTTATTTTTTTTTGCCAAGGTAGATTCTCGAAAGATTAATTGTATCCCTAAGCATAGATTATCTAAACAAAGCATAACATATCTAATTGAATGAAAACCAATTTAATCAAATCATAATTCTATTTTAATTAATGCAAAAGTCATATAGAAAAATTAAATAAAATTTACCCATGCGTAAAGTTCGGCTTCCTCCGTCAATCCAATGTTGGGGTTTAGCTCCTCATTATTACAAAAAGAATGAATAAAAATAAAAACTATTGTTGGTGGATACAGGCTCCCGGCACTCTCTCCCCATCCGACCGACTCCCATGGTCGTTATATATAGCATCAGAAGAACACATTTCCTACTTAATTTCATACACCATGTCATCACCCAGTAAAATTATGTCATGTGTCTAGTTCACCCAGTAAGATTATGCCACATCATCTACTCCAGCGCATGCATTCTTCTCGTCACCAAAGTAAAAGATATTACTCCGTTATACCGACTTTCATTCTTAATTGGTGAGACCCACAAAATTTAAGACACCGGATGCTTATTTCCACGAATAGTACTATGACTACATCTAGCCATGCAAAGGTAAGAATATCATTTTGTTGCCATTGTACGGATGATATCTTCCACGTAATCTGACTCCCACTCATGCTAGCCAATAAGGTTGATCCTATAAGGTCCACTAATGGTAAGATATTTATTTGTTCTCTTGAGTGTATATATATACATACTCCACTTTCCATTAGAGACAAAATTCATTCCAGTTTGACTTCTTTCCATGTATTGTCGTTCCGCATCCGCCCAAGTAGTCCAATATGTTCATGCCCAGTGGTTTCCAGGGTTGGCTACTTCCCATGAAATGAAAACACTTCCCATCTTGTCTATTTCTGAACGTGAAGAAGGTGAAGTGCCCTTAACGAAGCCTGAGGTGCCCATAGAAGGTGGCTGCAAATAGTGAAGAGGGTGCCCCTTAGCCAACAAGTATCTCCGGATGTAAATAACATTTTTTTCGAGACAATTCTACACAAGAGCTTATTTTTCCAAAAACAACTAAAACAAGATTATTAGTGATAAAATTGAGACCTAGCTAATATAAATATGGGTATAAAATGGTGCACTTACGTGCTTATCAGCATCTAAGATGGATATGGAAAAATCTCCTATTTCTACAGTCTACCTACGTACTGCTCACTCTTTTTTGCTTAAGTTTGAAAACTTAGGCAAAAACCAACAATGGCAGCTTGATGGATGGATATAGGTTTATTATTCATTATGCTTACATTACTCATACTTTTTATATGTGCATGTATGAAGCCATCGAGGAAAATTTATCGGGTTGGGTCAACCACGACATTTCATCGTTCATCACAAATCAAAGGCGTGTTCTGGAACTAAAATTTGGGTCCTTTAGATGAAGCGAACTATGGCTTTGGATATAGCGTAAGTGATATACTTTTAAAGTGATTACATTTATTAAGGTGCATTGCTCTTCATTTTACTCTTTAAGCAGTAAAAGTGTGTGTCTCGAGTACTCTTTTGACTGGTGTATTATATCCATTAATGATTTCAGATGGTCAATCGATCTATTTGCAGATATATTTTTGTTACGTTAGAAGGAACAACGGACATTAAGTTGGGTTTATTGGCGGAGAATTCCTTTATGAAGATTATTATACTTTTCATGGGTGTATAGGGTGGGATGTCAACCAAATGACTGCTACAGCTGAGGTCAGTTACACCAATCATCTACATATGAAAAAAGACAGTTGTATTTGGGTTCATTTCTTTGTTTTTGGATAGTGTAATTTTCAACTTTTAATTCAAGATTGTAGTGTTCATTGCTTGAGGAAATGAATGGATTTGCTTTGTTTTGATGATTCTGTTGATTTTAAAGAACGTAGTTTAGCCCTTTACTTGGCTTTGACTCTAATGAATTTGGCCACCGTTTAAGAATGGCATCCACAATGGTGAATCCCAGGAAGGTGTCTCACCTTTTGAGTGGAAAAAATTTGTCAGAAGATGATTCACAAATGGAAAACACATTGTAAGAAGTGACTGCCACAGTATAAGGACCTAATGATTTGTAAGCAGAGACAAATAGTACCTAAGGCTGCACCCAACGACGCGTAGCAGGGGATGTGTAGGGCAGGCGCATCACGCGGCGTGTTATACTAGTAATATATAGAGAAGATAGATTAAGATGGAACCATATTTTGACAGGAGAGTTAATCCTTGTACCCCAACCTTAAGGGTGCCAATTCGTCTAACAGTAGGTTATGGTAGGTGGTTTGGTCTCTAGATGTTGCACAAAGAGTTAAAATATTTGACTATAAAGTTCTCAATAATATGCTGCATATATAGGGGATAAAACAACTACAATCATTAAGTCGTGTCCAGAGCCGACCCTGCTGTTAAAGCAACTCAAGGGCGCTTGAGGCCACAAAACAAAATGGGTCACAAATAAAAAGTTCAATTACCCTTAACAGATTAGCATTATGCTCATTACGTGTCTGACATTTCAAAGAAATGGTATTATGCATGAAAGATTGGGTGACACTCGTCCAAGATGTGTCATGCCTTTATTAGAACGTCATGGGAGCTGTCTATATCTACACTTTTGGCATAATATAGTTGCACGTGATTTATTTATTTTTTTTTGTTCTATTTTTGCAGCGCTTCTCTACGGACCGAGAAAACAAACAAGGTAAAAACCGACTCTCACAGTTTTTTTTTGTTTTTTATTTATTTATTGATCCCAGTGGGTCCTGCCCTTCGGGAGACGTGCAGGGAGTGGTTTGTGAGGGGCGTTTTTTTGTGCGTAATTTTTCTCTCGATCTGCCGAGACTTTTTGCTATTTTTGTTTTTCTAATGCATATACATGCAACATGCTTCCTTTATGTTTTTTCTTTTGTGCATGGTATCTGTGTATTCCTACTTAATATACCTTTGATACTTATATACTCTCGTACATAAGAATATATGAGCATACATTGAATCTTAATTTGTTGTATTTCTTTGTTATGTTTCAAAAAATAAGAAACTTCATTTTCTTACGGAAAATCGCACATTTCCCATTCTTGGCTATTAAAATTTATAGGAGGGATCAGATTTTGAGTGTTCGTGGTGATTTTTTCTTAATCATGAATTCCCAACTAGTTGCTTATTAAAAATCTATATATCGATTATAGTGTGCAAATGGTGATTTATTTTTTCCTGACTAGCGGTGCTGATTTTCATTTTGTTTTATAATTTTCTTTCGTATCGTCCACAACTTATTTTTCGATAGAGGCCACCAAAAAGCCAGGACCGGCCCTGGTCGTGTACTGTGTGTAATGTGTGTAACTGCAGTGGAAACTCTAACACATATGCTAATTACTTGTCCTTTTGCCAGGATTGTCCGGTAACTAGTTTATTTTTGCTTAGTCTAATCTCTATGGGCTAGATATCTAGCTGCTAGATTGATCATCCACGTCAGTTAGGACAACCTCCTAAGTCCTATGACATGGCGAATCAACCACCAACTTTTACAGACTGGGCGTTAAGTTAGAAAATGAAACTCATAGAATGGAATGAGGAATGTAGTGATATGGAAGCAACATGTGCAACAATAATTTGGCGCATTGGGGATGTACAATTTTATTTTAGAGACCAAAATCCAAATCCCAAACAAGTGGCGTTTGAAATAAATCTTACACTCAAAACATACATAGCAAAGAACGTCTCAAACCACACTAATCATCACGTACCCATTATTTCTGTAACTCACGTAATATGACATCGACCACTTGTTCATATATTGAAAATAAATTTTAAAGGGGTCTTAAAACGTCATTACCATTGGATTGGTTATGCGTGATTGGCTTGGAAATTACAGGGAAACCAAGATATAGACGATACAAGAAAGAGAAGACAACAAAGCACGGACTCAAGCTCTGAAGGAACCAGTGTTCTGGACAAAATCTCTAGGGCTTAATGGAGTCGAGCAAGAAGGGGTCTAAAAATATGAAAATTATGAATCAGAGAGTAAAGACAAACCATTTTACAGGATCTATTACACTTATATGAAAATTATTTAACCTCAAATGTGGTGAAATTTAATTTTATGGAATGAAGTGTAAACCAGGTGGCCGCTTCCTTGGCATTTCAATCCATCGCCGCACCATCTTATTCTTATATTTCTTCTCCTGCTTTCATATCTAGACATCTTTGCTACAATGCTAGAGAATATATTAGGCATGGGCCAGAAGCCACGTCTTTAGATCAATAACAAATTATCTTTTCCGATCGAACACGAGAATTGCAGTGTTGATTTCGTGAATGAGAGATACTGTTACTTGGCCAGGATGGTGGATCCAATAATGGCCATGAGGGTCCAATTGCCCCCTCTTGGTTTGTGCATTTGCCCCACTTGTGCACAAAACTGACCCTTATTAATAGAAAAAATACACACAGTTATAGTTTTCACACTTGGCACTTGGTTTGTTTTTCTCTAGATCCTCCATTGCTTGGCCAACTAGAGCGAGTATACGTAGTTGGTTAAAATGAGCTCAAGCGCACTTGAACTCCCCAATCCCAAAACTTTTCCCAAGGAGCTTATCCCAAAACTTGAAACCGATACAAAGGGTTTTTAGGTATTTTCAAAAGACTCAAGGAGGCGTAACTAAATACACAAAGTATATAAAAAGAATGAATAGGATATAACAGTCATTTAAAGACGAGTAATTGTTCCCGGTGAAATCACTGCTGTAATGATGATACTATACTCTGTCATCCACTATTATTTCAGTGTTTCACGTCATTTAATCCACGTGTCTTGTTCAGAAACCAATCCCGAGTACAATCAACGGTCGGAAACATTGGGTCAGGGTGGATAAGTAGGACCCACTAGATTGCATAACTGGCAATGGAGTAATAACTTATTAATAACGGAATAAGTCACAGCAAATCAAATCTCTTTTTGTTATGGACAAAGAAACACAGCAAAGCAGAACAGTGCCAGGTAGATCCGGTTAAACCTCCGAACCTATTTTTGTAGATTTCCGAACCGACATCCGAACCTAAAAGCTAGCTGGATACAGGCTGTCAGCAACCCAAAGCCTTCCTTCTTCTTCTCTCTCTCTATTCCCCACCTTTTCTCTCTTCCTCTCAGTTTTTCTTTGTTTACTCCCTTTCTCTCTCTCGAAATCGTTTCTCTCCGCTAGGGTTTCGATTTTCTTTACAGGGATCACGAATCTACATTGGAGTTTTACAGATCGAGATTTTTTACTAGATAAGCTTTCGATTGGTGTATTTTTTGTTCGATTTGGAGCTCGTTTGGTTCTTGAAACTAGAGGAGAAGAAGAGATCGGGATATTGAACTGGAATGCTGTAGATAATCTCAAGGTATTTTGTTAAATTTTGTTTTGTTATCGATTTTGTTTGTTTATTGTCTCGGATGATTATAAGGTTTATGGATGAAGTGGTAGAATTTGCTTTTATGAATGTTTTAGTTAGTTTTATCCATGTCTAGACGTTTAGATTCAGAGGATTTCAAGTTAGGATGAACATGATTGTAAAAACAAATCCAGATATTTGATTATTTTTTTCTACTTTGATAATTCACCGTTAAAGATTTAGATTTAGAGCCAAAAATCTTTATTTGGAATCGTCTTTTGTTGGAACTTTCTGCTCTAGATATTTCACTAAGATGGTAAGATTCGATGGAAGTATGTAATGTATGTGAAAAGTAAATCTTGTCAGTGATAATTTGTGTGTCAAATTAACTCAGTTTGAGAATTGGCCTCGATTTTCCAAGCAACTTGTTCCGGTTTGGTTGTTAGTAATTTAGTATTCATATGTTAGTTTTATATTTATTATTGTTGTTTTGGTTTTCATTTAAGTAATTATAGTATGCGTTGGTCTGATGTTGCGTGCTTGAAAGGGTCAAGGAAGTTGGCTTGGTCCTGCATAGTTTCAATATTTGGTTTTGAATTTTCTTTTATTTCTTTTGTTAACTGGATTGTGTCTAAGATTGTTTGCTATTTCAGTTTTAGGTGTCATGCGATGAGCAATTGATTCAGTGCTGGACTCTTCTTCGGATTTTAGATATAAGTAACACTCAGTACTGCGATACCGTGCTTTGTTGACAAAGCATTAATGGGTTAATTGGAGTTGTTGATTGGGTTTTGAACACACAAAGCATTTGGGTTTGTGTTGATAATTGGCTGAAGTCGTCACATGTATGGTTCTTTTGTGCTCAAGAATTGTTTACATAATCTGGAAGCTGCTGCCTCATTCTTATTGTATTAAGAAGTAGGCTTTGACGTCTCTGTAGGGCTCTTCCCGTCTCCATGCTGGCAGAGAGCATGCGTGGAATCTGTGCTTCGGGTAATGCCCCTGACCAGACTCGTCGCCGATGCATTCGGTGTGGTGACAATTTGTCTAGTCTCTCTGTTAGTACTTCTGGGATTATTCTGCATCCTGTACTCAATCTACTTCCGCACTTGTACAAGAAACCAGAGTTTAATTCAACTAGGTTACTTCAATAAACCTTGGATCATCCGGATTACCCTTATTCTGTATGCGTTTTGGTGGGGTTTTGGCGAGGTTGGCAGGTTAACTTGGTTGAGACGAAGGGATAGAGTAGTATATGATCTTGGCTTGAAATGGCAGCAGCATATTTGCAAATTCTACGTCCTTTCAAATCTTGGGATTGCAGAACCATGCCTTCTTCTGACCATTGTGTTTCTCCTTCGCGCATCCTTGCAGAAAAGGGAGTCTGGGACTTTAAGCCGGCAATGGAATGCAAAGACAGCTGGTTATGTTCTTTTGACTTGCCTCCCAATATTTCTTCTTCAGTGCATCTTAGTTTTAGCAGGTCCAAAATTCAACGATGAGAAGAGCCACGGTTGGAAGAAGAAGAAGATGCCTCATTACTTTACAAGCACATCTACTCTTATTAATGATGACATTGCCATGTGTACGTACCCCTTACTTAGCACAATCGCTCTAGGGCTGTTTGCCACTATCTCTTCTGGTTATTTGCTGTTGCTCGGTAGGCGAATGGCCTCTTCGGTCATAAACAAGGGTTTGCAGAAGAGAGCTCTCTTTCTCATATGCATGGTCTCTGGTGTCTTTCCAATAAGGGTTATTCTACTTGGATTATCTGTTTTATCCCTTCCAGAGCATTTTTTATTTGAGGCTCTTGTTTTCTTTGCTTTCCTTGTGCTGTTAGTCTCTGCCTGCTTGGGTATCTGCATGCTTGTTTATTGTCCAATTGCGGATTCTTTGAGACTAAAAAGAGATTTAGGAGATTTGGAATTTGGAAGAAGAAGAAGAAGAAGGTCCTTGGATGATCAAAACGATACTGCATCTCTCATCGCAAACCAAGTACTTCTTGAGGCAAGCTCAGTTACTAGTCTCGAGAGAAATTCTGATGCTTCTGCGAAGCGTGGATCAATCTCTTTTCGGACTATGCTGAAAGATGAAACTCCAAATGCTGAAGCATTTGAAGAAGTCAGCCTCTTCTCTTCTGCTCACAGACGCCAACTTGAATCTCCACCTGCCTCTCCACCAGCTCCAGGCCAGCCCATGCTCCCTCTGAAACAAAAAGTTCCAGACGTATAAAGAAGGAAAGGAAAGACTTAATGGGACGGCCCTGGTGTTGCTTAAATCAGTTTTGTGGCTAAGGTTATTATATGTAAATGGCCAAGTGTTTAACGATAATGATTTAATAAGGGATCGCTGTGCATAGGAAATTCAGTAACTGGTGTTCTAATTCTTTTCTTTTTTATCTGATGAGACCCCCATTACGTGTCTGCATTTTCAATCACCATTGTTTTTTTTTTTTTTGACAAAAAATCACCATTGTTTACTTGTATTTGTTTTTTACTTTCTCCAACTTGGTTGCGGGTGTCTTGATGATTTATGGCAGACTACCTGTTAGACTAGATTAAAGTTAACACCACCCTTTTTTCGCAACCTAGAAAGGCACCAACTGAACCTCTTTTTTTTAGGTTGATGGATTTTGGTTCCTTTCTCAGCAACCTGGCACCTCGTTCACAATGTTGAAGAATTAGGCGACCACCAATTCTTTCCCCTTCTTC
Organism: Papaver bracteatum; assembly: GCA_023529315.1. Lineage (NCBI taxonomy): Eukaryota > Viridiplantae > Streptophyta > Magnoliopsida > Ranunculales > Papaveraceae > Papaver > Papaver bracteatum. The sequence continues at coordinate 4,144,735 of JAJJWX010001945.1, forward strand.
ATTTCTTTTCAAAAACTTCAATGGTTCAGCTGCGTTTCTCTTCAATGATAAATTGTCTAACACTAGATATTTACTTTCTAAATGGAGTAAATCTACATTCGGAAATATTAATCTGAGAATCACTTCTCTTCAACAAGAGTTAACTCAATTACAAGCTGCTAATGTCCAAGGTAATAACACGAATGAAGTATTAAGAATTGAAAAGGAAATTGATGATATTCAGGATATCCAAGCAAGTTCAAACCGTCAGAAATCTAGAGACAAATTCTATAATGAAATGGACAGAAACTCTAAATATTTTCATATTAGAGTAAATCAAAGAAGAACAAGAAACAACATTGATGCTCTCCAAGCTCAAGATGGTTCGGTGTGTCAAGACAGGGATTCCATAGAAGAACTTTTAGTCTCTCACTTCAAGAAGATTAGTACTTCCTCTAATCCAACAGACAATCAACAATTTTTACGTCATATTCCAGTTTGCATTACAACACAGGAGAATGAGAAGTTAATTACAATTCCTTCTGATATGGAAATTCAGCAAGCTTTAATGACAATGGCTCCATGGACTTCACCGGGACCAGACGGTTTTCCTCCGGGGTTCTACCAAACTCAATGGAATGTAGTTAAAGAGGATGTTTGTAAAACTGTTCAGGCGTTCTTTCATTCAGGATATCTGCTCAAAAAGCTCAATAATACTAGAGTGTCCCTTATTCCAAAATATTCTACGACACATAAACCAGAAGATTATCGTCCCATTGCTCTTTGCAACACCATCTACAAGCTAATCTCAAAGATCACTACTCTTCGTCTCAAAAAACACATGTCTAGCATCATCTCACCTATGCAGTCTGCATACGTACCTGGTAGATTAATATCGGAGAATATATGCATGGTGCAGGAATTAGTTAAGGCTATGAAAAAGAAAGGTGGAAGAACATGACATCTAGCACTCAAGATGGAAATGTCTAAGGCCTTCGATCGACTAGAATGGGTCTTCCTCATGGATGTCTTAAGAAAGTTTGGATTATGCGAGAAATTGTGCCATCTCATCACGCAGTGTATCAGCACCACGGAAATTGAAATCAACATCAATGGCTCTCCTTCTAGGAAGTTCATACCAACCAGAGGCATAAGGCAAGGAGATCCACTATCTCCTTACCTTTTTATAATCGCAATGGAAGCATTCTCCAGGAATCTAAATATTCGGGAATCCAAAAACCAGATAACAGGTATGAAAATCTCAAGATCAGCTCCAAAAATAAACAATCTTTTGTTCGCTGACGATTGCCTTCTTTTTTGCAAAGCTAATCTCACCCAAACTCATAATCTTCTTAAAGTGATTGAAGATTTTAGTGCATATTCTGGTCAGTTGATTAATTTCAACAAGTCGGCAGTCTTCTTCAGTAAGAATACAAGCCCTAATACATGTCAAATTATTAGTGGCAATTTACAAGTAAGAGAAATGGATATTTCCCAAGAAAAATATCTTGGTCTGCCAATTTTTGTAGGTAGAAATAAAAAAAATTCATTTGCAATACTTGTAGATAAGATGGATTATCGTTTATCTAGATGGTCTGCAACTAATATTTCTGAAGCAGGGAGAGGAGTTATGATTCGAAACGTTACTAATGCCATTCCATTGCATCACATGCTCAGTTTCAAGTTGCCAGATATCACGATAGCAAAAATGAATTCCGTACAACAAAAGTTCTGGCGTAACAAGACATCAAATAGAGGAAAGAATTTTATCTCTTGGAGTAATGTTAACAAGTCCAAAGAAGAGGGGGGTCTGGGTTTCAGAGACCTTGAAATTTTCAACAGGGCTCTTCTAGCCAAATCATCATGGAAATTATGTACTGATGAAAATTCGATATGCGCAAGATCTCTCAAGGCAAAATATTTTCAAGATGGACGAGTATTCAATATCCAAGAGAATGCAAATAGTACATGGTCATGGAGGAGTATTTCTTCAGAATTACAATTCATCAAAAAGTATAGTTGCTGGAATCTGGGGAATGGTAAGAAAATTAGGATATGGGACTATGCGTGGATACCTGATTTATCTTCTCCACCTATTCCGAAGAACCATGCAGTCCAAACGCAGAACTATACGTATGCGTACCAGCTTTTCGATCCTCATTCAGGAGGCTGGAACACTGAACTGCTCTTCTCTTTGTTCGAAGTTACAACAGCACAGGTTATTCTAAATATTTCCTTTCACCATCAACTAGAAGATAAACTAATCTGGACTCTAGAAATATTTGGCAAGTTTTCGGTTAAGTCAGCATATAGGAAAATGTTTGAAGGAAAAAATAGTCATTCACCGATGGATTAAAGAATGAAGAATATATTTTAGAGGTTATGGAAGCTTCCTCTTATCCCCCGTATAATCCAGTTTGCATGGAAATGTCTAAAAGATATCCTTCCTACAAGAGACAAGATGTTACACTTTCTCTATGGTGAAGGAGTTAAATGTCCGCTCTGTGGAATCTTCTACACACTCCATTCTTAACTATTCGTCTTTAAAAAGAATTTGGTTTGAAACTCTTGGTTTATAGACTAATAATGTCAGTAGTCTGATCAATTGGTTGTGTAATTGGTTTGACAGGCTCTTTGATAATCAAATTGCACAAGACAGCCTCTGCAGAATTTTAACCGTTGCTTGGTGTCTCTGGAACGCAAGATGCGATAAGGTTTTCAAAGGATGTAATATCTCAACAGATGGATTAATCAAAAGATGGGAGAAGGAGTTAGCTGAGTTTGCGGACAGATCAACTACAACCATCAGAATCCCGAATACACAGTCTAGACACAATCTGCACTGGCGTCCTCCTAATAGAGGATGTATTAAAATTAATGTAGATGGTTCATATATGAAAGATACAAATACAGGAGGGGTAGGACTAATTGCGCGTAATTTTGCAGGTACATGGCAGGGATCCAAATGCATCTATCTAATCCATCTGACGAGTCCAGAACATGCTGAATGTAGAGGGCTATGGGAAGCAGTGAAATGGGCTAAAGAAATGAATTTACGCAACATTCAGTTTGAAATGGACTCAAAATTAGTGGTGGAGGCAATGAGCAAGGAGGACTTCACAATTGATTGGAGGATTCGTAACCTGATTTTAGATATTAAAAGAATAGTTAATAATAATGTTTCTTGGCATTGTAACTATGTGCCTAAAGAGCAAAATAAGATAGCTGATATCCTTTCGAAGCTAGCTAGATCTGAGAGATTAAGTAGTGTCTGGTTAGTGGATCCACCTGGTAACATTCGTCATCAGTTGCAGGTGGACAAATTCCTTGTAAACACTTCTTCCTAATTAATTTCAATCTTAAAGTTTCAAAAAAAAAAAATGATTTCATTTTTCTACATAAAGACACCTTGAAAAACTAATGAATCCAATTTAGTACTTTTACAATTAGTAACATGGATTTTTTTTTTTATAGGGGTTAGTCATTGAAATTTGTGGAGATGTTGAAAGAATTTTAGAGACTTCTAGAATCTCTTGTTAGTCAATAGAGAGCTATTAACGTCTCAAACAATCTTTGTTATTGGATCGTGATTTTCTAGAAGTCTTCATAATTCTCTGTTATTGAATTTGGAATTTGAAATCAATGATTTATGATTTTGAGAGATCTGTAGAGACTTTTATTACAAACATATCATAAATGACTAAAAAAAAAGAACAATTAATTGGGGGATATGGATTTTAATTAGGGGATATGAATTACTTCCCCCAACCATTTGTGGCTGATAAGGGGTGTATTTTGGGTGCGAAAATACCAGAATATCCCTTCATTAATTAAAAAACATTATGAAATTACTATTTTGCCCTTTCCACTAAACATTAAAATCAAAACCCAAAATCATATATCCCCCTTCTCAAATCAGTACCGGCATAGGATTATGTTTAGAATTTTTTTTTTTCTTCATCGACGATTAATCGTTGAATCAAAAATTTCTTCGTTGACTAACCTACCATAACCATGCCTCCACGAAAGAAATCAAAAGCAAAACGGAACACTAAATCGATTGCTCAACAAACACATGAACAACGAATCGAGAACATTGCTCAAGAACTAGAAGAGGACGAAGCATCCAACTCGGATGATCAACCAATCATTGCTTCTCTGAGAAGGTAAGTGTGTTTTTTAGCTCATTTATGATTGTTTTAATCGATTTGTAGCCATGGGTTTAGGTTAGAATCGCCAAAATTGGTGAAACTGTGGAGTTGCAGAGAAAACCGGCATTGAATCTTAGTTTGAATACCAAGCCGGTTTAGAAACCGGCATAGACTTTTGGTCGAATACGATGCCGGTTTAACTTCCTGAACCTGAAATATCTATACCGGCATACGATAGTAGTTGAACACCAAACCGGCTTGAGTTCCTGAAAATTAGATTTTAGGACCGGCATTCGAATTGGGTTGAAGGCTATTAGGTAGTCAACTAAAAAAACACAGGAATAAAATTTTTTTTACCGGCATTATATCTAGGTTTCGTCATTGCCGGTTTTCAAATACCGGCATCAGGTAGTTCAATTCGTGTATGCCGGTTTGACACTTGAAACATTCAGTAAGAAAAACTGAAAAACCGGCATGCTCGATATTTGAACTCCCAACAAGTTGCATGTAGTGTATGATCCAGAACCGGAACCAACACATTGGAGGGAAAGAGACCCACGTCGTTTGGTAGATATTAGTAAGTGGGAGCTTGCGGAAAATGGTTATGAAGTTGATGACAGCTATATGAGGGACTACCTGGAATGGTCACATCCTTATGTCGTGCGCCCTCCCTCCGTGGAAGCTCCACACCAAGAAAACCCTCCTGTTGAAATTTCTCCACCTCCACCACCTACGATGGCCCAACTTCTCAAGACTTTCGGAATGGTGGTAAGTTTTCTTAATTGGTTATAGTTATTAAATGTAAACATAATCATATATCCTGATTATGTATTTGATGTATTAAACTAGCGACGTCGACTTGGCAAGGTTACGAAGATGTTAGGTTGCAAGCATAAGGATGGAGTTGTGCTATCTCTTCAAGAAATCAAGGAACTCGAGGAAAAGCTTCATAGAATTGAAGAAACCGACCCTACTGTCAAAGCTATGTATGGGGAAACAAGGAAGGCGCCAACCCAAAAGAAACAAAAGACTAATTAGTGATGGTTAACTCTTTAGTTTTATGGTTACGTCAAAAACAATTCCAAACTTGTTTTGGTTTGTACTGTGGGTTAACTCTTTATTTACTTTGGTTTATGTTGAACATGATTAGAGTTTTGGTTTGAAAGTTAAAATGTTCCGGCATAGGACAGCTCATTGTTTGAAATACCGTTACACATACCGGCATTTCTGAATTCATCAGGTTTCACAAACCGACATAGTAAAATTCAAAATCAGACATGTACCGGCATTGTTGTGTTTGCTAAGGTCTATGCCGGTATTCAAAATCTCCAAAAACTATTAAATAAGTGACAGAAAACCGGCATATGAATATTCATTTTAAGAATGCCGGTATTCAAAAACTCTTTAATTATCTCCTAATGGAACTGTTCCCAAAACCGGTATTGAAGTTATTAAACATTGTATGCCAGTATAGTAGTTATATTTGGTTCCTCAACCTGAATAGAATTTCCTCAAAACCGGCATCATCGTTGTATTACGTTGAGTGCCGGAACATAGTACCGGCGTAGTTTTACTTCATCCATTGTCTGCCGGTTTCAGGCATTGAATAACTAACGGCTAGTTTTTTAAACCATACTCTAGAAAACATTAGTTCCGGCGGTGTAAGTTCAGAATGTTGACCTTGTTTTCCTTCGTAGCTTAATGTTGGTACCTTCGGCGGCCTTCCCCTCTTCCTTTGAACCTCGGATACATCGACTATTGGTGTAGGTTCGGAATGTTGACCTTGTTGTCCTTCGTAGCTTAATGTGGCAACCTTCGGCGGCCTTCCCCGTTTCCTTTGAACCTCGGATACATCGACTATTGGTGTAGGTTCGGAATGTTGACCTTGTTGTCCTTCGTAGCTTAATGTGGGAACCTTCGGCGGCCTTCCCCTCTTCCTTTGAACCTCGGATACATCGACTATTGGTGTAGCCTCAGAACTCGTCGATTGTTGTTGACTTGATATCGGTTCCTTCCTCGGCCTATCCCTTTTATTTGGACCGGGAGTTTCCGCGAATCTTGCTTCTGAAATCTCACTTGCACATAGATCTCGTTTTTTTGTTGCCGCGAGTTCCTCTTCACGGCGAGTCATTTCTTTGAATTCTTTTCTTTGTTTTTTCCTTGGAATTTTAGTTTGTGGTCTACCCGGCGGATCTCCCTTTGTTGGATCTTCACTCTGTGCTATCCATGGCCGTGTAATTAGTCTTAGTTGACTCAACAATACTTGTCGGCTAGCCGAGTTGCCACGTGAGTAAGCTTCAAAAAATTCTTGGGCCTCCTTTGTATCCCATGGTGATTGTCCGGGAACTTCGGTAGGGGTAAGGTCGAAAGATAATTGCTTCCAAAAAGGATCAATAACACCAATAGGTATCACTTCTTCATACTTCACAAGCATATGTCGACACGGAAGCCCCAAAGAAGACATGTCGGGACAAATACACACATCACCCGGTTTTCCATAATTTTTTTCATATTGCATTTGTCTCATCATATGTTTTATTGCCCACCGAGAGACGTTAAACTCTATTCCTTGGAGCAACTTAATATGTTTAAGAAATGGAGTCATCCTATCCATGGAGCTTTTCTCAAAATCCTTCTTGATCCTATCAATATCGGCCTTAAAGTTTTGTTACATTGCCTCAGCGACCGTAACCACGTTTCCCAGGCCGGACTGGATGAGATCTTTAAATCTCCCATGTGAGGACTCTGCTATACTAGTTTCTTCATTCCCGTAATGTCTATAACGATTTGTCCACGCACGCACAAATTTTTCCTTGAACTTATCCAACAATTTATCCCGACAATATGAAACGGCACTTGGATACACTTCGTTATAGATGGCAATAAACATTTTCAATCTCTTTTCATACATGTCCTCGGTAAGAGACCAATAAACTTTCTCCCAATCCTTTAGAAATTCCAACCACCTTTTATGGTTTTCATTGTGTTCTTTGTCGACTCGCTCTTTAATCTTTCCTCTTTCATTTTCTTCTTCTTCGGGTGATAGTTTCTCATTACGAACATCTTCATCAAGTTGACCAACCATTCTTTTTTTAATATTAGCCTTAGAGGGTTCAAACAAAGCATGACAATGTTTTTTCACATTTTCACCTATATGAAATGTACATAGGAAATTTTGTGCATCCGGAAATACGTCGGATATGGCATTCATTAGTGTGTCAAATTGATCGGTTATGATGACCTTCGGACCACGATTTTCCGGGAACAATAATTTCAATTGTCGCAATGCCCAATGATAATTGTAATACCTCTCGTTTTCCATTAAACACCAAGCCAATGTGAATGTTACCTTGTCCGATGTGTGCCCCACGATGTTGAACAACGGCATGTTGTATTTGTTTGTCTTGTACGTGCAGTCCATCATAAGAACATCACAACACGTATGAGCCAATTGTGAAAGCAAAGGATGCGAAATGAATATTTGAAGCGGCTTCTCGTCCGTACCTCTTTTAATGATACGCATGTAGTTGTGATCCCAAACTATCTTCTCAAATTCTTGCATAACATTCCTCCCTTCCCATTCCAACCTTTTAATAGTTGCTTGTGCGCTATAAATTGTACTTAGTGAAGAAACGTTCATCTTATCCTTTGCCTTGAAGGTTCGGAGAATCACTCTTGGTTTGATACATGCTTTTGTCATCATCTTGACATCCTCGAATTGATCAGGTTTTAGCTTCGCAACTAGGGAGTGACCTTCAAAATCTTTCGGATCGGGGTGGTTGTGACGGCCAAACCACACCTTACATTCCCATTCTTTTTCTTCTTTACTTTCTCCTCTTAGATAGAATACAAGCTTAAAGGGGCACTCATCCTTTCTAAATAACTGTTTTGTATACCCTCTTAGTATTCTTTTCATATACATAACCCTTTCTCTTATGGCTATTCTCCTTGTATTTTCCGCTTCTCTCACAAACCATCTCAAAACGAACATCTGAATGTTGACTATTCCTCACTAAGACACACATGTTCTTAAGAGCCGTCTCTTTTGCCCAAGCAATTACTTCCTTTTCATCTTTTATTCCCTACATAATAATGAGAGATTACAAGCAAATCCCAACATTAAATTGTAAAAACTAGGTGGAAGACTTGTTTGGTAACATACCCGAGGTATTTTATAGTGTTCCGACGTATCCCGATGGAGCGGTTTGGAGTTTGGTTGATCGTTGTACATAATTATCTAAATGAAAATAAAATTGGATTAGTTAAAACCGGCAGTGTCGATAAGTAAATTAAAGTGCCGGTTTTCAAAACCGGCATACAAGGTAATTGTCATTCTATGCCAGTATTAAACCGGAATTTTTACAAATTAAGTTATTATGCCGGGATATAGTACCGGCATACATAGATCAAAAAAAGGAATGCCGGTTTTTAAGTTCAAAATATAATTTGTTTATGTATGTTTTTCCTATTAAACCGGCACCATCGACATGAAAGGATCTATGCCGGTATCACAAACCAAGCATGGTGTGTCATGTACGGTTAGTGCCGGTTTGAGTATTCCATACAATATTCGGTGGTTGGTAAAAAGTATAAATTCAAACCGGCATACAATCTTGGTTTGAATGGTACGCCGGTATGTTCTTGAACAGTTGGGGATATTTTAAACCGGCATTCAAATTTGTATGAATACAATGCCGGTTATAGAGGTTCCGGCATGGTATTCATATAACGCGCATGCCGGTTTTCTGCTTTTTCGGACAGAAATGGCGGTTTCGAAAAAAAAAAACAAATTTTCGACCTCCTTGAAGCATTACCTGTGTGTTGGGGATGCTTGTATGTTGAACATGTTTACTTTCTTGAGTTGGTTCTTCACATAACTCCTCATGGTCACGAAAATCGTGATCCAAGGGTGTTGGTTCATCATATAACTCCAATTGGGAGGTGTTATCATTAACTGAAGATTGAAGATATGATTGTTGTTGTAGTTGAGCCAAAGATTCAGCAGCTGCAAGTCTCTCTTCAAATTCATCTTCCATTTTCAAAAAAAAAAAAATTCTACTCTAAATTTTTTTCCTTCCTTCTATCCACAAAAAATTAAAATAAACTCACAAAAACAAAATATATCCCCCAAATCATTAAGATTTTACTAATCTTAATTAGTAACTAATCCTAATTAGGGAGGGTTAGATTAGGAAATAATAAATTAATTACATAAGGGGTAACCCAGCTAGGATATTCAGATCCCTATTTTGTCCTCTAGTGATATCCCCCGATTAAAATCCATATCCCCCAATTAATTGTTCAAAAAAAAGTCTCTCCCAAGTAGGTGATATTTTGAGAGACTTTGTTCTTTAAAGATTAAATATCAAAATATTAAAAATAATAACTAAATAAGCTACAATTAAATTCATAAAAAAATAAAAAAAATGTTATCTTCCAAGACCCAATAAGTTTACTAGAGATTCAAATCCCTATTGTTCGTCTCGTTTTGATTTTATTGGAAAAACTGTTACAATTTATGTTAGTCATGCATGGACTAATACATTTTCATTGAAATATTCATTTTGTAAAATAAATAAATATATTGTTTGTCTCATGTGTGTAAGCTGAAATTCATATATGTTTTATTGTCTCAATGAATCACCATAATTCCTTGAAAATCATTCAGAGAGTCTCTCAAATCTCTAAACTCACGGAGAGTCACCCAAAATCTCTTGTATAAAAAGTCTCTGAATGTCTCTACTAATCCCAATTGACTAACCCCTTGTTAATCTAGAAATTGAAGAATAATATGAAATTCAAGGACCACCGAGTGATTCTGATGTCCAAAACTTAAGGGAACAATATAAAATGACAAGAATTATGTAACTCTCTCAACCCATGCATCAAGATTTTGTGTTTTAGGAATTTAAGTTACTATAAAAAATCGAAGGTTATGAGAAAACTCTTCCGTCGGTTCTAGGCTATGTTCCTCGTACATGAAAAATGTGAAGACAAATTGGTCATTGTAAGACAACTCTTCTAGCAATTTTTCTTGACATTCTTCATCTAGGGTAGGAATCGATGGTAATTTCCAAATAAATTGTCGATATTAGATGTTTAGTTTCCTCAAATGATCGGTGTATAAATATGGTTAGAACCGACAATAGTTTGTAAATGAACTGGCGATAATAGATTTTCACTTCCTTCATATGTTCTGTATAAAACCATGGTTAGAATTAGCCATTAAAAAGAAAAGAATTTCCGATTACGTTTTGTTAATGTTAAAATCGGTCGTCGAGTATGTCCTTATATGTCGATTCTAAACTTCTTTGAACATTCTTACACATGTATTTTTGAACCGATTGTGCCGATGTAGGCGAAATGGAGAAGGTACCAAGTACACCACACCAACTTTTTCGTTTGGCAATATGTATGGACAAAACTTAATACAATTGCCGTACACCTAAATTAAAAACCCCTGAACAATATGTATACAAAGTTTTTTTCTCTTTCTCTTCCACAATCAATATGTAAATTACCAAGTCTGTGAACCTGATTGTGTAAAAGAGTTTTTGGACGATCTCACAAATCAATATTCAAGAAAAATCTAGTCATATCTAAATCAAGAGGATCTGAATTCTGCCAAGTATGAAACTTGTTATATATCTTTCAAGATATGAATTCAAAAATAACAAGTCTCATTATTGGTCACAATTAATAAGGACTCAAACTACCTAGATTGAACACGTACTATTTGTGATATTCATATTATAAAGATAAAAAAATATAATGCAGAAAAGAAAAGAAAAAACACAAGACGCTAGAAGTTTTATTAACGATAAAAACTGGGCCTGCATAAAAAGTTCCAGTACCTCATCCAGATTTGAACACCAAACTGTATTAATCCGCTACAGATACTAGCCTCCTATCAGACTCCGGACATGAATATAGTTGAAAACGAAGTCTCCAAGCAATGTAACTGCAATTGTGCTCCTTACGTATATTGAACATCGCAAGGATTTACGCGATTGATTCCCTTAGACGACGTCCTTTATAGCCTGAGAGTTGCTTCAACCTAAGTGAAGACTTTTGATACCAATCTTCCTATAACAGATAAGCCTATTTGATTTCCCTTTAGATCAAGGCTTGTAAATGTTTGTAATAGACAAAGCTAGCAAACCTCACGAATCCTGAACACTTACCCTCAGTTAGATTAGAAGCATGGATTACTAACCACCTCTCAAGAACAATCTGAACCGATCAAAAAGAAGAGTTTTAGATATCTATCTCGAGGAATCACAAAGTCCGGGATGAATAGAACTTTGTGGTTTTTATCTATCTCGTTCCTGATCGGAGATTGGTAAAAACCTCCACGGTCAATAAGAAAGATCAGAATACATGGACTATCAGGTAAAAGATAGTCGGACCTGGATTCACAAATCGCTAACTGAAGTATTTAAGTCGTAAACCAAGTTGTGTTTCTTAGAAGAAACCTAGGTTAATATAGGACGAAGCTAGCAAGATACTAGGACACAAAAGTGTCATGGATTGAAATTCATAGACTTTCAAGACCATATGTAGCTCCGAATTCAATCTAATATAACTTGAAATTCAAGCAAATACTTTCTTACTTTATATGAAATTCTTATTAGGAATTCATGTAAGCATGTGATAAGTGTGTATTAAAATTACACATAAGAATATACACTTTGGTCCATGATTCTGGAACCATGTACAATGATAGTTCATGGAAAATATGCCTTATGAACTTGTAAGCATAATCGTGTTCATTAACACTCAAGACTTAAACCATAAAGCAAACATAAGTGATTTAGTGAACAAAAGGGTAGGTACCCTTTATAACATCACAAAGGCTATCTTACCATGATTCACAAACACAACTATTCACTGACACTCAAGACTTAATCGTGTTCATTATCCTAGAAGTGTTTATAGAAGTTTAAGCAATGCCAAATATATTTGTGAAAATAGTTTATTAACATTTGTTTAGTTCGTACTGGGTAGACATTCCCAGTTATTTGAGTGTCTCTATATATAGACTTTCAAGACCATAGGTAGCTCTAAATTAAAGTTAAGATAACTTTAGATTCAAGCAAACACTTTCTCAGTTTAATGAAATTCTTATTAGGAATTCATGTAAGAATGTGAGAAGTGTGTCTTAAAATTACACATAAGAATATACATGTTGGTCTAGGGTTATAGAACCATGTACAATGATAGTTCATGGAAAATATGCCTTATGAAATTGTAAGCATAATCATGTTCATTAACACTCAAGACTTAAACCATGAATCACAAACACAAGTGATTTAGTGAACAAAGGGGTAGGTACCCTTTGTAGCATAAAAATGGTATCTTACCATGATTCACAAACACAAATGTTCATTAAAACTTAAGACTTAACCGTATTCATTATCAATAGTGGAATGTCAATGGAATGCACCTGCAGAAGGGTATGTAATGTTTTGTTGTGATGGAGCTGCATTTGGATATCCAGGGGATGCAGGTTTTGGCATCATTGCAAGGAATCATAGTTTTCAGGTGTTGGGAACTATTTCAAGTGGTATAGGCATTGCTACTAATTACATTGCAGAGATTATGGCTGTAGTGTGGGCAATTGAGTGGGAAGTGATAATTCACTGTAATAAAATTATCATTAGCTCTGATTCCAAAGCAGTAGTGGCAGATTTTAAGAAAGGAAATATCCCCTAGTTTGTTCAAACTAGATGGGAAAAATCTTGCAGGTCTATAAATGAAATATTATACATTCATTGTTACAGAGAAGTCAATTTCTCTGTTGATGATTTGGATAAAAAAGGTGCAAGACTCAATCAAGGAGAAGTGGAGATTCATGAAGGAAGGCCATCTTTCTTAATCCAGCTGGAAATGCCAGGAAGAAAGTACTATAGGTTTTGCTAGTTAAACTTTGTTTTTGTTTTCTTGCTATTTTTTTGTTTCTCCTTCTTTGTTCCTTTTAAACCTTTGTAGCCCTTTTTAGTTATTCTCAATAATAAAAATTTGTGATTGAGCAAAAAAAAAATAATTATCATAGAAGTGTTTATGGGAGTTATAGCAATGCCGAATATATATTTGTGAAAATAGTTTATTAACATCTTGAAAAAGTGGGGGTCTAACAACCACACCCAATATTTCGTTTAGGAAATTTGTACTAACAAACTCCTATATAATTCCAAGAGAATCAACTAGACAGTCAGACTCAATCAATGGAAATATATCCAAGAGTTGTATCTTTCTTTCATAATGTAATCAACAAATCAAACAGATAAAATCCACGAGCCTGATTATTATGAGAAACAACTTGAACGGTACCAAAGACCAATGTTCAAGTGTCAATCAATTTATATCAACAACCAAAGGTTGGATTATCTAATTGATTGAACTACGCACAATCTGTGATATTTCAATTATATAGAAAATATAATGCGGAAAAAAAAACACAGACACCAGAAATTCTGTTAACGAGGAAGCCGTAAATGCAGAAAAACCCCGGGACCTAGTCCATATTTGAACACCACACTATATTATTCAGCTATAGACTCTAGCCTACTACATGTTAACTCCAGACTATAATGTAGTTGAGCCCTAACCAATCTCACACTGATTAAGGTACAGCCGTGTTCCTTACGCCTCTGAATCCCAGCAGGACTCTACGCACTTGATTCCCTTAGCTGATCTCATACACAAGTAAGAGTTGCTACGACCCAAAGTCGAAGACTTAATAAACAAATCTGTATCACACATAAAAGTCTATTGAATATATAAATTTGTCTCCCACATAAATACCTATGAGTTTTGATCCGTCTTTTTGATAAATCAAGGTGAACAAGAACCAATTGATACACCGGGCTTATATTCCCGAAGAACTTCCTAGTAATATCAATCACTCACAATAATCTTAATCGTATGGTAGCAAAACAAGATATTGTGGAATTACAAACGATGAGACGAAGATGTTTGTGACTGCTTTTTATCTTGCCTATCAGAGATTAAATCTCGAGCAAATCTTAGAGAAGATAGTACTCAATACGATAGAATAAATCAAGATTAGAACACACAACTACAAAGAAAATAGTTGGGTATAGCTTCACAATCCCAATGAAGTATTTAGGTCGTTAACCTATAATGGTTTTAGGAAAAACTTAGGTTAAAGGAGAATCGACTCAAGTCGCAACTATTATCACATAGGAGGTGTGGGTATTAGGTTTCCCAGTTGCTAGAGTTCTCCTTTATATAGTTTTCAAATCAGGGTTTGCAATCAATGTTACCTTGGTAACAAAGCATTCAATATTCACCATTAGATGAAAACCTGATTAGACTCAAGCTAATATCTTTCAACCGTTAGATCGAACTTAGCATGTTACACACAAATGAAAAGTGACTTCATTTAGATATAGGTAATTGTACCTAAACGTGTACACCTTGTTGGTTCAACAATAGTTAACCGAAGTTAGACATATGAACACTTTTATATCAACCTTGTTCATCTTAATCACAACTAGTTCAAACGACTCAAATGAAACTAGTTATAGAGTTGTTCAATTGTTTATATTCTCATAGAAGTATACAAAACACAATTGAAGCAAAATCGATTTTGATTCACTGGAATCAATTTATGAACATTATAGTCACGGTTTGTAAAAGATTGCATTCCTTAATTTATAAATGTATTAGTTCATGAACAAACCGATTTTAGAACATAACTCACTCAAGTATGCAAATGGGTACGCATACCTAAGTAGCCGTACTTGGTCTGAGTTCGCCAGTATGCGAACGGGTATGCATACTGTCGTACACCACCAAACTCAGTTGAATTCCCGAACTTGAATTTACGCTGGTATGCATATGTGTATGCATATTAAGTTCCCGGACTTCAACTAACAAACCAGTACCCATACTATGGTTCCCGGACTTGGAATAACTTGCAATAGTTAGCATACAAGTACGCATACTGTGCTATATCCAATTAATGGTTAATTATTCTAAACTCCGATTTCAATCATTGAAATATTCTTAGAAGACGGGAATAGCTATCTCACACAAACTGTTAGCTTCGAAACAATTTTCAAGTGACCAAATGATCAATACAAAATATTATGAGTCTACACCAAATGACTGTCTCACACAAATCATATAAGATGTTACCAGGCGATTTTCACATGATTATCTTTTGACTTTCGTCAAGAATATAAGATGAACTTGGTTAAAGAGAAAGCTTACCAGCATATATTTCGAGAAATATGTAAGAGAGTTAAACTCAGCTCGAAATATCAAATGTGTATAATCTAAGGCTATATAGCTATACGACATTTGTCTCAAATATGAGATAAAGTAGATAAAATTTTGAGTGATAGATGAGTTTAAGTATCCACAGACCTTTTGTTGATGAAGTTCAACAAGCTCCCTTTAGTAGTTCTTCTTATTCAATCGATGAACGTCGTGAAGTCTAATGCTAAACTACACGTTCTATCATAATCCGAGACTAAGCTATAAGTAGACTAGAAACTAAGACTTATAGTTTTGGAAACTAAACATGACAAACAAGATTCAGATAGCAAAGCTTGCGAGTTCGACCGAGCAGTGCTCTAACAATCTCCCCCTTTTTCAATTTTAGTGACAAAACTATCAATACATATGGATTACAAAATAAATAAACTTTGTAGCTTCTCATCCAAATGCTTGATTTCCTTGGTTCTTCAACATTACTCGAAATTTTCGTCACTTCCAAGTACTCCAGTGATTCTGAACGTGTTCAATTCATCTAGATAGTCAGACTCAATCAAAGGAAATATAATTCCAATATAATTCCAAGAAAATCAACTAGACAGTCAGACTCAATCAAAGGAAATATATCCAAGAGTTGTATCTTTGTTTCTCAATGTAATAAGCAAATCAAACAAATAGAATCTGTGATCCTGATTATTATGATTTTTTTTTTTAACGGTACCAAATACCAATGTTCAAGTGTCAATCAATTTATATCAACAACCAAAGGTTGGATTATCTAATTAATTGAACTACGCACAACCTGTGATATTTTAATTATACAAACAATATAATTCGAAAAAGAAATAACACAGACACCATAAATTTTGTTAACGAGGAAACCGCAAATGCAGAAAAAACCTGGGACCTAGTCCAGATTTTAACACCATACTGTATTAAGCTGCTACAGACTCTAGACTACTACAAGTTAGCTTCAGACTAGAATGTAGTTGACCCCTAACAATTTCACACTGATTAAGGTACAATCGCATTCCTTACGCCTCTAAATCCCAGCAGGACTCTACACACTTGATTCCCTTAGCTGATCTCACCCACAACTAAGAGTTTCTACGACCCAAAGTCGAAGACTTGATAAACAAATATGTATCACACAGAAAAGTCTATTGAATAGATAAATTTGTCTCCCACAGAAATACCTATGAGTTTTGTTCCGTCTTTTGATAAATTAAGGTGAATAGGAACTAATTGATACACCGGACTTATATTCTCGAAGAACATCCTAGTAATATCAATCACCTCACAATAATCTTAATCGTATGGTAGCGGAACAAGAATTTTGGAATAAAAAACGATGAGATAAAGATGTATGTGACTACTTTTTATCTTGCCTATCAGAGATTAAATCTCGAGCAAATCTTAGAGAAGATAATACTCAATATGATAAAATAAATCAAGATCATAACACGCAACTACATAGAAAATAGTTGGGTCTGGCTTCACAATCCCAATGAAGTCTTTAAGTCGTTAACCTATAATGGTTTTAGGAAAAACCTAGGTTAAAGGAGAATCGACTCTAGTTGCAACTAGTATCACACATGAGGTATGGGGATTAGGTTTCCGAGTTGCTATAGTTCTCATTTATATAGTTTTCAAATTAGGGTTTGCAATCAATGTTACCTTGGTAACAAAGCATTCAATATTCACCGTTAGATGAAAACTTGATTAGACTCAAGCTAATATCTTTCAACCGTTAGATCGAACTTAGCTTGTTACACACAAATGAAAGTAACTTCATTTAGATATGGGTAACCTTACCTAAACTTGTACACCTTGTTGGTTCAACAACAGTTAACCAAAGTTAGCAATAGTTAATCACAACTAGTTCAAATTACTCAAATGAAACTAGTTATAGAGTTGTTCAATTGTTTATATTCTCATACAAGTATACAAGCCACAATTGAAGCAAAATAGATTTTGATTCACCCGAATCAATTCATGAAAATTATAGCCACGGCTTGCAAAATATTGCATTCCTTAATATATAAATGCATTAGTTCATGAACAGACCAATTTTATAACATAACCCACTCAAGTATGCAAACGGGTACGCATACCTAAGTAGCCGGACTTCGTCTGGGTTCGCCAATATGCGAATGGGTACGGATACTATCGTACACCACCAAACTCAGTTGAATTCCCGAACTTGAATATACGCCGGTACGCATACGGTTATGCATACTAAATTCCCGGACTTCACCTAACAAACCAGTACGCATACGGGTATGCATACTATGTTTCAAGGACTTGGAATAACTTGCAACAGTTAGCATACAAGTACACATACTGTGCTATATCCAATTAATGGTTAATTGTTCTAAACTCAAATTTCAATCATTGAAACATTCTTAGAAGATGGGAATAGTTGTCTCACACAAACTATTAGCTTCGAAGCAATTTTCAAGTGATCAAATGATCAATATATACGAAACATTCCGAGTCTACACCAAATGACTATCTCACACAAATCATATAAGATGTTACCAAGCGATTTTCAGATGATCATATTTTGACTTTCGTCAAGAATAATATGAACTTGGTTAAAGCGAAAGCTTACCAAAACATATTTCGAGAAATATTTAAGCGGGCTAAAATCAGCTCGAAATATCAAATATGTATAATCGAAATCTATATATCTATACGACTTTTGTCTCAAATAGGAGATAAAGTAGATAAAATTTTGAGTGAAAGATGAGTTCAAGTATCCACATACCTTTTGTTGATGAAGTTCCACAAGCTCCCTTTAGTAGTTTTTCGTCTTCAATCGATGAACGCCGTGAAGTATAAAGCTCAACTGCACATTCTATCATAATCCGAGACTTAGCTATAAGTAGACGAGGAATCAAGACTTATAGTTTTGGAAACTAAACTAGACAAACAAGCTTGAGATAGCAATGCTTGCGAGTTCGACTGAACAGTGCTCTAACACATCTGCTTAGTTCATACTGGGTAGGTATGTGTAGGGGTACGCATACTTATGGACCATTCCGTGAATAAGCCGCTAGGGTACATGTATTGGGTATGTGTAACCGTACCTATTCTGAAACTCAGATGTCTAAAGTACTCATATTGGTTATGCATACCTACCTTGTGTCCAGAATTTCAGTAGTTCTGAAACTCTTTTTAAGCAATTTGAAGCATTCTTAATCGCCATAGGTATAAAATATCATTGCTTGGACAATTTCCGAATGATCAATTTGAAACAGAAATATTTCATCAACAATAAATTTTTCTTTACCAAGATTGTGAAGGATCTATGAACATCCATCATCTTTCGAGAGATTTATCAAGACAAGATTGACAAAAAATTTCTTCTTTGGAATATGAAATCCATTAAAATCATACGTCATAGTATTATAAATATAAAATGGTAAATGTTGTGAGTAAGTAGATCAAGTATGGGAACAGTTCCGAACTGTTGTGAACTAAAACTTAAAAGAAGTCTAGTAGTTGATGACCCGGTTCACGAACCGTGGTGATAGGATCCGGAGATACCTATATGTAATAACGCCAATTGCACGGTGTCTAACTAGTAGACATATGCAAGTACGGGTCGTTCCCACGAGGAGCGATGGAAATATCAATAACCAGTATTCCTAATTGACTAACCAACAATGATGTTTTTGGATTTTTAGAATTGAAAAATAAATAAGAAAATTAAACTAACAAAATAAATTCAATGGGAAGCTCGGTAGCCAGGGTTTTATCGTATCCACCACTATTTCTATTCAATTACTGAAATGAAACATAACTCCTGAATATTTGTCTATTGTCCGTTCTATCGACATCACCTATTATATGTAATAGTGTTGCAAATATCACTGGGACACCCTAAGCATGGCACATCAAAAGACTAAATCCAAGCATGCACCATCAAATTGTGTTAGCGAGAAAGTCATACGAAACTAAAATATTGATTCACAAATATTATCTGGCTTCTCTAAGCATAACCCTTCAAAGACATTAACCCAAACATATATTATCAAATAATAAGAACAAATATATTTGTAGAACTATCAATTACGTAAATAGGTTTTTAAAACTGGTGAAGCAGTAACTAATATTTCAATCAATCAATAAACAATATTCAAAGATTAATCTATTCAAATCATAATGGTCTTTTGCTCAATAAATCAATTCAAATAGCCTAATACCCAAAGTGGTTTCAACCTAAACCCTACTTACACAAATCTAGCAACACATGGCTTTCTCAAAAGCCATAAACAAATAAAGAGAATCAATCACTAATCAACAAGAAATGAAATCAAAACTCAAAACTTCAAACCCTGTTCTCTGTGAAACGGTTGTGTAGCCGCTCCTCTCCTCTGACCGCTAGAATCCCTCCTGTTGTTGTGTCTCACAACCTATAGGGTGCTGTTGCGTGAAAACAAGACCTAGCAAATAGTTGCCAGGCCCAGTCCAAACTCCTCCGAGAACAGCCCAACACCACTTATATTTTCTGTTCGTTCTCTCCTAGCCAGACTGACCACTAACCAATTCTGAACTTCAACCGCATTCATCCATTCCCTCAGCTCCTTCCCGGGCTCATACGAACCCACCGGATTCTGACCAACTTCATGAAAACTTCAGTTTAAATCCAACCAACTCCTTCCAAAACTCGTGAATCACCAACAGACTTGAGCCAATACCAGTTTACTTTCTTGTTGCAACTCCGTTAACCTCCATGTCTACAGCCATGGACATAAGCAACCATCTTTTATTCTCTGCCTTCTAAAGTTCTCGTCATCGCCATCCCAAACATGGCAGTAACAGCTCAGTCAAACCAACTAATTTTTGCAGGCAAAACAAACCCACAACTTAGCTGCTCGTACCACGAGTTTCATTCCCTTGTTCAGCTCAAATATATGCCTCAACTCTCGACTCACATCACTGTCTTCTTCCATTCTCCTATCGATCGGCAGTGGTGACCATCTCCGTTCACCAAAAGCCTCCACATTCACTCCATGTTGCTGTGTGCTCTTCCGTTATGGACTGAGGCAGCAGCAACCACCACCAGCTGCAATTTCTTTTCGACTGGCAACTACCCTGGTTACAGCACCTTCCTGCACCACCGTTCTCTGTCATACCAGCCTTAACATCTCTTGAATGCCAATAAATCCAGGAGTTCACAATGACCAGAACCACTTTCATCATCTCATGCTGTATGTATTTATCGACTGGCAACTACCCTGGTTACAGCACCTTCCTGCACCATCGTTCTCTGTCATACCAGCCTTAACATCTCTTGAATGCCAATAAATCCAGGAGTTCACAATGACCAGCTGTGCTAACACAAAAGTCGAGGACCTAATCCTATACCCATCTCAGAACTAAGAGTTTCGTAACACGAATCCACCCCAAATCCAAGCTAACAAATTCTTTCAATCAGTAGCAGCAGTTCAACACCGAAAACCAACCAGAGGTGCTAACCACGACAGCAGTTCAACCACCTTTGCTAGGAAAGTATCTCTAAAATCTTCAAGCACAGCCATCGAATCGATGGCACAACCATGGCAGTAACATCAACTCTTCAACCTTCTCTATGTCTTCTCAGTTTCGGTTCTCAATCTTTGTCCGTCCAAGCACCTTCCACTACTGACTTCCATCTCCAGTTCTCGTCGACGTTCTGCAATTTATTTCCAAAGAAACCAAGCCTTGTTGCTGTCACCACTTCCACCACCAGTTCGATCTCAAAACCAGTAGCATCATACTGATCGAAAGTACTGTAGTTCGTAAGCCCCAATCAGCTTCCAATGTAGCTCTCAACCATTAGAGAATACTGCCACCTACAGTTTACGGAACTTGGTACCATCTGCTTTCATGCATACACGTCCACCGATGTCGAGAGTTCTGCATATTTCCGTCCATACCAAGAATACAGACCCTGAGAAAACGAAGCCTGCTTGAACATTCCAATAAAATGTCGATGCAAACAAACCACAAAGAGATGTGGTGTACAAATATTTTGCCACGTCCACAATTCTTTAGTCCCACTAGTGACTTTCACGTGCATAGACACATATTTGCTTAGTTTTCTGGCCCTGAAATGTATGTACGCTGGCTTAAATGGTTAATGTTGGCCCACAGCCCATTAAGTTCTGAGTCTTCTTGGCTCAGTGGGTAACATCAATGCCGTAAATGCCATATAGCTTCCATTTAGCCATTATTGTACTGGATAATCAAAATTGCGAGTACTTTCTGTAAAAACATTAAAATAGTGTTGTAAGCTAAAAGATCGAGTCCTAGCTAATATAAATATGGGTACAAAATATAGCACATACGTGCTTATCACGTGGTCAACTGCATTCGGTAGTCTTATATGGTTGGCGAACCCGGTTCATGAACTGTTTCACCCTGACTCGTGAACAAACTTAACGGTTCACGAACCATTGTACCAACCGTCCCTGTTTAAGATTTTAGCAAATGATCAAAGACTTATTTTTTTTAAATATGTTTAGCATTGCTAGAACTCTCTTAAACGCTTCTAAGATTTCATTGATCACTCAAACACTTATGTGTGTATCAGGTGTTTAATTGAATAATAAATTGATGTAGTTCTTTGGCATACTCGCCAAACTAACAATCATTATACACGTTTCCAGAAACAGTTTCTAGTGTATATTCTTCTATTGTATTTTCAAGACCTAAAGTGTTTCCTTGATTCTCAAGTTATCTTAGCTTGAATTAAAAGAAACTCCTAGTTCCTGAAAATCTATAAACAGAGATGCTCTTTCAACTGGAAAAATCAATCCTCGGCTTTATGTCCTAGTTGATTATTTT
Organism: Papaver bracteatum; assembly: GCA_023529315.1. Taxonomy (NCBI): domain Eukaryota; kingdom Viridiplantae; phylum Streptophyta; class Magnoliopsida; order Ranunculales; family Papaveraceae; genus Papaver; species Papaver bracteatum. The sequence continues at coordinate 4,166,949 of JAJJWX010001945.1, forward strand.
AGAGTCATCCTCTATATACCTAGGTTTCCTCTCAGAAACACAATTAGGTCTACAACTAAAAGACTTCGCTTTGGGGATTCATGAAGCCAAGTCGGACCATCTTTATTGATAGTTTGTGAATTCTGTTTTTTTTCCTGTTATCGAGGTTTTTGTAATCCCATTCAGGCGGGATAGATAGTAATCGCGAAGTTCTTTTTGTCTCAGACTTTGTGATTCCTCAAGATAGATATTTGAATACTGAACTTAATTAATTTTTTGAAATTTTTTCTTGAGAGGTGGTTAAGAATCTAGGATTCTCTTCGGGAGCCTTAAGTTCCGGATTTGTGAGGTTTGCTAGCTTTGTCTATTGCAAATTTATTTCCTCATCTTGATCATTGATCTAAACGGAAATCAAATAGGCTTATCTATTAGAGGCATATTGGTCTTAAAAGTCTTCGCTTAGGTTGAAGCAACATTTAGGCTGTAAAGGATGTCATCTAAGAGAATCAATTACGTAGAGCCTTGCGAGGTTCAAGAGACGCCATGAGCGTAACTATAATTGAATCACTTATAATGTGAATTCGTTCTCAACTACATTACAGTCCGAAGTCTGATAGTAAGATAGTGTCTGTAGCGGCTTAATACAGTTTGGAGTTAAAATATGGATGAGGTCCCTGGGTTTTTATAATATTGCGGTTTCCTCGTTAACAAGACTTATGGTGTCTTGTGTTTTTCATTTTTTGCTATTTACACAGGTTTGTACGTATTGAATCTAAGTATATACGACATCTTAATTGTAATCAATTATTAGACTAGATTCTTATAGAATTCATATAGCTTGAAAGATAAATAACAAGTTTAATTACTTGGCAGAATTCCGATTGGATTACTTGAATACAACAAGATTAATCTTGGATATTGATTTTTGAGATCGCCCATGTTAGAGAATTGCTCGGTCGAACTTGCATGCGTTGATATCTCAAGCATGTTTGTCAATATTAGTGATCAAAGCTATACGTCTTGATTTCTAGTTTACTTATGACTAAGTCTCGGTCTAGGATAGTTATGTATAGTTGAGCTTCAGACTCCATGGAGATTATCTTATGAATACGAAGAACTACTCAAGGAACCAGTGGAACTTCATCCGACCAAAAAGGTATGTGGAGACTTGAACTTATCTAGCACTCAAAAGTCTATCTATCTCTTACTCATGAGATACTTGTTTTCATACATACACATTTGCTATTTCGAGCCGAGTTTACTCACCTATCTTTTTCTCGAAATATGAGTTGGTAAGATTTCACTTTAACCACCTTTCATCTTTACCCGTGACGAAAGTCATGATGACGTTTCAATCTTGAAAATATCTTTGATGATGATAATCGATTCTTATATCTAACGACTATTATAACATTATAGAAGAATGTTTCAATGATTGAAATGTAGAGTTGAGATTACATAACCACCTATGGATATAAGCATATATAGTGTGTTTGCATATTAGTGTATAAATCCATGTACCAAAAACCAAGTGCGTGCATATGTGTGCATGCGGTATTGGTGAAGGAGACAGGTTGGGTACGTATACCCGTACGCGCACTGGCGGAAGTTCTTGAACCGAGAATTTCTGCTGAGTTTGTAGTTTGTAAACTAGTAAAATAGTCACCTTAGGTACGCGTGCCCGTACGTGTACCTACAGAAGTTTTCGAACCGAAAATTTCTGCTGAGTTTGTAAACTCAATTCCGATAGATAAGGTACGCATACCCGTACAGTACTCAACCTGGTTATATTTCTCAAATCGGTTAGCTCATGAACTTAAACAATAAATAAATAAGGAATGCAATCTTTGCAAACCGTAGCTATATTATTCATGAATTGATTGGAGTGAATCAAACCTCTTTTGTTTCAATTGTGTCTATGTATAAAAATCTAAGCAATTGAACAACTCTTCTACTAGTTCTTTTGAGTCATTTGAACTAGTTGTGAAGAAGATGGATATGGTTGATATTGAAGTGCTCATATGGATAACCATTGGTTAACTATTTGTGAACCAACCAAATGTACACGTTTAGGTACGATTACTCAAACCTAAATGAAATACATTTCATGTATGTGTGACAAGCTAAGTTTCGATCTAACGGTTGAAATATATTAGCTTGGATAAATAAGGTTTTTCATCTAACGGTGAATATTGAATGCTTTGTTACTAAGGTAACTTAGATTGCAAATCCTGATTTGAAAACTATATAAAGGAGACGTCTAGTAACTGGAAAAACTAATCCCCACACCTCATGTGTGATACTAGTTGGTTTGCTAGAGTCGATTCCCTTTAATTAACCGTAGCTTTCTTCTCGAGACCCTGTCGGTTAACGACTTAAAGACTTCATTGGGATTGTGAAGCCAGACAAAACTACTTCTCTTGTAGTTAAGCGATCTAATCTTTCCATATTCTATCTTACGAGTTCAATTGAATAATTGACTTGAGATTATATCTTCGATAGGGCAAGATAAAAATAAATCACAAACATCTTCATCTCATCGTTTGTGATTCCACAATATCTAGTTTCGCTACCATAGATTTAGATTATTGTGAGGTGATCAATAATTCTAGGCTATTTTTGGGGAATATAAGTCCGGGTTATTGATTAGTTCCTGTTCATCTTGATTTTATCAAAAGACGGAACAAAACTTGTAGGTTTATCTGTGGGAGACAAATTTATCTATTATCGTAGAATTTTCTGTGCGATACAGATTTGTTTATTAAAGTCTTCGAATTTGGGTCGTAGCAACTCTTGGTTGTGGGTGAGATCATCTAAGGGAATCAAGTGCGTAGTATCCTGTTAGGATTAGAGACGTAAGGAGCGCAACTGTACCTTGAATCAGTGTGATATTGATTAGGGTTCAACTACACTCCAGACCGAAGTTAGTTTGTAATAGGCTAGTGTCTGTAGCGTCTTAATACAGTGTGGTGTTCAATCTGGACTAGGTCCCAGGGTTTTTCTGCATTTGCAGTTTCCTCATTAACAAAATTTCTAGTGTTATTTTTTTTCCGCATTATATTTTGTTATATAATTGGAATATCACAGGTTGTGCGTTGTATCAATCAATAGTGAAATCCATCCTTTGGTTGTTGATTGGAAATTGATTGATCCTTGGATATTGGTCTTTGGTACCATCCAAGTTTATATATCTTGTATTTGATAAAGACTCGCAGATTTATATTTGCTTGAATATAGATCAAATCGAGAGATAGAGATATTAAATTCTTGATATACTTTTTATTAAGATTGAGTCTGTCTGTCTAATTGATTCTCTTAAAAGTATATTAGAGTTAGTCCATACAGATTGCTAATCGAAATATTGGGTGAGGTTATTAGACCCCCGCTTTTTCAATTGGTATCAGAGCAGGCAAACACATTTAAAGACCTTATCAGCTTGTGTTTGTAGCGATCCGACTCTATGGATAGAGGTACTATCTCTGATAAACGTGTCGCCAGAAATAAAGACTATGTTTCTAATAGGTCTATTAAAGAGAAAGATCCCTCAATCTCTGTTATAGACGAACCTAGTGTTCAAATGAAACATTCTAACACTGACATGTGTTATCATGATGAATCTGAATCTGTTGTTCAAGAGGAAACAACTAGCGAGAGTAAAATAATTCTAAATCTTGTTAGAATTCAAGATGATTGATTCAAACAGTTGAAAAAACATGTCAATGTCCTTCTTGGTGTAGTAAAAGACTGTGGCTCCAGTGAAAATGATTCTTATAAAGAAAATCCTGAAGTTCGATCAACTCGTATCCTTCTTGAGGAAAAACATAAAAAGGATTCTTTAGATGTTGAATATATCCTGAGTAAACTCTCCATTCAAGGATGTTCATAAAAGTCTGTTATACCATCTACTTCTATTCAAACTGAAAGAGCTCCATTTTCAGAAGTAATCTCAGATTATCTTCCCAGCCAAACCAATGTGTAGGGGATTAACACATCAGTTGGAAGAAAGAAATCTCCATATGATAATATTAGGTCTGAAACCTTTAATCACTCTCGTGATCATAAAGCGTGCTTGTTTTGTGATTCAAAAGGGCATATCGTGCAAAAGAGGAAACCGAAGTTGAAAAACAAATCTTTGGTTCAACTTCAACACACCTTAGATTTGATTCTTAAAGGTGTAATTGACATTCGTATGTCTAAACCAATTGGTTTTAGCACGCATCCTGTGTTTCTTACCAGGAAGGTCAGTTCAATGAGTTCCTCAAATGCACAAAAGCATAATAGACCTTTTGACAAATATCGTCCAAGAAGAACTCATGTTCTCTCTCCTATTAAAAATGGAGATAATGATGTGAATCGTGTATCAAGTGAAGAATGCAAATATGAGCAGATGGATGACAACCTAAAATTGATTATTGAGGGATACAAGGAAATCATCAACAAATTATGTAGTTCATCTAGACAACATTCTTCAGGTAAAAATCCTTACTATGCGTCGTATTATGATGATAGTAAATTTTATGATGACTTTTCACATCATAACAATCTTCCTCCAAGGTACAGAAGGAAGAGGTTTAACCAAAAACAATATTCATTTGATGATCTAAAAGTTCATACTTGTGTTGCTTAATCACAAGGTTGAAATATCTCACACAAAAAATCCTGGTTGAGAGATATGTTCAAGTGTACTTGTTAGAATGGTATTTTTAGATTCTCAAGCAATTTTCTTATCGTCTTTAGCCTGAGTATCCATGTAAAAATACTTACACAAGTGTTTTGTCTTGCTGTTGTCAAAATTTTTTTTTTTTTTTTTTTTTTTTGGTTAAACTAGGTGCTACTCATGTACTCTAAAAAAATGCTTCTCTTATGAGACATATATTTTTGGAGTCATCATGATGTTTCTCGTTTTGCGAGAGTTTTCAGCAAAGTCGTGTACGTATGACTCTTGTTCAGCTTTTGGGTCGAAATTAAAGTCGTATAGGTTATCCGTGTGAATGGCACAAATCAATTAAGGAAACTTCCTTCTCTAAGAAACCTTTAAGTAGCCGACCTATCGAGTTACGTAAGTCATGTACGCATACTCTAGGTTATTTTTTGGGTTATCAAGAATGTCCTCTTCTTCATCTCTCCGTGGTGATTTTGCAAAGGGATTTCTTGAGAAAGGTTTTGGTTTTGAATCAAAAGGAAAGAAGAAAATAACTCTTGTAGAAGAAGGTGCGCCTAATGCCTCATGCTACTATGCCTACTCACACCAAGATGTTGAGAATGAGGATATGGTTTATGCGGAAGTGGTTCATGACTTTCTTAAATACTTTGAAGAAGCAAAACTGTAACTTGTTGATACAATGAAGGATCTTGATGTAGTTATAAGTGAGTTGAAAAAGGTTACTACTGATCATGGTCTCATAAAGTCACATGTTAAAGAACTTATCAATGAGGATGTCTTCTCTGAAGACGCAGTTGATAATATGAATCACAAGCTTAAAAGAATCGAAACCCGTGAAGCTGCTAAACTCGTGAACGGTTTCTATTAGATTTTTTATTTTGTCTAGGAAGTCTTCTTATGCGAATTTTATTCTTGTGTTTTAGGAAGAATAACTAGAGTTTGGAATAGCCATTATTGTTATTACACCTAACTATGTCCATTTATTTTCATCTTATTTTTTTTAGATTTATTTATTTAAACTCTAAAATTGTTTGGAAGATGATTTTTGCAGTATTAATCTTTATGGTTTTATATATTGCAATATGTTATGGGATATGTGTGTTTGCATCCGTGAACTATTATTGTCCCATTCAATGTCAAAAGTTATCTCTTTTTATATGTCGATATGCAAGTATTGATACAAGATCGATGAACTTTTGACAAACAAAAATTGAACCTATTATTTCGTTATGCAAATAATTGATGGAGGATAGGATGAATTTTTGTTTACGAGGATTATGTATATTGTATGTCATTGTGAAAACAATGATGGAAAATAGGTTGAATCCTTGTTTACGCCGCAGTATTGATCTTCCCCGATTCATATTTTATGTATATACTGTGTAATCTCCATAAGACTTCTTATGTGAGCATTCCCAACACGAGTAATCATAGATTCGTTTGTGGTTATTTTGGTTGTGTATTTCGATTAAATTAATCATGGGTTTTCTTGTGGTTAGTTTAATTGAGAATTTTGGATACAAAATAATTTTTGTGGTTTTGGTGTCCAAAGAAATCCTTCTTTTGTTGTAAAAGTAAGGTCGCTCTTGTTATTATCTCGGGAATGACATCAAATGGGGGAGAGTTCTTTTGAACTTGCGCTTAATTTCCATATCTTTGTGGGGAGTGTGGCTGTGGAATTTTTAGGGGTTATATTGTATCTTTATAAACTCTTTGATGAATGCATTTAGCTTCGGATTTATGATTGCATCTAAACAAAGTTGATATGTGCTTTTCTTTGGTCTTGAAGTGTCTCCGTGAAAAATTTCATTAGGATCCCATTTTCGTACCTTTGCCAATTTTATTGACAAAAAGGGGGAGAATTAATATGTAGTTCACACTACAAATACATATGATTTTCGGATCATTATGTAAGGGGGAGTGATTTTCATATTGAGAAGAAAGTATTGACTAAGGGGGAGCATATCACCATAGTATTGTTGTCGAAGTTTTGATATAAGAACTTTGATGCTGTATAATAATACTATGACATTGTATAACAATGATCGAGAGATTTTTTTCTCTCATTGTTATGGCTACGAAACTTCAACAACTATGATGCTGAACTGAGTATCTATGGAATTATGGGAGTACTTGGAAAATACGAAGTTTTCGAGTAATGTTTAAGCACCAAGGAGATCAAGCATGTGGACGAGAAGCTACAAAGTTTTATCTATTTTGTAATCCATATGTATTGATAGTTTTGCCACTAAAATTGACAAAGGGGGAGATTGTTAGAGCATTGCTCGGTCGAACTTGCATGCGTTGCTATCTCAAGCATGTTTTTCAATATTAGTGATCAAAACTATATTTCTTGATTTCTAGTTTACTTATGACTAAGTCTCGGTCTAGGATAGTTAAGTATAGTTGAGCTTCAGAATCCATGGAGATTATCTTACAAAGACGAAGAACTACTCAAGGAACCAGTGAAACTTCATTCGACCAAAAAGGTATGTGGATACTTGAACTTATCTAGCACTCAAAAGTCTATTTATCTCATACTCTTGAGACAACAGTCGTATAAGTATGATAGTTTTAATACATACACATTTGCTATTTTGAGCCGAGTTTACTCGCCTATCTTTTTCTAGAAATATATGTTGGTAACCTTTCTCTTTAACCACCTTTCATCTTTACCCGTGATGAAAGTCATGATGATGTTTCAATCTTGAAAATAGCTTTGATGATGATAATCGATTCTTATGTCTAACGACTATTATAACATTATAGAAGAATGTTTCAAAGATTGAAATGTAGAGTTGAGATTAAGTAACCACATATGGATATAAGCATATATAGTGTGTTCGTACATTAGTGTATAAATTCATGTACCGAAAACCAAGTGCGTGCATATGTGTGCATGCAGTATTGGTGAAGGAGATAGGTTATGTACGCATACTGGCGGAAGTTCTTGAACCGAGAATTTCTGATGAGTTTGTAGTTTGAAAACTGGTAAATCAGTCACCTTAGGTACGCATACCCGTACGTGTACCCACAAAAGTTTTCGAACCGAAAATTTCTATTGAGTTTGTAAGCTCAATTCCGGTAGCTAAGGTATGCATACCCATACATGTACTCAAGCTGGTTATATTTCTCAAATCGGTTAGCTCATGAACTTAAACAATAAATCAATAAGTAATACAATCTTTGCAAACCGTGGCTATATTGTTCATGAATTGATTCGAGTGAATCAAACCGATTTTGTTTCAACTGTGTCTATGTATAAAAATCTAAGCAATTGAACAACTCTTCAACTAGTTCTTTTGAGTCATTTGAACTAGTTGTGAAGAAGATGAATATGGTTGATATGAAAGTGCTCATATGGCTAACCATTGGTTAACTATTTGTGAACCAACCAAATGTACACATTTAGGTACGGTTACTCAAACCTAAATGAAATACATTTCATGTGTGTGTGACAAGCTAAGTTTCGATCTAACGGTTGAAAGATATTAGCTTGGATAAATAAGGTTTTTCATCTAATGGTGAATATTAAATGCTTTGTTACCAAGGTAACTTAGATTGCAAACCATGATTTGAAAACTATAAAAAGGAGATTTCTAGTAACTGGAAAAACTAATCCCCATACCTCATGTATGATACTAGTTGGTTTGCTAGAGTCGATTCTCCTTTAATCGTAGGTTTTTTCTCGAGACCCTGTCGGTTATTGACTTAAAGACTTCACTGGGATTGTGAAGCCAGACGAAACTACTTCTCTTGTAGTTGAGCGATATGATCTTGTCATTTTCTATGGTACGAGTTCAATTGAATAATTGACTTGAGATTATATCTCTGATAGGGCAATATAAAAAGAGATCACAAATATTTTCGTCTTATCGTTTGTGATTCCACAATATCTAGTTTCGCTACCATACGATTTAGATTATTGTGAGGTGATCAATAATTCTAGGCTTTTCTTCGGGAATATAAGTTTGGGTTATTGTTTAGTTCCTGTTCACCTTGATTTTATCAAAAGACGAAACAAAACTCGTAGGTTTATCTGTGGGAGACAGATTTATCTATTATCGTAGATTTTTCTGTGTGATACAGATTTGTTTATTAAAGTCTTCGACTTTGGTTCATAGCAACTCTTGGTTGAGGGTGAGATCATCTTAGGGAATCAAGTGTGTAGTATCCTTCTAGTATCAAAGACTTAAGGAGCATAACTGTACCTTGAATCAGTGTGATATTGATTAGGCTTCAACTACAGTCCAGACCGAAGTTAATTTGTAGTAGGCTAGTGTCTGTAGCGGCTTAATACATTGTGGTGTTCAATATGGACTAGGTCCCGGGGTTTTTCTGCACTTTCAGTTTCCTCGTTAACAAAATTATTTGTGTTTGTGTTATTTCTATTCCGCATTATATTTTGTTATATAATTGAAATATCACAGGTTGTGCGCTATATCAATCAATTGTGAAATCCAACCTTTAGTTATTGATTGGAAATTGATTGATCCCTGGATATTGGACTTTGGTACCATCCAAGTTTATATCTCTTGTATTTGATAAAGACTCGCAGATTTCTATTTGCTTGAGTATAGATCAAATCGAGAGATAGAGATATTAACTCCTTGATACACTTTTTATTAAGATTGAATCTAACTGTCTAGTTGATTCTCTTAAAAGTATATTAGAGTTAGTCCATACAGATTGCTAATCGAAATATTGGGTGAGGTTATTAGACCCCCGCTTTTTCAGTCCAAGTACTCTTCTTAACAATCAGGTTCATGCAATCTAGTCTATATATTTACTAATTGAGAAGAGGTTAGTGATAGACACATTTTTGTGTCTGAATTGTCCTCAGTGTCTCTATTGTTAGTTCTTGATTTTGTACTTATTATGGTGTTTTTGTGTATGTGTAGGTGTTTTTGGAGAAATAAACATGTGTGGAAAATTCGACTCGAAAATTTGCTCGGAACACCCCCGGAGGACATTTGCTAAAGGCACCCTCACTTTGGATAAGGGGCACCTCAGTTAGGCACCTGCTATTCTCACCCCCATTTGCGTTAGGGGGACACCATCTTCACCATTTTGAATTTTCGTTTTGGCGGGAAAATATTCACACTAATGGCAGATTTTCAATTCATCATTTGGAGGGGTTATAGTGTGATTCAATGGCTCAAATTTCATGGGAATACTTGATTTATCATAACAGGGCTGGTAAGGTCGTTTGAACTGATTAGGTTTTGCTGGATAACTCACGAGAAGAAATCAGGGCAACTTGTGCACGAGAGAAGCATTTCATGGGTTTGCATGAGTTTGGAGAGATTTGAACGTGATTTGTGTGTATAATGACTCTATCAAACAACCAGGAGCGTTTATGAACTAAATAAGGAATATTCAGCAGCTGTAGACGCGTGGAGAAATCAAAAATCCAAGTTATTTCCTAAACCGGCCGTGGAGAATAATGGGAATTTATGGAGGATTATTTGTAGTTATTACGGGTTATTTTTGGTGCTGTGAGGTATATATAGGCCTGTGTTATCACATAGGAGGTTTATGGAGAGTTTGGTGGAGGTATAGAACATCACAGAGTCGAGAAATTCAAGTTGCAGGAAGCTGCGTTTTTTTCTGCTGCTGCTGAAGAACAAGTGTTGCAATGAAGACCAACGTTGCAGATTTGTAACAATGAGAGAACAGCGTCTCACATTGTAACACAGAAACAGTGACGTCTCTGTAACAGTTTGTAACAGCTGTTTTGTAACGTAAATAAACAATTGCAAACTGTCTGTTTTATTACTTTTCACTCTTTTAATCATCTTTCGAGCAACAAACATGTATTTTGAGAAAATGGTTAATATGAGGAGCTAAACCCCTTCACTGGGACAATGGAGGAAGCAACTTTTCATGATTGTGGTAAATGAAATAATTCTTTATATGACTTTTTGCATAGATTTAATTGCTTTATGATTTCTATTAATTATTTGTTATTTTGTTTGATGTCGCATGCTTGGTTTTAATTACTTTTGATGCGTCATGCTTACGACTTACAGATAATGTTTTATGAAATCTATTTTTGGCAAAGAATTAGAGTCACAACTTCTTTTGTTTGAGCTATATTGTATAGAGTTAATGATTGAACCACAAGAATATGAAAAGTAGTGAAATCCTGCGTCCTAGTATCTCTTCATCACGTGACAATTTTGTATATATATATTTTTTTATCTTATCTTAGTTTTATTAAATCTAAAATTCCTTGCTTTCACAAGTCTCGCGAACCTTTTACTACTACAACATCATTGATAAATACCATCAGTTAGAGACTTTATATACATATTGTCAAGGATCATTGAGTTGGTCTCATTCCAATTGTATTAATTTTTGTCGTACAGGTTTCCAAATGAAAAAGTTGGTGGTGTACTTGGTACTCTTGTGGTTTCACTAAGAGCACAATATTGGTTGATACCCACACCGAGTCATTGCATTTTGGAATCATCATTTGCGATGTCGTAGCACCTAAGTCGTATTGACTCTCTTTTCACAGATACATGTGCATATGAGAAAATCATGACAAAACATAGGGATTTACGTCGTGGATATACATATTTAGGGAGCAATGTTCAACATCAAGATGATCTTTTAATGTCTTCACTACTTGAAATAATTCACTTTCTTCATTATCTTGTGAAAAGTATCAGAAAATACTCAAATCCTACTAGAGACACCTGAAAAAACATAAAACAGAAAGAGCATAAAAAGAAAAGAAACTACTTATCAGTATCTTGTCCCATCTCAAATTATGTACATTATTGGGTGGATCCAAAATCTTGTTACCAAGAAGATGCTCACGAACCATCTCAGAATGATAGTCTTCATCTCTCGTTCTTGGAGCATAATCAACTGGGTGAGAATTCTTGATCAGGCTTAATATCCTTCGTTTAGTTCCGTTTTTGTTAACGAATTGATCGATTGATTGAGTTTCACGACTAATTGGAGTAGTCAACATCTTTGCAGTCTTTCTTTTTTAGGAATTATGTAAGAGTTCCTAACATGTCCAATTCATCCACATTGAAAATAAATTTCATTAGAATCGAAACGATGCAAGGAATTAACCTTGCTCTTGATCAAAGCAAGACATTGCAAGAATTCAAGAGTATTCGTGATGGATTTGAATAAATCTTCGTCTATAGACCACCCTTTGTTGAGATAATCTTATAAGGCAGCGAAGCCTAATAATCTTGACAGATAGATTCTTGAGTTTTTCCCTTGCCAAGGAAACTTTTATTTTGCTTTAGATTTTTTCCCAACTAAGAGATTGGAGGTCTTAGTTGACTCGAGAGAATCTAAGGGATTGAATTTGAATAAGTGGGGGTACAACAACCTTACCCAATAATTCACATAGCAATCTATATAAACTAACTCCAATATACTTTTAAGATAATCAACTAGACAGTCAGACTCAATCTTAATAAAAAATATATCAAAGAGTTATATCTCAATTTCTCGATTCAATACTTACTCAAGCAAATAGAAATATGCGAGTCTAATTGAATACAAGAGAAATTAGCTTGGATGGTACCAAAGACCAACGTTCAAGTATCAATCAATTTTAATTAACAACCAAAGGTTGGATTTACCAATTGATTGATTCAACGCACAACCTGTGATATTTTAACTATATAACAAAATATAATAAGGAATAACACAGACACCCGAAGTTTTGTTAACGAGGAAACCGAAAATGCAGAAAAACCCCGGGACCTAGTCCAGACTGAACACACACTGTATTAAGCCGCAACAGACACTAGCCTACTACAAACTAACTTCGGTCTGGACTGTAGTTGAACCACAATCAATCTCACACTGATCTAAGGTACAATTGCGCTCCTTACGTCTTTGATCCCAGCAGGATACTACGCACTTAATTCCCATAGATGATCTCACCCACAATTAAGAGTTGCTATGACCCAAAGTCGCAGACTTTAGTAAACAAATCTGTATCACACAGAAAAGTCTACAAGAATACATAAATCTGTCTCCCACAGAAATACCTACGAGTTTTGTTCCGTCTTTTGATAAATCAAGGTTAACATGAACCAATCGATAACCCGTACTTATATTCCCGAAGAAAAGACTAGAATTATCAATCACCTCACAATAATCTTAATCGACTAGCGAAACAAGATATTGCGGAATCACAAACGATGAGACGAAGATGTTTGTGACTACTTTTCTATCTTGCCTATCAGAGAAATTAATCTCAAAAATTGCACTCAATCACGATAGAAATAGCACGATCAGATCATGCAACTACAGAGAAAATAGTAGGGTCTGGCTTCACAATCCCAATGTAGTCTTCAAGTCGTTAACCTACAAGGTCTCGGTAGAAACCTAAGGTTAAAGGAGAAACGACTCTAGCTTATACAACTAGTATCACACAGGAGGTGTGGGGATTAGGTTTCCCAGTTGCTAGAGTTCTCCTTTATATAGTCACCAAATCAGGGTTTGCAATCTAAGTTACCTTGGTAACAAAGTATTCAATATTCACCGTTAGATGAAAACCTGATTAGATTTAAGCTAATATCTTTCAATCGTTAGATCGAACTTATATTGTTATACACAAATGAAATGCACGTTCATTTAGGTTTGTGTAACCGTACCTAAACGTGTACATCTAGTTGGTTCAACAGTAGTTAACCAATGGTTATCCATATGAGCACTTTCATATCAACCATATTCATCTTCACCATTACTAATTCAAATGACTCAAAATGAATAGTTAGAGAGTTGTTCAATTTCTTAGATCTCATAGAAGTATACAAGACACAATCGAAGCAAAAACGATTTTGATTCACTCAAATCGATTCATGAACTTTATAGCCACGGTTTGTAAATATGCATTCATTAGTTTATATAAGTTTAAGTTCACGAAAAAACCGTTATTACAAAATAACCCACTCAAGTACGCATACTTAAGTACCCGGATTGAGTTTGTTTTCAGTTCACAAACTCCAGTAGAAATTCACGGGATGTGAACTTCCAGCAGTACGCGGACTTTAGTTCTGGTTATCCTGAGCAGCAAAGTACGCATACTTTGGTTCAAGGATTTTGGACTTACATACGTATGAGTTCACATACAATGTTTATATCCATTCAAGGTTACATATTCTAAACACTCATTTCAATCGTTGAAACATTCTTAGAGGATGTTAAATAGAGGTTATTCACACACTAGTTTTCATCAAAGAAAATTCCAAGCTATTGAAATAATCAATATGACTTTCGTCACTTGTAAAGATGACTTTCGAGAAATAGATAAGCGAGATAAACTCGGCTCGAAATAGCAAATATGTATAATCGAAGTCTATATAGCAATACGACTTTTGTCTCAAGATAGGAGATAGAGTAGATAGACTTTTGAGTGATAGATAAGTTCAAGTATCCACATACCTTTTGGTCGATGAAGTTCCACCAGTTCCTTGAGTAGTTCTTCATCTTTTTATGATGAATGCCATGGAGTCTAGAGCTCAACTACACTTCTTATCCTAGTCCGAGACTTAGTTATAAGTAGACTAAAAATCAAGACTTATAGTTTTGGAAACTAAACTTGACAAACAAGCTTGAGATAGCAACGCTTGCGAGTTCGACCGAGCAGTGCTCTAACAATCTCCCCCTTTTTTAGTTTTAGTGGCAAAACTATCAATACATATGGAATACAAAATAAATAAACTTTGCAGATTCTCTTCCACATGCATGATCTCCTTGGTTCTTCAAGATTACTCGGAATCTTCGTCACTTCCAAGTACTCCAATGATTCCAAAGATATTCAATGCAACATCATCGTTGTTGAAGATCCGTAGCCATAACAATGAGAAAACAAAAGCTCTCAATCATTGTTACACAGTGTCATAGTATTATTACACAACATCAAAGTTCAATTGAATCACAACTTTGACAACAATACTATGGTGATATGTATCACTCCCCCTTAGTAATTACTCCATCTCACATGGAAATCACTCCCCCTTACATAATGATCCTAAAACCATATTTATTTGTAGTGTGAACTACACATTAATTCTCCCCCTTTTTGTCAATAAAATTGGCAAAGGTACGAAAACTAATGGGATCCTAATGAAATTTCCATAGAGACATTTCATGACCAAAAGAAAGCACATATCAACTTTTTAGATGCAATCATATAGACTAAACTAAATGTATTCATCAAGGAGTTTATAAAGATACAAGATCACCCCTACAATATTCCACAACTGCACTCCCCACAAAGATTTGGCAATTAAGCACAAGTTCAATTAAGAATTCTCCCCCATAAAATGTCATTCCCGAAAGAACAACAAGAGCAACCTTACTTTCACAAGAAAAGAATGATTTCTTTGGACAACAACAAATCATATAAGAATATGAATTTGTCTCCAAAATTCTCAATTAAATTAACCACAAGATAACCCATGATTAATTCAATCGGAAATGCTCAACATAAGAGAACTTACGGAGCCACATAGTATATACAAAAAAATATGGATCAAGGAAGATCAATACTGCGGAATAAATAAAGATTCATTCTATCTTCCACAACTATTTGCACATTGACATACAATAGACTTAATCTTTGTAAACAAAAGCTCATCCTTTCTTCCGTCAATATTTGCATAATGACATAAAGGCTTAACTTTTGTTTGTCAAGAGTTCATTCAATCTTTTATCAATACTTGCATATCGACATACAAAAGACTTAACTTTTGACCACGTATGGGACAATCGTAATTCACGGACGCAAACACACATATCCCATAACAAATTGCAATATATAAAACCATAAAGATTAATACTGCAAAATTATCTTCCAAACAAATAAATAAATCTAAAAACATTGAAGATGAAAATCGTTGGACATAGTTATGTGTAATCACAAAACGGCTATTCCAAACTCTAGTTATTCTTCTTAAAAACACAAGAATAAAATTCTCATAAGAAATTTTCCTAGGAAAAATCATAACTCATATGAAGCACTTCACTTACTTTGAATAATATTCTCATATTCCTTATACTAGATGACCGCTGCCACGGTGGGGAGGGCCGACCGAAGAAAAAAAGAAACACTGCTGCAATTGGACTGTAAAAGAAAATTTGTGCCTAAAGTGAAAGTATCACCTTTCTTGAAACAGGGAGAGTACATCGTTTAATTAGTTGCAAAGGAAAATTAGTTGATGAATAAACCAAAATATGGTTATATAAAGTATTATGTATCCTTTGTGCATAATAGATATACATTTATTTTCAAAATTATGCCTAAAATGATAAATACCTCCGATGTTTTCGTAAAAACTCTAAATTTGATATTGTTGTTTATGCTCGTTGGATAGGTTTTTTTATTAGCTTTCCAACGAGATAAAATTTGTAAAATTCCAAGGCACGGATTTTTAGATATATTATTTTAAAGTTCGGTTGTCAATTATACCCCTAAAGAAATAGGATATATAAGGAATTTTAATAAAATTTGGCTTTTATATCTAGTTGCCCTTCTTTTTTGGGTTATTTACGAAAATGTCTAATATCTTACTGCCCTTCCTCTTGGGTTTATTTACGAAAATATCTAAAGGAAAAAAAGAAATTTTTTATTTAGAGGGGCAGTGGGGTCTTTTCATCGTTGAACCAAATCCAATCTTTTTTGTGAAATTGGAAAAAAAAAGTCATGTCCCATTTGACACAAAGTCACCATATATAGAGTCCTCCCTCGCTTCGCTCGGTCGGCCTAATTAATCAAGCTCGTCTTCGATCAGATCCTG
This sequence comes from Papaver bracteatum, assembly GCA_023529315.1. Classification (NCBI taxonomy): domain Eukaryota; kingdom Viridiplantae; phylum Streptophyta; class Magnoliopsida; order Ranunculales; family Papaveraceae; genus Papaver; species Papaver bracteatum. The sequence continues at coordinate 4,183,377 of JAJJWX010001945.1, forward strand.
GATTCAAGATTATCCATCTTTTCTTCAAGTATTTTGGAAGAGGATTCAAGTTCACTCTTCAAAGCACGTATTTGTTATAAGACGAGATTCATGGTTAAAGAGAGCTTATCAAAATGAGAGACCTAGGGATTCTCATTAAGACAGGAATCACGTTTGTTCGAGCATATCTCATTATAAGAAGAATCAAAGCGAACCTTCTTAGAGGGAAAGAGAACAGTCTAGACATCAATTTCTTTGCTTGAAAGACTTGATGAGGACATGATAAAAGAGAAAGAGAACAAAATGAAATACTCACATCAAAGAGAAATCTTTATCTTAAGAAGGAATGTAGATAGGGGATAAAATTTCCAAAAAGACCTTTGACCAAAACCGTAACAGATTTTGGTTATCTCAAAGGAAAAGTCTTTACAGGAAAAACCGTTCAGTACTCAAACGGTTCTTGACTAAAACTGAACAGAACCAACAAGAAACAAGAGTAAACTTAAAGAACCAACTGAGAAAATTCATCACAACCCTCTTCGAGACTATGATTCTTGTCCAAGGGAGACAAACACGAATCATCTCAAACAGAATTACATAATGTAATTCCTCCAATCCTCAACATGACTGGGTGATTTCTTTCGAGGGGACGAATTATTTGTTATTCCTTGTTTCTGTTTTTCCTTCAAGAAAGAAGAGTTATTCACATCATTCTTTCCTCCTTTTAGTACTATCTCGAAAAACTTGTTTGTTGATTTTCGCAACCTATGAATGGATTTTCAAACCTCTTTAGAAAGAAAAGAGGATTTCAAAGTATATTTCCCTTTCATTTTTTGAAAACACGGTTTGACAGAGGGATAATATTCTTTACCTTTAATGCATACAGTTTCAAGATGTTCCTGACTTTTACACAGGGGGACCAAACAGTTTGGTAAGTCCTTGTAGCTTTCTATATCATCCTCTTTAGGTTGATTTGAGACTGATATAGAATTTGGAGCAATTTGCTGATAATGCTCAAAAGAGATAATCGAAGAAGTTCGATGTTTCTTATTAAGATCACAACTGCGAGCGATAGCAATCTCATGTCTTAAATCAAATAGTTGACATTCCAGATCTTTAATCTTTCTAATCAAGGTTTCTTTTTCCAGTTGAAATACTTATGGAAAAATAAGATTGTTCATCGTGGAATAATCAGGACTATTCGGAGGACGTGTGTGATGATCAACAAAGAGATTAAGAGAACTTTCACAAATATCATCCTCAGGACAATAGTCAAGAGTAGCCATCCATGCTTTAGTTAACTCACTCGACTTCTTATCAAGGCTTATGGAAAAGTCATGGATACTTCTATAGCACTTGGAGCAAGTTTTATTATCATAGATTTTTTGAAATTTTCTGTCATCTTTTCTGACTGACTGGGCTTTCTTTTGAGACATTCTTTTCTTCTGTCTAAGAGTTTTATTAAGCTGTTGTATAAACAGTGATAGAGTTGAATCAAAGCAATTCTCATCCCTTGTATTAATCAATTTAGGATGTCGAGACCTTTTATCAGATGTAGCAATATGGTTTCTTAACAAGTGATGTTTTTCTTTTTGACAAAGTTCAAGATCGAAAATTTTAAGCTTTCCAACCAGATTATTCATGGAAAGTGTATCAAGATTATTTCCTTCAATGATGGCATGCTTCTTAGAATCGTATCTAGATATCAGGGATATGAGAATCTTCATCACAATGTCCTTTTCAGGAATAGTCTTACCCAATGCAAAAGATACATTAACAATTTCAGACACTTTGTGATTAAATTCATCAAATGAATCTTCATCTACCATACGAAGGTTTTCCCAATCAGAATTTAGGTTTTGCAGCCTAGCTTCTTTTTCGCAGGTATTCCCTTCAATTCCGATTTCTAAGATATATCAGATATCTTTAGACTTCGTGCAAGTAGTCACATGATGATGAAGGTCTGGGGTAATGGCATGTATGATAGAATTCAAGCCATTATAATTTTGCTTTGCAGCAAAGATCTATTATGTACTATATCTACCAATGTCCTTCGGTATAGATACATCACCTTCTGTATTAACCGGAGGATCATAGCCATTAACAACACATACCCATGTTTGAAAATCACGAGCTTGAAGAAAAGCACGCATAGCGATTTTACACCACAAGTAGTTTGATCCATCGAAGATTGGTGGTACATTTATGGAGATAGAATTTCTGTCCATATAGTCAGATCGCTACAGATACAGACTTATGAGGTCTTTAAACGTGTTTTCCTACTATGATACCAATTGAAAAAGTGGGGGGTACAACAACCTCACCCAATAATTCGCTTAGAAATCTGTATGGACTAACTCCAATATACTTTTAAGAGAATCAACTAGACAGTCAGACTCAATCATAATAAAAAGTATATCAAAGAGTTATATCTCAATTTCTCGATTCAATATTTACTCAAGCAAATATAAATCTGCGAGTCTAATTGAATAAAAGAGAAATTAACTTGAACGGTACCAAAGACCAATGTTCAAGTATCAATCAATTTCAATCAACAACCAAAGGTTGGATTTACCAATTGATTGATTCAATGCACAACCTGTGATATTTCAATTATTTAACAAAATATAATGCAGAAAATAAATAACACAGACACCAGAAGTTTTGTTAACGAGGAAATCGCAAATGCAGAAAAACCCCTGGACCTAGTTCAGATTGAACACACACTGTATTAAGCCGCTATAGACACTAGCCTACTACAAACTAACTTCGGTCTGGACTGTAGATGAACCCCAATCAATCTCACACTGATCCAAGGTATTGTTGCACTCCTTACATCTATTATCCCAGTAGGATACTACGCAATTTATTCCCTTAGATGATCTTACCCACAACTAATAGTAGCTACGACCCAAAGTCGAAGACTTTAATAAACAAATATGTATCACACAGAGAAGTCTACATGAATAGATAAATCTGTCTCCCACAAAAATACCTACGAGTTTTGTCCTGTCTTTTGATAAATCAAGGTGAACATGAACCAATCGACAACCTGTACTTATATTCCCAAAAACCATCTTAGAATTATCAATCACCTCATAATAATCTTAATCGACTAGTGAAACAAGATATTGCGGAATCACGAACGATGAGATGAAGATGTTTGTGACTACTTTTCTATATTGCCTATCAGAGAAATTAATCTCAAGCCAATCTTACGACTGCACTCAATCACGACAGATTCAACAAGATCAGATCACACAACTACAGAGAAAATAGTTGGGCCCGGCTTCACAATCCCAACGAAGTCTTCAAGTCGTTAACTTATAGGGTCACGGTAGAAACCTAAGGTTAAAGGAGAAACGACTCTAGATTATACAACTAGTATCACACATGAGGTGTGGGGATTAGGTTTCCCAGTTGCTAGAGTTCTCCTTTATATAGTTTCCAAATCAGGGTTTGCAATCTAGGTTACCTTGTTAACAAAGCATTTAATATTCACCGTTAGATTAAAACCTGATTAGATTCAAGCTAATATCTTTCAACCATTAGATTGAACTTAGCTTGTTATACACAAATGAAATGCACGTTCATTTAGGTTTGTGTAACCGTACCTAAATATGTACACCTAGTTGGTTCAGCTGTAGTTAACCAATGGTTAGCCATATGAGCACTTTCATATCAACCATATTCATCTTCACAATAACTAATTCAAATGACACAAAAGAACTAGTTAGATAGTTGTTCAATTGCTTAGATCTCGTAGAAGTATACATGAAACAATCAAAGCAAAAACGATTTTGATTCACTCAAATCGATTCATGAACTTTATAGCCATGGTTTGTAAATATGCATTCCTTAGTTTATATAAGTTTAAGTTCATGAATAAACCGTATTTAGAAAATAACCCACTCAAATACGCATACTGGTGCGCATACTTAAGTACCCAGATTGAGTTTGTTTTCAGTTCACAAACTCTAGCAGAAATTCATGGGACATGAACTTCCGGTAGTACGCGTACAGGTACGCGGAATTTAGTTTCGGTTATCTTGAGCAACAATGTACGCATACTTTGGTTCAAGGATTTTGGACTTACACACGTATGAGTTCACATACAATGTTTATATCCACTCAAGGTTACATATTTTAAACTCTCATTTCAATCATTAAAACATTCTTAGAGGATGTTAAATAGAGGTTATTCACACACTATTTTTCATCAAAGCAATTTGCAAGCTATTGAAATAATCAATATGACTTTCGTCACCTGTAAAGATGAACTTGGCCAAAGTGAAAGTTTACCAACACATATTTTGAGAAATAAATATACGAGATAAACTCGACTTGAAATAACAAATGTGTGTAATCAAAGTCTATATAACAATACGACTTTTGTCTCAAGTTATGAAATAGAGTAGATAGACTTTTGAGTGATAGATAAGTTCAAGTATACACATAAATTTTAGTCGATGAAGTTCCACCAGTTCCTTGAGTAGTTCTTCGTCCTTTTATGATGAATGCCATGGAGTCTAGATCTCAACTACACTTCATATCCTAGTCCGAGACTTAGCTATAAGTAGACTATAAATCAAGACTTATAGTTTTGGAAACTAAACTTGACAAACAAGCTTGAGATAGCAACGCTTGCGAGTTCAACCGAGCAGTGCTCTAAAAGAATTAATTGTTCCCCTATATAAAAGACTCTAAAGAATCTTTAAGGTTTTCTAGTGTACGTCACAGGTGAACGAAATAAGTTTCCCAAAGCAGTTTCCCACAGGGGTGATCTTTTTAAGATCAATTACGAACACAAACTTGTTAGGTCTCTGGTATTTTCCTACTTTGATACCAATTGAAAAGGAGAGTGTAGCAAGCATGCTACCAACTTTTTTGTTTGAAAACCTGTATGGAAAAAATCTATTTTGAGGAATCACAAATTATGAAATGAAAAGAAGTTTGCGGTTTCTATCTATCTCATTCCTGATTGGAGATTGATGAATACCTCGATATCAATAAGAACAAGATCAGGATACATAAACTATAAGGTTAAAGATATTCGAATCTGGCTTCACGAATCCCTAAGTAAAGTTTTTTTAAGTCGTAAACCTAATTATGATTCTTACATGAAATCTAGGTTAATAGAAGATGACTCTAGCAAGAAAATAGGACAAAAAAGTGTAAGGGATTGAAATTCCCAGTTATTTGAGTCTTTATATTTATAGATTTATGTAGGTATCTTTTAATTCAAGCTAAGATAAATTGAGATTCAAGGAAACACTTTCTCAGTTTAGATGAAATTCTTATTAGGAATACGTGTAAGCATGTGAGAATTGTGTCTTAAAATTACACTTTGGTCCAGGGTTCTGGAACCATCTAAAATGATGGTTCATGGAAAATATGCACTTGTAAGGATAATCGTGTTCATTAACATTCAAGACTTAAACCATGATTCACAAACACAAGTGATTTAGTAAAAAAGTTTATCTTAGAAGTGTCAATGAGAGTTGTAGGCTTATAGTAATACCAAACATATATGTGAAAATAGTTTATGATCATATGCTTAGTTTGTACTGGGCAAGTATGTGTAGGAGTACGCATACCGATGGACGAGTCCGTGAACTCGGGTTGCTAAGTTACGCGTATTGAGTATGTGTACCCTTAAAAATTCTCAAACTCAGACCCTTGGGGTACAAATACAGGTTATGTATTCCTCCCCCCTTTTTACGAACTCAGAAACTTAGGGTAAGCGTACCGGGTATGTGTACGCTTATGGAACTCAAATGTCCAGGGTTCGCATACCGGGCATGCGTACCAACCATATGTCCAGAGTTTTAGTAGTTCCGGAAATTCATTTTAGACAATTTGAAATATTCACAATCGCTATAGATATGAAATATCATCGCTTGGACAATGTTCATCAAGAACAATAAGTTTTTATTTAACCAAGATTGTTAAGGATATATGAACATTCATTGTTTGAATCATATTTCGAGAGATTTGTCAAGAAAAGTTTGACTCAGAATTTCTTCTTTGTAATATGAAATATACTAAAATCGTACTACATAGTCTCATAAAGATACAATGGTAAATGTTGTGAGCAAATATGATGGTTCAATCTTCATATACCTCTTTGTCGATGAAGTTCTCCAAATGTCTTCGTTTGATCTTCAGTCTTCAATCTTCGAGGGTTATTCAGTGATGTATGATACTCAACTACCATACTCTATTCCTAGTCCGAAACTTGACTTTAGTAGACTAGAAATTATGATATAGTTTTGTGCATCTAACATTGACAACAAGCTTGAGATAGCAAAACTTTTGAGTTCTACCGAGCAGTGCTCTAACAGTAGGTTGTAAAGCTTGCATATATAGATATGTATCCTTGTACTTGCATTTCCGATTGTAACTTGATTCTTGCTTATTGTAAAAGGCGGTTAATAAATACAACCCAAAATTTAATTGAACGCAACCTACCATTTGAAATCAAAATATTTAATGATCATCTTTATGCGGATAATTAAAACCCATCCTTTATTTATTCTTCTTTACTTACCTTTTGTTGCTATCGTATGAATCATAATTTTCCTAACATGTTGTTGAACTCCACTATCATCACGATCTTCGTATATACAACGTATACAGATATAATTACTTAAGTACTATTTGATTAAAGATAAATGTTTGTCTAATAAATTTTTTTGTCAATTTACCTAATAATATAGTTACTATTAAATTTCTCATATGTTTAATGATTTTTATGTTGATAATCAACAAGTAAGACCAATCTATTTACCTAAGTAAATCATATAAAATCTCATCATATGATGTTGTTGAATTTTCAGAATTTTACGGAAAAAAATCAAGTTAAGGTTTAAAGAAGATTTTGACCCTTTTTATTTTAATTAGAACCGGTTCCGTGAACACATCCTTATATTTTTTGGATAACAAACACGCCCCTGCTTAATCAGTGTTAAATTTTTATTAGTTGTTAGATTATTTCGTAGTTAATGTTATACAATTAAGAAAAACTACATTTCAAGAAGAAAAAAAATTGACGAGGAAAAAAAGAAAAACTAGGTTTTACTAACTTTTTTAGGAAGATGAAGAATCATAAGAGGAAATTTAGATTTGTAGCTTATGCAATCGTGAAAATATAGGAAAAAATGATTTACAACTAGCATTTCTGGGTTTCGTATAACATAGAACCAACAAGTAAATGAAAAGAACATTCTGATTCTGGTTCGGTATTGAAACGATTCAACTAAGACACGATCGACATGTGTATATGTGTACAACTGCTGATTTCGCCACTTGACAATAATTCAAGCAAAATTGAGTGCTGAAATTAGCATACACAGAACTATGTAACTGCCGGATATATACAGATGTTCATATATGTCGAATTCAGCTAAAAAAAACATCAGAAAATAAATTTACCCATCACAACAATCAGATGATATGAATATTTATATTCATCAACTGAACACTTGATGATTTTTGAAAATCATGAAGTTTACCATCGGCTGGCGTAGACTTCCCCATCAGCAAATTTTTTCCGAAACAATCTACAAGAAACTTGTGCATTTCCTTCATTATCAATTGACAGGTAAGATACTTAATATTGATTGATTCTAAGTCGATATTCTTTGTATGAACAATCAAATGTTGTGTGTGTTATATCAACCCGGAAATAACAAACATGTCACATGAATAACAAATGATTTGAGTTCAACCAAGAAACCTAATTTTCTAATTTTTAAATTTATGTACGGATAAACTAATCAAAAAGAAAATTCTAGTCATATATGTTCTTTATTGTGTGCATAGAGCTTACATCTTAGATCCAATCAGCGAGCAAAATTATTATTTTTCTTCATCAACTCGATCCGAAACTTTCCTTAATTAAAGGGAAGGAATAAAATTTAATCAGCATATAGAGAAAACAAAATTTTGTTATCATAAGAGTAAAAGATATTATGTTTAAGGATTGAGGGTAATTTAGTTTTTTCAATCAATTACTATATAATAGACACTCCGTAACTTCTTCATCTAGGAGGAGGCAAAGTTCCGCTATTAGTCTAAAATGATTCCTACTATATAAGGGATTAAATCCCGTGGGAAATGCCGTAAGAGACAGATGATGTGGGACCCATGGTGGGTAAAGTCCACCCCTACTCATCGTGTGGGGAGCCACGTGGCAGTTTCTTCTCGATTTTTCCTGAGTAGAAATTTTGTGTCAACATATAATCGTTGATTAATATATATTTTTTTTATAGAAAAACTTAGGTCAAGAAAGTGCACCTAAGGCTGATACAAAAAGTTGGCATCAATTGGGACAATCATCCCGCCAATATTGTTCTTACAAGATAAAACAACATTAAAAGTATCCAAGTTCTGAAGTCTATGGATAATTTTGAGACATTGTAAAATAAAAGTTACTGGTTTGATGACAGTGTCATTGTCCTCCTCTTTATTGTTGGTGCTTTCATGTTAGCTTAGGTGAAATCTTCCTTTAACAACATTGTGGTACAGCAGCTTGAAACGAACTAGAACTTCCATGAATTCAGCTTGTATTTCTATGTTAGTGTGTTGCATTCCTTTGGCCCATGCAATTGCTAAGTCTGTACCTCCAGTTGCTCCCCAAGATCCAGAGTGTCCTGGATGTCCTCTGGTACCAATGTTGTTTCCTGCAAAGTCCATAATAGTTAGAGAAGAATAATAATTCCAATTTTCAGGATCCTGCAGAGTGCAAATTTTGATGATTATTCCATGATCCATAGTAGGGTACTGATTCATATTGTATGGTGTAATGCTGGATTCCATAGTCGAATCAGAATCCTCAGAAGATAGAGAGAAAGTATTCATAATATGCTCTGGCATATGATGAATTTTGTTTTGATTACATAAGTGTTGTTTTATGCAGATAGAGGTTTGTTTTGCATCTGGCTGAATGTGTCTGGAGATCAAATCACACTTAGCTTTCCATATGAACCAGCAAGTAGTAGCATAAATGTTACTGTTTTTACTCGCCATCCCAGTTTCAACCAGTCTATGAAAATTGTAGTATTATCAAACTGATTATGGTTAGAGATAATGATTTCTCTCCAAACAAAAGAGGCAACAAGGCAGTTTAGGAACATATGTGTCATTTTTTCCTTCCCACTTTTGCAGATGGCACAAATAGGATCAATGCAATGAAAAATGCTAGCAGGTTTTAGCATTAGTGGGTAGAATGCCATGAGAACATTTCCAGATAAATATTTTAATCACTGGAGCTTTATCCATATTCAAGATTGCCTCCCATGTTCTTGTAATAGTATCATTTCTGTAGAGTCTGTCAATTTTTTCCTGGTAAAGAGCTTTGACAGAGAATTTTCTCGTGTCATTAAGAATCCATTGAATCTTGTCTTCCTCTTCTGGTTGAGTGCTTAGAGTAAAAATTCTCTAAGCAATATATGGTTATTGAAGTAAGAATGGACAAGATTCTCATCCCAGCTTCCATCAGTGATAAGAAGTTTATCTACTGTTTCAAACTGATGAGGGCAGTTGGGAGGTTTGATGAGTCTAGTAGTGGTATTTGGGATTGACAAGGTGTCGAACTCGCAAAAATAAATTCCTTACTTCTCTTACACTAACTAGTAGTACAATGACAAGCAGGTTCGTTCCTAAGGGAGAGTTGAGTCTAAGTTGTCGATTAAATTTCTGAATAAGATAAATGCAAATATGAGGATGAAAATGATCAAAGACTCTTTCTCAGTCACGAAACATGAATCTAATCAATATGGTTATGTTTCTGCAAAGTACCCATTACTAATAACCCTAGAATAATTAGTACGCTCAACTATTCCGTTATATCTCATAATTTCACCGGACACAGAAGCGCTCGACTACCAGATTCTACTTGCCAAGTTTCCTAGAAGTACGCTCTTTAGGTGTGACTTAAACAAATGCATTAAATTCCGTGAGATAGGCTATTCCTAATGACAAACACAAAAGCTCGATTCATCTACTAGTGTCATTCAATACATATGATTACTTAACAAAATCCCATCGTCAATAACCACATATTACTACTTGTATTAAGACTCTCTAGACAATTACGGGTCGAAGAGGTCTCAACTAGCATTAGAACTATCAAGCAACCATTCAATTTGCAACTTAAACGATTGGAAAATAATTCATACAATCACTATTGGCACAGTAGAGAATGAACAATAATAAGATAATTGCACAAAAACAGGCAATTTAAATATCAATATGAATTCAAGTTCCGGACGTTGAAATCATCCCTAATCAAGATGCTTAGCTACTGGAGTTCATGGCAAAGAAATAAAACAAATCCAAACAGAAATACGAAACCAAAATAGCTACAGGTGGAGTTGAATATGGACTGATGATGTTGGCGACGGTATGGCCTGGTGATAGTGGAATGGTGGCGGCGAAGTAGCTGCTAGCTTGGTGTTGTATTGCTGGAGTTCCCTGCTGTGTGGTGTTGTGGTGAACTGTTGGTGGTAATATGGACTGGACAATGGTAGATGTGATGGCAGTTAACTGTGGATGGGAACAAACAGCTGCTGGGACTTGTAATAATGCTATGCAGGTGTTGTGAAGTGCTGTTGATGGCGGTATGCAGGTGGTAATGGAGATGGACTGTGAAGGTGTATGCTGTGGACATGATGCTGATGGTAATGGAATGGTATGCAGGGGATGATGGAATGCTATGAAAAGAGGTGGTAGTTCAGCGAGCAAAAGCTCGCTGAAACTAGGGTTGCGGCAGTTGTGAGGGGGTATGTGATATATTCCCCTTTACTGTAGGTTTAGGTGTTTCTTTTATAGCTTCATTCACTGTTTCTTGTTCTACAATCTCGCAGAATGTAACACCGCCTAAAACCCAACTTTCCTTATCGAAAACAACCCAAATCGTAGCCATTCAACAACTCAAAACTGACGGCAACAACCCATATTCCTCCCTATCTTATCGGTCAGAAAACTCTCTCAAATCTGAACCAATTGATACCTAAATCTTCTTCCAATGTCAAACATCCCTAGTACACATCCACCTGACCCGTAGCTATTGGCAGTAAACCCTTGTTACAGGGTCAATATGGCAGGCTAACCCACCTTTCTTCCTTGACTTGTCGGCCAGACAACCAAATCTGCGGTGCTCTTTTCAGTCTCTTGATCGAGTCTTCTTTCGCTGTTTCAGATGCACAAAATCAGCCACTTCTTTGCCTTGTTGTTGGATGCGAATTGTTCTCTCAACGCCTTGATAAGCAGCCACAAGAACCATGGCAGAAACACACCTTGCTTGACTGTATTTCTCAGGCACAAAACCAGCGCAAACTTCTTACAAGTCTCGAGAACCTGTCCAAACACTCCGACAAAATCCCACCTGAACATGGCTAGCTGACTGCAAAGCTGGCTCAGGAATTTTGCCGAACAGCTGATATGCGTCTTGTGAAGTATAGATAGATAAAACTCTGTTGGATTTGTAATCTTCCACAACTCCTTCCCTGCACAATTGAGATACAGACAAACACCCATTCTCTGCAATCACATTTGAGACTAAAAAATATTCATTAATTTTATTCTCACTGACTCAATGGCAGCAAACACTTTCTTCAGCTGACTTATCTCGGCTTCAGAGCTTTGTCCAACATTCACAAACTCAATTTCGAGCAAAACCCATCTTCGAATTTTTCGTAGAACTCAGAGATTGCCTTTAATCTTCTTCATTTACTCCCAAGATCAATGGAAGAAACTCACTGCTCTTACCTGTTCAGCTACCAGACCCATTAGACCCACGAACTCAGCCAAACTTTGCAGGCAGTTAACCCTTGGTGCAAAGCAGGCCGCCACTGAAGTTGTAAGAATTATTTGGTCGCTGCACAATTTCAATTGATCAACCTAGTCTTATGTCTTGAAATGGAGATGGTGGTACTGTTAAACAATTATGGATTGGGTACCCCCTAACGAACGACTGACTGTCTTTAGCAATTGGTTTTTAATACACAAGGTTACCCAGAGTACTGATTGTCTGGTGCTTCACTAATTTGCTGTTTTTGAGACTACGAAGCCACGGTACCTAGTTAGCAATTCGGGATATGGAGGGGAATTCGGAACGGCATATGTACGGGAATTATATGAATTCGGTAGATCGGATTCGGTCAAAAATCCGGTCAACGGTTCGTTGTTCGGAGAGTAGTTCGGAACGGATATGTACGTGTATAATTCGTTTTAGAATTGTGAGTTCGGTATTGAAAATTCGGCTTACATACATAATAAATTGATAAGTATAATAACCTTACAAGACTTAATTTTTCATACATAAATGATGGAAAAAATATTTTGGCGTGATTATGTAGTGCGAAGTAAGCAATTAATTGCATAAATAGATTACATAACAAGCTTGTAGGTTTGTAACATGGTTTGATTGACTGCATATGTACTAAATATAAAATATATGGTTGAATAAACAAAAAATGAAAACCAGAATAGTGGTTAGAGCGCACTTATGCGAGCCTGATGATGTGGGTTCAAATCTCCCCATCTTGCTTTCTAATTTTTGAAAAACCTTTAAAAGAATTGGGCTCAAAACGGATGAATTCGGACGATTCGGTTCGCGAATTATTCGCGAATAGTTCGGTGAATTACTAACTAGGCACGGTACTTCAATGCTTCAACTCTGCCGATGCCCAATGTCTCCAACCAATGTATTAAGCTCATATTTGCCTTCTTTCTTGTCGCATGACTCCAAAGCACCTACAAAATATAAAAGAAGCATAATATACAAAAAATACAAGAAAAATAGCTAAGAAAAGCATGAGAAATTAATATACAAATGATATATTTTAGGCCGCTATCAGGGATCTATAAATCATCCCAAATCTTGATTCTTCTTCCATTACCAATTTTCAGATACAGTGATCTTAAATGTTACTGATCCCTTCCAAGATTCCTTTCCAAATCCAGGAATTGCCATCCGTTGGCTTAACTTCCATGTTGAGGACATTTCTGCCAATTAGGTACTTTGCATCCATAAGCTTGTACCAAAGAGAGTCTTTATCTTGTTCTAGTCTCCAACCAATTTTAGTGATCATAAAGTTGTTAAAGAGTTCCATATTCATGAAACCTAATCCTCATAATTCTTTTGGTTTACAAACTGCAGTCCAAGCTTTTGGGTAGTAGCCAGTTGGGGTTTCCATGCTTTTCCCCTAGAAGAAATCTCTTTGGAGTATGTTGATGTCTTTGCAGGTTTTCTTTGGAATCTTGAAGCAATTCATTTGGTAAATACAAGCAAAATAAGTGACAGAATTAATGAGAACTTCCCTCACATCAGGATTTAGAGGCACATTTTTCCAGCTGGATAGTCTGTGTTGAGCATAGATCGGTTGAACCCACCAAGCGTTGGTATGTCAAGTTTGGTTTTCATATTTTAGTGAATTAAAACTCAAGTTAAGAGTCACTTGATTATGTACTAGAGTCAAATTCGTATAGGTTAGCTTGAAAGTATTAGGATTTGAGACTCCATAACTGAAATAGAGAATAAGGAAATCTCAAAACTCCATAACTGAAATAGAGAATGAACAAGGTACTATGGTGGCTTCACGGCAAGATATATCAGAAGTACTGGTTAGTCACTTTGAATCAAAATTCAAATTTAAAGAAGTCCAAATTTCAGATAATCGTTTTAAGTGTTATCCCTGAGATACTTACTGATTCAGATAGGAAATTGATTGAGATGATTCCTCGTGGAAATGAAATCAAGGCAGATATTTTTGATATGGACCCTAATAGTGCTCTAGGTCCAGATGGATTTGGTGGTTGGTTTTATAGAAGTTGCTGGGATATTATTGGGAAAGATATAGTATCATACATACAGTACTGCTGGAGAAGATGTTATATCCCAAATGGATTAAATTCCAATTTCTTGGTCTTGCTTCCTAAACCAAAAGTGAAAAGACAATAAATCAATTAAGACCTATTGGACTCTCCAATTTTTTCTTTAAAATATTCACTAAAATTCTCACAATGAGAATCAGCAGTTTACTTGGTAAACTCATTTCTCCACAACAAGGTGCTTTTATCAAAAGAAGAAAAATACAAGAACAAATAGTGCTAGCTTCTGAGATGGTGAATGAATTGAAAATAAAAAGAAGAGGTGGAAATGTAGGAATGAAGATTGATATTACCCAAGCCTATGATTCCTTGAGATGAGAATTTCCGTTTACAATTTTGAAGAAATTTGGATTTTCTGATCAAACTATTTGCTGGTTGAAGACCCTGTTTAACTCAACAAGAATATCAGTTATGGTAAATGGTGGACCTGCAGGTTATTTCCCAATTGCTAGAGGCTTGAAAAAAGGAGACACTTTTTCCCTAATTTTATTTATTCTAGCTGAGGATGTTTTGAGTAGAGCTTTATCTCATATGGTGCAGGACAAAAAACTGCTTCCAATGGTGAATAGAAATAGAGTATGCCCAACTCACATTTTCTTTGAAGATGACATGTTTTTCTTCTGCAATGGAGATAGAAGTAATGTTAGAAGGCTTATGAAGACATTAACAGAGTACCAAGTATCTTCTGGACAAGTTGTGAGTGTTACTAAGAGTAAATGCTTTGTTGGAGGTACTACTCAAAATAGAAGAGAAGCAATATCAGAGGAATATCAAATGCAGTTAGCAAATTTTCCAGACAAGTATCTTGGGGTAATGCTATTTACTGGCAGAGTTAAAACAGTGCATGTATGGGGGATTATTGAACAATTGCAAAGTTATCTAGCTGGTTGGAAAGGCAGAATGCTAGCATTTCAAGAAAGGTTAGTTCTCATCAAGACAGTACTTTGTAGTATTCCTATATATAATATGTCAGTCTACAAATGGCCAAAGAGAGTGATAAGTACATGTGAAAGAATCATCAGAAATTTCTTATGGACTGGAGATCCGAATGAGAGGAAGCTAGTAACTTTGAAATGGGAGAAAGTATGTTCTCCATTGGAGGAAGGAGGTCTTGGTATTAATAATTTGGAAGTCATAAATAGAGCACTACTAATGAAGTTGTTCTGGAAGATTCAGCAAAATTCAGATGAATGGGCAAGATTCTTTCAAGCTAAATTTACAATAAAAAATGGGGAATGGATAAATTATTATAAGCAATCTTCTATCTGGCCAGGTATTAAATGGATTATGAATGATGTAAAAAATAATTCCATATGGATTATGGGAAAGGGTGAAGATATTTCTTTATGGAATGATGGTTGGCTCAAGGAGAAACCATTAAGCATTTTATATCCTGATAATCAGTACATACAGCTTCATAAGGATCAGAAGGTAAGTTCTCTTATAGTTAATGGTGAATGGTGCATCCCTGCTGCTATGCTTGAGGTTTTTAGTCCTGAAAATTTGCCAGTAATAGATGGGAGAAAAGATAGACTTATCTGGAGTGGCTCAACCTCAGGAAAATTTTCTGTAGCTTCTGATGTTAATTGTATTAGGAAAAAAAATTCCTGTTTTAAATGTCTACAAGAAGATTTGGAATGATAGTATCCATCCAACAATAGACATCAATGTGTGTAAAATTGCTAGGGGCATTTGCTCAACTGATGACAAATTGAGGCAAAAAAAAGGATTCCAAATGGCTTCAAGATGTTATATGTGTAAACAAGAAAAATAAAAATTAGAGCATATATTGTGGTATTGCAGTCATAGTATTAAGTTGTGGTGTTGGATCTGTGATACCTTCAACTTCAAAAATCCTTTATCAATTCAAGACATTCTCAGTATGGAAAATCATAAGAGCTCAGTAATCAAAGAAATATGGATTGCGGCAGCTTTCATTACTTTAAGGGAGATTTTGTTTATGAGAAATAGTCTTGTTTTTGAAGGTAAGGCTGATGATATGAATTAAATAAGGAATAGGATTATCTTATTGACTGATGAATGTGAATACATATTGAAAGGAAAGATGCAGAATAATGCATATGATCTGCAGGTCCTCAGCTTTTTTGATATTAAGTATAGGAAAACATATACTAGTAGAGTAATGGAAATCTTCTTTACTCTTCCTAGATCACCTAAGATCCTAATATGCTGTGATGGGGCATCTAAAGGCAATCCAGGCTTACTAGGGTATGGTTTTGTAGAAAGGTCTGGTGATGGAGGTTTTCTGGTGGCAGTTGCAGGGGGTATGGGCATTGCAACTAACTTCCTTGCAGAGGTTATGACAATAATAAATGCTGGTGAGTGGGCAGTAAATAATCACCAACTAAATGTTGTGTTCAGATTTGACTCAAAAGCTGCTTTGACTGCTTTCAAGAGTAATAAACTACCATGGTGCATGATCTCAAGGTGGCATAAAGTAAGAGATAAACTGCTGAGTATTGAATTTGATCATGGTTATAGAGAAATAAACAATACAACAGATAAACTTGCCAAAGAAGGGAGTACAATGAGCAAGGGTAATGTGAAAATATACAATGATTGTACTGCATTTACATTAGAATCTCCATATAAGACCTATTATAGGTTTTTTTTATTTTCTTTTGGGTTTGGAATTAGCCTTAATGGCTTTGGTTGTAACACTAATTTGGTGGGGATCATTGTTAATAAAAAATTTAATTGATTGAGCAAAAAAAAAAAAAAAACTCCA